>VZSZ01010484.1:8509-44292 GCA_013398815.1 Ibidorhyncha struthersii
GTTTGGGGGAACAATTGCTGTTCAGTTTTTTTTTGTTGGCTTAGTTTTCAGCCATGTTATCTTTTCAGTCCAGCTCCCCAGAAGATTAATAAGTGCCAGTGCAGCACAAGAGAGGATGTAGAAATGCATAGCTAAAGGCAGGTGGAAGGATAGGGACTGTACCAACTCTAATCTATATAAGCTTAATGCAATCTGACTGTTATGAGTGTAGCTCACAAATAATACTGATTATTTTAGTAATTATCTGCTGGCAAGCACTGCTTTTGCATGAAAAAGAAAGAAAACCTTGGAGGAAAGAAGGAATTCCCTGACATATTCCAGAAAACACGGTAGCAAAAATTCAACGATATATGCATGTGAACCATCCAACCCAGAAATATCTTGAGCAAGAGTTGAAGGTTCTGCAACCACCAACATAAACATTTAGGGGTCAAGTGTTCCCTTTCTTCCTCTCCGCTTCCCGCTTCCCCTCCCCACTTTTTCCTTCCAGCACTTCCTCCATGCTTGGTTTGCAGTCAGTGAAGTACAAGCAACAATGGAGTACTGGCAGCATTCCATGAAGGAGTTCTTTGCCTTTGCCTCTGTATCATCTGTATCCTGTCATCTGCAACCACGACGTTACTTGCGTCTGCTCTGCTACCTCTGCATTGTTACCGCCTTCTGTTGCCCCTCTGAGGCACAGTGCCCTCTTTATGCGTTTTGATTTCTAATCTCAGTTCATCCCTGACCAGTTCATTGCTTTCAGGTCTATGTATGTTGGACAAGGAAACTGTTACTGAAATTTGCTCTGTTGCTGTAGCAAAAAGTAACTGCTATTACCAACTGCTATTGCAATGTCATGGACAGTTTTGAGGGTTTCTGCAGCACTGGTGACATCAACTGCATGGGTCCTAGAGAACAGAGAGGATCTTACTGGGTACATGTAATGCTTGCTGGCATTTGCAGCTTCTTAGGAAACCTCACATTAACTTACAACAGGATACCAGTTCCATTGTTTCTTCTCTGACATTCCAGTGTGGAGCAATTTACAGCAATATGCAGTGTAATTATCTACTGAAATAACGTGCTTAATGCAGAGACCATAGCATTATGGCGGTTTCATCTAGTGCCATAGATTTGTATCTACAAGTTAAAAGTTAGGAAGCTATATAAATCAATTTTACTTTCCTTTTTTTAGGGAGTCTGATTAAGGTTAACGTTGGGAGAAAAACAGTGCTTGCTAAAATTCATCAAAGACAAATTTGAGACTAGTACGGCAAATTGTTCATGTCTTGTAGCAAATATGATTGATTACATGGTCAGGTATCCCTTGTCTCAGAACAAAGAAAAAAATAATTAAATCCCCTAGGCTATTCCTTTCTGAAAAATGTACAACTACCAATATACGAATATAATACCAAGTTTCTTAGGTGAAACATTCTCATTGTACAGAATTAGTTAAATAGAACAAAATCAAAATGCCTTGAAACAAAGATTACCAATGATTAATAGCCTCTAGAGAATAGACAAATTGAGAGCGTTGAGAATATCTCCAGAGAGGATATTTTAGGAGCCTGAAGTAAGACGGTTGGAATTAATCACTACAGTGAATTATACTTTTTGCAAATTGGCTCATGTGGGCACTGGCAATATCTGAGTGCTGCAGAAGACCTCTTGTGAGAGGAGCCAACGGCCATCGCAGGCTTCCATGTAGTGATTTAAAGAAAGGACAGGACAGACACACTGACAACCAGCAGAGTCACTAGGCATGTTAGTTTTGTGTATGTATTCCTGAAAATACAAGATAAATTCATTAATTAACATAATCTATGCACAGAAGTTCTGAAACCATAAAATGAGTCTTGCTGTGTTTTCATGATTTTGATGACATAGCAGCTCTGATTTCTGTTAGTCTGTCAATAGTGGGGCCGATACCCGTCAACATGTTCAGTAATGGCCTGGAAAATGAAACAGAATGCACCCTCAGAAAGTTCAGAGATGCTACTGGGAGAAGTGACTGATAAACCAGATAGTTGTGTTGCCATTCAGAGGGACTTGGACAGATTGGAGAACTGGGCAGAGAGGAATCTCCTGAAGTTCAACAAGGGGACATGCAAAGTCCTCCATCTGGGCAAGGATAACTTCAGGCACCAGTATGCGCTGGGGACCAACTGGCTGGAAAGTAGCTCTGCAGAGAAGGACCTGGGGATCCTGGTGGACAATAAGCTGGCCACAAGCCAGTGGTACACCCTGTGGCAAAGGCGGCAAACAATATCCTGGGCTGAGTTAGGAAGAGTGTTGTCAGCAAGTTGAGGGAAGAACTGGTAAGGCCACCTCTAGAGTACTGTATCCAATTCTGAGTCCTCAGTACAAGAAAGAGACACACTGGAGAGATTCCAGCACAGGGCCACAAAGATGATTAAAGGACTGGCGCATCTTTCATATGAGGACAGGCTGAGAGAGCTGGAACTGCTTAATCTGGAGAAGAGAAGGCTCAGGGGATCTTACCAATGTGTATGAACACCTGACAGGAAGGAATTAAGATGAGACAGCTAGACTTCTCAGTAGTACCCACTGGTAGGACAAGAGGCAGTGGACACAAAAAGAAATCCCATCTGAACACAAAAACCCACTTTTTAACTATGAGGGTAGTCAGACACTGGAACAGGTTGCCCAGAGGTTGTGCATTCTCCACCTGCGGAGATACTCAGAACCTGACTGGACGTGGTCCTGAGCAACCTGCTGCAGCTGACACTGCTGGAGCAGTGAGGTTGGACTAGCTAATCTCAAGATATCCCTTCCAGCCTTAACTGTTCTGTGATTCTGTCTGCATCCCTCATGTCCCAGTATATTGCAGTAATCTTCAGTTCACAATTCTCACAAAAGCTGGTAATATTGATGCTTCTGAAGCCTTAACTCTTTTATAGTGATGCTCTTACATGAATGTGTTGAAAGGCTGAACATCTCTGCTGTTGTTTGACTCAGAGCTAGCAGATACAGGAGACAATTTAATATTTCTGATCCACTCTTACTATTTACGCTTTAGTATCATTCAGTCCAGTTTTATATTGTAACATTTGCAAGCCACAGTCTGTGACACCAAGTAGCCACCAATTTCTCAATAACTTTTTAATTGTTCTCAAACGCATGGAAAAGAAATCCTTGCACGTCAAGATTCACCAAGGTGATGTGAATGCAGTGCCATCTGCTGGAGGTGTCCGGCCAGATTTAAGCTTGCTCATGTAGTGCACAGGGAGAGGTAGACATCTAAGGCCTGGCTAAGCCTGTCTCCCTCGCTGGCCTTTGGTGTAGTGAGTTATTAATACACGGTTTTTATATCCACGGGCAAGTAAGTTGTTTTTTTTCAGATGAGATCTCTGCTGGACTTTCCTGTCCATCTGCTTCCTCTGGTGCAGGGTTCTGAATCAGATGAGGCTGGAGTTGACTGTGGCCATGCCCAGCTGTTATCCAGTGTGTGCTTACTGGGTAAGATGGGGAGACAAGAGACTCTGGGCTGGTACTAGCAGGTCAGCAGGATTTGTGCCTAGATTATGGAGCATCTTGATTTGGATTTGTAGTGGGAATAATTGAGACATGAGGATAGTGGGATTTAAATCAAGGCTCTTAAAGTAGTGTGCTCGTGCTCACTGGAACAGATTCACAGATGCCATGAGATAGCTGGCCTAAAAGAATTAACAGCCTTATGCCAAACAGATACCTTTTTCTCTTTGGCGTTCTTACACAGGAACCCCTTTCTGAAAGTAGTTGCTTGAGGCAACTGGAGGAGGATGGACCTGAACTGGCGTTTACCACAATGCTGATATTTAACTGCTAAGCTACTGACTGAAGGGGAATCCTGCTCCTCCTTTGAGTGAAACTTATGTCTATTCAGACCATACTTACCAGACTGCGGTCCACAGGAGAGAGAACTCCCTGTTTCAGTTCAGTTCCCAGATGGCTCAGCCCTGCTTCTTCAGCAGGTCCTTTGTTCTTTTTCAACAGACAATTGAAGGTACAGGGACCTTAGGCACTGGGGCTTTAAGCATCTTTACCGATAAATGGCAGCTGAGGATGGGTTTTGAGGAGGGAAGGTTTTAACTTTTATGTTCTGCAGGTCTTAATTCCTTATAGAGCAAGTCCCATAGGATTTTGCCAACTGAAATGAGTGCTCAAGAAATTTAGGTACCTGTAGTTGGATGGGGGGGTTGTGAACACCAGTCACATATAAGTATTGGATTTCAGTTCACATTTGGGTTTTTAGGATCTTGCAACATTAGTCATTTATGCCTGCTTGTTCCTTCTGCATTAATATAAAAGTAAGCTTCCTCTGCCCTTCAACAAATGCACCAAGCCTTTTTCTTAGGAAATTTATAATATATATACATGCTGTTTATACTGCAGTTCTTCAAGCACAGACAGTTATGCCGGTGGGTTTTTTTCCTAATTGTTTAAAGTCTGCACAAATTAGACAAATAGTCTAGAAAGAAACTGTAACTCAATACAGCAAACTAAAAAGTAGTCAGTACTTAAAAAGGAACAATTGGCTGCAAATATACAAGATAGGAAGCAGCACACTGGAAAATAGTTTTTCAACAAAAAATCAGGGATTTTTAATGCCTACAAACTGAACATGAGTCAGTGCTGTCAGAGTTCTGCTCTGTTTTTTTTTTTGTCTGTGAGCTTTATCAGAAGTATGTTGCCAGTCGTTAAAGAGTTCTTGCACTCCTCAGTATTGCCACTTGCTGGCAGCAAGAGTCTAAAAATGTTTTGAAAGAGATTATCTTAAGATCCAGTATTACTAAGCAACACCATGGTTATATACAAAGGTTATATAGAAAAAAAAATGTGTTTTAGGTGTGCTGAGGCATCTGATTTTCTCCTGCAGAAGCATTTGAAACAAGGATAGGAAAAAAAAAGAAAAAGCTACTCATTGGTATAATAGTGGATGCATCTGTTGAAAGCTGTTCAAAGTGATTAGGGAAACAGTAACAGTGTTACTTTTCCAAGAACAGTTGAGATTTTGTGGTTCTGTACTCAGTATGGAAACGCAAACATGCAGCCTCCAAACACACTCCTAAGGTTTTGAACTGAAGCTTGTGAGGCACAAATGCTCCATACCTGTGTGGGATCCACATAAACGTGTAATCAAAACTCATATATTGCGTTTTACTAAATATGCTTTTTATATTATTGTGAATATGTTCACTTCAGTTGTTTCTTGGTGACAGAAATTTTTAATGCCTTTCTTTTACAGCCCTTTAACACCCGCAGGTCATTGGCAATGGCGTAATATCTTTGACTTTGTACCAGATTTTAGTCTCTCTTACTCTGAATTTTCATTGCTAAGGAAGTCAACAGCTGAAGTGTGTTACTTTTGAAACTGAGACCCCAGTCTAACCCTTGTTAAGAAATTCTGTGGATTCCTAGGGAAGGTATTGAGTCTTGTAGTTTATGCAAAAATTGCAAATAAAATATGTGTATATATATGGAGGACTTCTAAAGTGAATATTAATTACATGCTTTTTAAAACAGTTGTTTCATTCCTGTCTGTAAACTTTTTTTTTTAATGTTTAGATTTCACAGAAATTAAGCGATGAAGATCTGTCTCCAGAAGTAAGCCTCTGTCTAGGTGCCCTTCTGGAGGATACAATAATGATTCCAAAGGAAGAGACACCACAAGATGTATTTCTGCATGTTTCAGAAGATTGCCAGGAAACCTGCATGACCATGATTTACAAAGATAGCGGTGTAAAAGAATCTTCCCCTAATAATGATACAGATCTTTCACTGGCATCCCCAGGGAAGATTTTCATGGAAGCATTCACTGAACAGAGTATACAGACTGGTGAATTTGAAATCAGTGATTTGTTGAGATCCACCAATGATTCTGAGAGACTTAAAATGATAAACCCATTGCCTGACAAGTTAGAGTGTCAGGGTCATGCCTTTTCCGTTGATCCATCAGCAGATGAGAGCAGTGATGCCCTGCCAGTACAGCCTGTGACAGCTCTGAATGCCTTGTCAGCATCTATAATACAACCTATCACTCCTGTTGCCCCAAATAAAAGGCAGTTTAACACCGAGGGAGAGCAGTTAAATTCAGAACCCAGTATTTCCCATGGTGCCTGTACACGAATAGCAAACATGATTGAGCCTCAACTTGCTACAATGCAGGTGGAAGAAATAAAAGCCTTAACAAGATCTAACTTGCAGAGGACAACAAATGAGCAAGTATATACACAGTTTAATTAATATTTGAAAATTTTTGTTTATTATAAAATATGTTATAGAATAGCCAAATTACTTGGAGATGTGAATCTTAGTAAAGAATAAACTGGCATCAATAATTTACGTGTTTAATATTTTTAAATTGGTTTTGTTTTAAAAGTCCAGTAGTGTTTTTTTCTG
This sequence comes from Ibidorhyncha struthersii, assembly GCA_013398815.1. NCBI lineage: Eukaryota > Metazoa > Chordata > Aves > Charadriiformes > Charadriidae > Ibidorhyncha > Ibidorhyncha struthersii. The sequence goes on from VZSZ01010484.1 coordinate 14,897, forward strand.
TTTTGATATATCCATGTTATGAAAATGGCTGAGCTTGCTGGGATAGGAAATCCTAGTAAAGTTAATTCGGTGACTGACATGGAAATCTAGAATCGGCATGGGAGTTTCAAAAATTCCTGGTTCCACTGTACATCATCTATGTCTGGTGTTCTCTCCAAGGAAAGTTCCAAAACACTGTTCTGTTATTTCATTTTAGCACATTGGCATATACCAGCCAATTTCAACTCTAGGTTCCACCCTATCCAGTTCTGTTTTTTTCTCCAGACTATAGTAAGCTGTTTTCTGCTATCATAGTTCTCACTGCTGTAGCATACAAATGCTTTGCAAGTATTGCAAAAAGAATTATAGCTCTCTGATTCCTGTAGACTGGAAAGATTACTTATGGGGATTTTGTATAGGTATATTTAGAACTGCATTTATTTTGTTTAGTTCTGCTTGTGCGAGACTTACTGAAAAAAATTGAGGCATGATTTTATGTTCATGTCCTCCCCCGAAGAAGCCAGTATGTATGGATACAACATTCGATCCTTCTTTCTGTTTTCTTCTCTTACCCCATGCTGTTCTCTCCACAATGTTATGTCCTGTGCTGTAAAGGTGGTCTGGAATAGGTCATTTGGATTCAACAACACAAGTAAAAAAATCTGGAGAGGAACATGAAGGGAAAGCAACGCTATAGTCTCTTCCTGTTTAGGTTATAAGAAAGACACATAGGAGACGTGTTTATGCTATAGAGTGTAGCAGACATCCCCTGTAAACCTGGAATCAGATTCTCTGCTCTATGTTGTCTTTGAATAATCTGGAGCTGCAAATCGATGATCAGCCCTGTATAACTAGCTATGTAAGGTGTTTTTACAGCCACTTTGCTTCCCCATGATGGCATAAAGCATCCAAAGACTGAGTTAATTCCATCTTTTGCTGGTGGTATTAACTGCATATAACAGTATGTAATACAAGGTGCCACAAAGGTAGCTAATTTGAAGGTGCTGAAAGGTCTCTAGGCTAATTGTCTCACAACCATAGCCACTTACAAAGCTCTTGCAGTGTAGTGTTGATTTCTGAAATTTGTAGCACAGCTGTGTGAAGCTTAATGTATAGATTTACTCAATATTGCAGGTAAGATTGTGAAGCAGGGTCCTGTGAGAATGGCAATCTGTAACCTCCTGTCGATTAAGAATTGATTTTAGCTTTTTTTGTGTCTCCGTCTGCTCTTCTTGAAGGCAGAAATTAGGAAGCCAATTTAATGCGGAAAAACCTCCAGTTAGTTTTTAGTAATTGTTGCGTTTTAACAGTATATTGTTCACCTTGGTCATGTCTCATCCTTGTTTCTTCAGTGTGTTCTTGTTGTGGTGAAACAAGTACCCAAAAGACAAGAGCCTGTACCATCCTATAGATGCAATCAGGTTGCTAGGTAGCCCATTTATTTTAACATGGTCTGTTATAAAGCAAGTTGCTTTTTTTTCTCTTGGAAATGTTTTCTTCTTCTTTAACCCTCCTACCATAGCAGATGCAATGCCATGGGAAGTACTGCATTGATAGTTTTGTACAGTGAAATATTTGTTTTTCCCCAACTGCCGTGTTAACATGCATCATCTCTTGACCTGGAGGGACCACTTCTAGGAATGCATTTCGCCTCTTCAGCAGCCCCTCTGCTGAATATGTCAGTTAAAAAAATTAATCACCGAATCCTCCATTTCTGTCTGTGTCCCAAGAAAGGACTAACAAATTCTCCCATGTCACTGTGAAAGAATTTGTGTGCATGTTTGCTGAGGGTGTGTCCTAAGAGCTTTCAGCATTACTTTAAGTGTGTCATAAGTTAATGAGTACCCAGGTTTCAACAACTTGACTGATACTCAGCAGCACATCACACTTACTTGATTAAAACAGTAAATAAACTCAAGTAACTCAAATTAACTTCCATGTGATGACATATATTTAGGGTGGGATTTCTCTCCCTTACTGTTAGAGCTAAGCCCCTGGTATGCACCAATCATTTAGGTCCCCCTTTGGACAACTTAGGACGAGGTGAATCACTGTCATCTCTGATAGTAGCTCTTTTTCTTCACCATTGGTAGGGGTAATGAGAATGTTTAGTGACATCTAGATGCCTGGCTTTTAGAAGGCTGAAGGTAAGTGAAGTGAAGTGAATCTCATCTGTGGTGGCTGTAGCTCAGGGATGGTGTGTCTTTAGAAATAACTTCTCAGCTAGGAGTTACTGAACCTCAGGTGAAACATGGATCTTGATCTTGTGCACGTGTCTAGGCTTGTGCAAGAGTGAGATAAGATGGGCTAGCTTAAGACATCTTAAATACCACTTTAGTTTTTAGGACAGGAGCTTATGTCTGAGGTGAGTCTGTTAAGTCATTTCATACATGCCCAACCAAATAGCTTTCAGATAGTAGCAACTTTTGTTTGCTGTCAGCCAGCCTAGTTTTATTATTTAAGTTGAGATTCAGAGTATCCTAATTCCTTGGCTAATTCTGCCAGGGACACATAATGTGCCATACTAGTTTAGGAGTGCCTCTCCTTTGGCAGCCTATGTTTCTCGTATCTGTATCATTCCAGTTATTCACTTAAGCAACGCCTCCATTGTCTGTGAGCACACATACAATTTATAAGGCAATGTTCTTGGAGCTGTTCTATATTATGCCCTTGTTTTAACTGCATGCTTACCAGTTGCTTGTAATATTTCTTTTCTTGTCACAGCCTGTGGGTGATCAGCAGAGAGAGAAAGAAATAATTTCACATTACTGGGTTGCCACCTCTAGTGAAAAGCAAACTGGGGAGGGAAGTTCACATTCAGTGGAGGCTGCAGCATGTGCAGAAACAGCCCCAACACCATTAAGGACAGTGATGCAGTTAAGAGAGCCCTCCTCAAGAAAGTGCAGAGATCATGTTTCTGGTCGTCGCCAAATACTACAAGAGACTCAGCAGAGGATGTCTCACAGTGGCTGTACAACACGAAGCAAAGCTAAGGCTTTTGAGTATGATAAAATCATGCATAATAGTCTTAAATTCTTTTTTTAAATTAATGTAACAAATACAATCCATACAGAGTACTCATTCCTCATGTGAATGACTTTAGATGATCAAAAGGTAAAGGTTTTACCTTTTATTTAAACATCTGGAAGTTAGTGTTTCTCATGACTTGCTCTTTACTCAGTACTACCTATGTTAACCTATATACTTCCATGCAATTACAGACTTTGTTTTAAAATCAAATATGTTCACATTCTTAGCTCTACCATAAACATCGATTTATATAGAGAAGAGAGTATTTTTATTGATTCTAAGCAAATCTCTTGTCAGTAAAATTCAGAAATCTACTTCTAAAGACAAGCAGGATCTAGAAAACAACATATGCCAAGAAATAAATCTGAATGAGGACAGAAAAAATGAGCAGAGAAGAAGGAGCAAGAGACTGGAAAACAAATGGAGTAAGATACTCTCTGATATTTATTATACAGATTATTTTTTTGTTTGAACAACTATACTGAATCAAATATAATTCATAATCGTTCCAATATATTGTGGCATGGATTTCTTTTAAAAAGATGATAGAAACATTCATTTTAATAATTATTGATAATTTCCCTCACTTGTTTAAACCTAGATATTAGCAACTTAACTGTTGACTTGTTTGCATAAACTCATTAGAATCATGAGGGTTTTTTAGGATTTTTGTCACAGTGTTATATATGAAAAAAATTATGGTGTATTTTGAAAAGCAGAAAAATGTTTTCATGCAGAGTGAAAATGTAGATCCTGATACACATTTATATATCCTTCTGTAATCTAGTATTCTGTGCGCAACATCATTCTGAGGGCAGTGCCATCCCCAAGAATTGACCTATACAAAACAGTTTATTCTATTTTGAATGCCTGCTGTTATCTTGACTGTTTTAAATATAGGATTACAGGGCCATCATTACCATAGTCATGGAACACTCTTTGAAGTATTTTTCCTTGCAGTATGCTTTGTCAGAGAGAAAGATTGCTATCTTTCATCCTTTGAAAATGCATGCAGAGAAAATCATTGCCTTGCAGAGGAAGTGTGTAGGAAAATACAGAATTTCCTCGCTTAAGTGCTCACTCCAGCACCTTTAAGATTGCGGTTGTAAAAGGTGGTTTTTATTAACTAAGCCCACTCAGTCTGGATTTATCTGTGCACCTACAATCATTTAAAAGGTTACAAATTTTGGAAATATTTGAACTGTAACAGCTACATTGTAGATCTTACAAAATATGAATAATTCTGTCTCCAATTAACAACACTTCTCTTTTGCAGTGTTTTAATTATTCCCAGGGGAAGCACCGGTTTTATGAGATTTAAAGTGGTATGACTTTGTACAGATGTGTGCTTATCTATTTTGAATTGGCTTACTAGTTTCCACTCAAAAAACAAGCTGTTGTTTTTTTAGCATGATTTCTGCAGAAGGAGTTGCACTGCCTATATAGGTAGCTTCATGTTAATCCAAACTAGCAAATTTACCTCCCTTTTGCATCCGACCTACTAATCATGAGTTTGTGAGTCATCTTAGTTTGGTAATTCTCTGAAAAAACAGCCCCACAAAAAATTTCAGTTTGGATCAACAAGCATCACTTGGTTTGCACAAGGTCAAACACAAGGAAGGCGGTAGGGAAGGCAAGGTAGAAGTGGTGGGGAAATAGGTGCTCTTGAAGAAACAAGTTAAATTGGGTTAGGCGTAACATAAAACTGTGCCTTGTTCTGTGTATGTCTGTGTGGTTTAACCCCTCCTCAACTGCTCGGCTGGTTTAAACCAGCTTTGGTTAGGGAATGGAATATCTTAAACTATTAAGGTCTTGCAAGGCTGGACAGGTAGAGGACAGGGACTGTCCACGTGCTCAGCTGAGGGAAGGTCCTGGGTAAACCTGTGTCTGTTGGATTCTAAAACTGCACACAGAGTCAAGAACTTAAGAAAGTTGGGAATTAGTCTGAGCTCACAGTATATCACCATGCAAGAAACAGCAGAGATGTGAGGCTTTGTGAGAACTGTGTTTTAAGGTCATACTTGAAATTCCTGAAGCCTCTGTGGAGTTTTGGGACCAGTGAGCCCCAGCTGCTACAGCTTGTGGAGAGAAGCAGTGTTTATAGCCTGTTGTCCCTGCAAACCCAAGGTTTTTCATTAGTATGTCAATTAATGGCCTAGGCCATGCATTATGCTTTCCTGCAGGCGATCCTCCTGTCCTTTGCTTCCTCCTTTCTTTCTTCCCTCCCTCTTTTTCAGGAGAGGCAGTAGCCAGGGTGCACTTCTCCACATAATGGAGGGATGCCAGGACGGCACTGCTGGTGAAGTACAGAACAGCTCATCTATGTATTGGAAGTAATTTCATTCAAGCTGAAAACTGTAATGAGTGCATAAGGGGAGACAGCATTTGTTTTGTAAAATAATAAACTAAAAATTAAAAATAGTATATTTTACATTTTATTTTTTACATTTAGGCCTCATATTCCCAAGCAACTATTCACCTTTCGCTCATTGCAGGAATGGCTGAGCTGGTTGTGAAGTAATGGGGAAAAGTAATCTGAGAGCGCTAATCTCAATCACTATCCTAGCGTAAATACTCCCTTCTCACAAACCGGAGGTTTTAAAACATAAATGAGTACAAAAGTGCTGCTGATAAGTTTGACTTTTAAGAAAAGAGAAATTATTGAATAACTAACTAGCTATTGAAATGCTCATCTTGTAATGAATTGTAACCTAGAATAGCAGTTTTATCATCTAGTGCATCAACAATGCACTTTGCAAAAATGTCATTGAAAAGGAAAAAGTCTAAACTTAACACTCTTTTACAAAGTCACATTCCTCATGTTGAATTTCAGTTGGAGGTTTGTTATGGAATTCACTATGGCATCTTTTATTGAATGGTATTGTTATTTAATGGTAATGTATTTTTTGAGATACTAATTTCTACTGGATTGAATGAGCATTTTTTTTCCAGAAAGCTTATTTACTAACTGTAATGCAAAGTGAAGCCAAAGAGAGAGATGAAAGATACTTTTCTGTTCAACAGATCTTTTACATTATGTTTCAGGACGAGAAGCCTTAGGTAGGAATTCTGCAAATCCTGTTTCACTTTCAACAATCAGTACGAGGAATACTTACGGTGAGTGTGTGCAGTCGACAAAACTGTAGATTTGTAACTAGTCAGTAGATTATTAAATTTCGATTGGTTTAACTTCATAATTGTTGGTAAGAAAATATATAGACCTATGTATAAAAGTGTATTAAAAAAGAAAATTTTGTGGAAAAAGTAAGCACTTAAAAAATTACAAAGTGATGCAATTAAGTTTACTTAGCCTTAATTCAGCAATCCTGTGCATGCTTATCACAAAACAGTCCCTTAATTAAATAATCAACATAATGTTTTTTAAAGTTTTTTTGGTTTTTTTTTTTTTTGGTCCATTTCAGTGGCCAGCATGAGATGCCAAGATTTAGATTTTCCAGTTTAATTTTTCAGGGACTCTGATTTTGTCCCTTGCATCTTAAAGGAAGTTGTAGCTTCATGATTTAGCATTGCTTTGATTCTGTAAAGCTGTGAGTATTTGATATTTTGCATTTTTACTTCATCTTGGGCACAAAAAAAAAAAAGAATGACAAATAGTGGCCAGCTGTGAATGTTTTGATTGAAGCAATTCACCTTATCCAGCTTCATGTGTGATACTCTATGTCAAAGACATTGCCTCACCCTGAAGTATCAATTGGTTGTTTCAAATGTAACTCTGTTGTTCCATATTTTGGAGTTCCCTGTCTCATCTGTTGGGCTCTGATAAACTTCCATAACAAAAGAGAAAATGGTTTCACAGACAGTTTTCTCATTTGGTAGAAAACTTCGTTTCATTCTTAGGGTGTTTCCATCCTGTGCAGGATTTCACAGCTGGTCTGTGGGAACAGAAAAAAAACGTGTTCTGCAGTTAAAGGCTATTGCGTAATGCTGGCATATAACTGACCAAAATTAAGGTAGAAGTTCCCTGTCTTGTGGAATATACTGAGAGATAGATTGGGTCAGCAGCAAATTTCAGACTTTTACAGCATAGGACTGTAGTATTTGAGCAAACAGAGTAACTCATAATATGTGTTAACTTGTACTAGAGGTAGATGAAAACATATTTTGTTGGTGGGTTTCAAAGCCACCTGCTAACAACAGCAAAACATTGATAGTGCAGGTTCAGCTGCAGCCTCTGTGGGCAAGTGTACTAAAGACTGCACATTTTGCCAGGCCACTGTTTCTTTATTCCCCAGACTCTAGGTGCTACCTTTTAGTGTGAAAGGAGTACAACTGCACCAAATGTGTTTTAGTTGAACTCCTTGAAGAGATGAGAGGCTGACCCGGCCCTACTTCATTCTTTTTTAGAGTTGCCAGACCTGTGTCATTTTGAAATGCACTTTCATCTTCCTCTTTTGGGGGATCATTGTTCTGATGATTATATTCTGTCTCTGTGCCTTTTCTCTTCTTTTAAAGCCCTCCACCAGTGATTATCCATATTTTAGCCTTTTATTTTTCGTTATTCCTGTGCTTCAGTACCTTACTGAGTTCTTGGTTCTTTGGGTTTTTTTTTTCTCCTTTTTATTTCCTGGATGTCAGCACACAGGATGTGGACAGCATGGGAGAGATACTGTCTGTGCTCTCCGTTTGAGTCTTGATTCACAGTACCTTGAGGGAGTGGAAAAACAGTTGCAATGAAATTTGTATTTCTCCTTGGTCTGGTGCATGCACAGTGTCCTTGGAGAATCATGTTGCTAAACTCTAATGGTTACCAATTGAACATGTATGTTGCAGGTTCAATTTTTCAGGGGCTTATTAGTGTATCAGATAGAGGATACTTTTTACTGAGGGAGAAATAGGTACTTTCCCCTCAGTGAACCTTTTTTATCCTCCCCTTAACAGATTTTAAGTTTTTGCTCCATAATATGGAGTTACTAGAGTTTCTTAATGAAATAGGCTCTATAAAACACAACTAAAATGTTTTACAGGTGATACTGTTAAAAACCATTCGTCTTGAAGCACTGTCAACATTAAGCAATGTAGCTAAAACTCAGTTGAGTTTCAAGCTTCAGGATCAAAGCCCAATAGCACAAAATTTTTGGACAACCTGATGCAACACCCTGTGCCCATAGTGAACCCAATTCTATACAAATATGCAATATTCTGGTTGGCTGGTGTAGAGGACAATCTCAAGAGTTTCTCTTTCCAATGAAATTAAGATAATTTTGCTTAATGTGAGCAAAACAGTCTTAATAAGAATAATTCACATACTAATAATTCAGATATTTAGTATGTGAATTAGGCCCAGACAGCCTTCTGGTAATGGGAGATGGCTGAAGAGTAAGGCTGTCCATCAAAATGGTCTTCTGGAGGGAAGGCTGGTTTGAGAGCTGGAAGGTAGTAAGTGGAAGATCCTCTGTCTCTCCCTTACTTTTCTCAGTCTACAAAAACAGTCACATAATGAATGTTTAAGGAACTGATATAAGACTTTGCTAGACCCAGTTCAAAGACTTATTTTTCCTCAGCACCTCCTTCATGGAGTAGAATTGTTATGTGGGTCATGAAGCTTATATCTTGGTTTATTCCATATATCTGGGGGGCGGATACAGGCTTCACTGTGATGCCTGAACACCAGTGAGCACTCCTTACCCAGCACAGTTGCTGTATGTTGGCAAAGGATAAAAGATAACGATGTCCAGCTTTTTCGTGGGGTGAAGCTACCTTTAAATTTGAAATGAAGATGTGAAGCACAGTAGTTGTTGCCTACCTAAATGTAAGATGGGGCACGGCTGATGGTTGAGATACAGCTTAGAGCTAGGGTTAAAATCTGATTCTAATAGAGGCTGAATTTTGAAGGATCCGTAAGATAAAAAATGGAGGATCTAGGATTAGATCCAGATCTAAGGGATTGCCAAGCCTTAACTGCTTACCCTTAACTGCTAGTGTTAGGGCTGGGACTAGGGTAATATTACTGTAGGTAACAGCTAGTGAGTTTGCAAGCGGTTGTAAGTGAACATCTTGGCTAAGGTGAGAGTTGGAACTTATACAGTCTTAGGAACTAAATTGAGAAGAGGGTTCAGAAGAGGCTGCTTGGTCAGGAGCAGGTACAAGGAAGTGCCACAAGATAAGCCTTGATTAGTGTTAGAACTAAGACTATTGAACACCATTGGGCCAGTGTGAGCTGTGGCATGTTTAAGTCTGGAAGGAGTCCCCAGCCCTCAAACTATTACCCATTATTCCTCTTCCACGTGGGTGGCAATGAAGCCGCAACATGTAGTCCAAGGGCAATCAAATGAGACTTCAGGGCCTTGGGATAGTTGGTAAGGGAATCTGGTGCACAGGTAATTTTTTCTTATATCCTTCCAGTTTGGGCAGCGACATTGGAAGAAACAGATGGACTCAGTCTGTTAACACATGGCTCCGTGGCTGGTGTCACCACCACAATTACAGGTTTTTTGATAATGGGATGCTCTGCATGGCACCAGACCTGCTGGTGTTGGATGGGATTCACCTTTCTCAAAGGGGAAAGAGCGTCTTTGCTCATGAGCTAACAGGGCTCATTGACAGAGCTTCAAACTAGACTTGAAAGGGGAGGGGGATAATATCAGGCTTGCCTGTGACAAGCTGTGGGATGACACACCAAAGTTATAGGGCTGGGGTGCGAGCGACAGCCCTCAGCCTGTTGCTCTGAGACATGCTGGGTAAACTGGAGCACACTTGAAGTCTTACAGACCCAAGCCAGGGGCTCCTGAGGTAATAGGAGCCAACAGGGAAACATCTCAAAGGAAATAAGGTGTGTTCCTTTAAAAAGGTAACAGGGCTGGCAGCCCAGCTGAAGTGCCTCTACACCAATGCGCGCAGCATGGGCAACAAACAGGAGGAGCTGGAAGCCACCGTGCTTATGGAAAGCTGCGACCTAGTTGCCATTACTGAAACTTAGTGGGCTACTTGGTGGCTACTATAACAGATTAGCCTGAGAGGGACTGCTGTATTTGGGAGGTCCCATGATTAGAGGGACCTTGGTATTCTGACCCTTACAAAGATTGGTGGGCTAAAAATATGTTCAAAATATGGTTTGGATTAGGGTTTGGCTTAGTCAGTGCTCAGTAGCTGGGCCATTCGGCTTAATTTAGGACTAAGACTAGCAGGATCCAGTGGACTAACAGTGATCCTAAGGCTAGGGTTAACATCTGCCATGCCAGATTCCCTGAAGTAGTGGAGAAAGAGTTGCCATGCTGTGAAATACCAGTTAAATTTAAGGCTGGTTCCAGTGTGGGTTGTTGGGTGAATCTTAGGGCTAGGGCTGGGGCTGGGGCTCGTGTTGCAGTACAAAATAACAAAAAGTGATGAGCTAGATTTTTTTCAATATGGTGTGGCTAGATCAGGTGTAAGAACATATTGGCCAGAAGTAAATGCATAGAGTTGCATGGATTAAGTAAGTATATTAATGTCTAGGGTAAGATCTTAGTAGCTGCTATACTCTTTATGCCATTTTGTCAGCACAGAGAATAGCTGGAAAGCTAAAGCAAACCACTAGCAAGGCACTGAATTGGTGCTGGGGAATATCCCTGCCTATTTTTACACCAGTGACTCCATCCCTTTCCCTGCCCAAATATGCTATACAGGGAAAGATGTAAGCTAGGCTGTCATCCCACCATCACTGGCTTCAGAAGAATCTCTTGGGGATCAGGGAGGCCTGTGAGAAGTTAGGGGAATGTAGTAGCTCCTCTAAGTTTCAAAAAGAATTGCTCAGGTTGCTAATCTTCAAAAAAATTTGGAAGCATAATGTCATACTTAACTCTCACCTGTCCTGGTTCGTACAAGATGCCATCTGCAACAAAGATCAGACTCCAAGACTTCAGTGTATATTTTATATATTGATTTGTTTTAGATACTTATAAAACCCTTATGGCTTGATAATTTTTCTGGATAGCTAAATGTGGTAAGTACTGTTACACACAAAATTGTGGACACAAGATGGTATGTAAAGAATTATGGTCTCTTTTCAATTCTGGTGTCTTTCTGTCATTTTCATTTCAGCTGGAGATGATTCAAAGAGCATGTTAAATACTAAAAGCATAGAGGATACAAACCTGCACCAGGTACATCTTTACAAAGAATCCCAATGTTATTTTGATGCTGAACTGTTAAGGGCTTGCTAGCAGTCTTCAGTAAACTAAAGCAGGAGACTATTTCTGAAATGTGCTTCAAAACCAGCACATAATGTACTAGGTGCTTCATACCTTGCAGAGACTGAAACAGAGTGATATTCAATGTTATGACAATTCTTTGGCAAGCAGTTGCTGATCCTTACTGGTACTTGCGATAAGCTGCAGCCTCATGAAGATGCAAGATGGAGGCAATCAACTGCCTCTCATGGACAGTGGTTCTTGCTGAATTTTTGCAAGTGCTGTAGAGGTAATTTACAACAAGCATGGTACATCAGTGCCTCTTTGTATTTGCAGAAACGTGACTGAAACTGCAAGATGCAGCCTGGCTTGTGGCAGTAGGATGGCTGCTTCTTGCTTCTGTTTAGTAGGTTGTGTTGCATTTCAATAGGAGAGGGTTAGGGAGCTGCTGCCGTGCACAGGCATTACACAGTTCGTGTCATGAGACCTCACTAAGATGTGGGAGCTAGTGCCTCATGTGAAGACAAGACACCATGATCACTCACTCAGCTCATAGTTTGTTTGCATATAGCACGACAGCTTTTGGCATTAAAAGCTGTGCTCTCCCCCTCTCATTTTCTCCCCTTTGAACAATGATAAGTCATAATATCTGAAACATATAATGCAGTGTGCACAGATACTTTATTCTTGCTTCCTAAACTTTTATGTGGTTGTGATAACTGTCCTTGTTACTTACAGTAGTGCAGTCTACAGTGTCCTTAGAAATGTTATGCTGTAACAGCATCCGTGGTGTGTAGTCTTAGATTACACTGTAAAACATTAGTTGATTGATGAAGGATATTCTCCAAGCAGAAGGTGTTGTAAACATTTAATTGGGAAAACCTATTACTGTGGCTGTGTAACTGATGATTACAATAGTTGTGAGTTGTTGCAGTGTTTGCATTCTGGTTCTGTCTCCAGATATGAAGTAATTAGCGGGATAATTCTAGTTAGCCATTGGCCTTTGGAATAGTTTTGTTGTGAGATTGACATGAGTTAATTCTGCATGGTTTTGCTGTGTTATTTCGCTTTCTTTATAATTTCCTAGAATCACTGCAGGCAGGTTTGCCAGAAATGTGAAACTGTAGCTTTGGTATATGACTATAGAAGCAATGTAGTTTTAATTCTTTGAAGACAGAGCATGAATTTGAAACCAGTTCAATTTTTACAAATAAATAAAAGTATAAAGCACTTCAGTAACATTTATTATTGGATTTCTCCCATTAATTTTTAGGCTTTTATACATATATTTCTTAGTTCCCTATTTCTTTGTCCTGCTCTCTTAAAAAGCTGCACAGGCAGAGGAGAGCAGTTAACTTTACAATAGCACAGTTTTCTTTTAGTGTATAATAAAGCAATTTATCAGAAAATGAAATAAAGTATATGGCCTGTTTTATAGGTAGAATTAAAGACAGATGGCACAGTTCAACATGATAATACTAAAGTGTCAAAGGAAGTTTTGCTAAAAATGAGCAAAGCAGAAAAACAAATTTGGTGAAATATACAAAAAAAAAGTTCTTCAGGATTCTGAAGGCAGAAAATCTAATGAAAAAAATACAAGCTCAAAAAAGCCAAATAGATCTGCTGCTCTTATATCAAAGGCTACAGCCAAGAGTAAAACTATTAAGAAATAATGTCTCATGTGAGATGGACTCATGTTTAGGTCCACTTGCAAACCAAGGAACAGTTAATTTACATAAAACCTGTTTCCCTGATTCTGGGCCTAATGAAATGGGCCACACTGTTGCTGTTTCTAATCATAATTCTTGCATCCCAGTTAATGTTGTAGGAAAACTGAGCCAAGTCAGACAGAATTGCAACAGGAACATTAATTCAACAGTGGTAACCGTGAAAATTGATTTACAGGAGAAAAGGGCAGAACTGGTGGAGGCTCAGCAACTTGTGTTGTAACAGGGGAGGAGATCACCAGTTTGTCTTGCCCCACATCAGTGGTTTCTGGAAAAACAGTGTCTGCACAGCACTCTCAGACTACTGATTTAACCAGACTTGATTCTCGGTCAATACTAACTTGCTTTGACTTCCTCTCACAATGTATCTGTTTTAAAGTTACATCAGGAAGTCAAGAGTTATGATAGTGGTCAACATAGTCTCAAGCAGAATAACAGCAGTAGTTTGAGTGACAGGAATCTAAATACCCATATGAGGATACCTTCAGAGCAAATTATTTCTCTGCAAAACTTGACAAATCAAGTTAAGTCTGATGTTGATGGAAACAAAATTAATGGATCAGCTCTAAGTTTAAAACTCTCTTTGCCTTTGTTTGAACAGATTTCCTTACAGACAGATGAGTCAGAACCAGTGTGTGCAAATCTTATGAATCCAGACATCACAGACATATTGCAACAGACTATTGTAAATGAGGTGCAAAACATTTATACTAATATATCTGAAGATGGAACCAGCTGCACTGAACAGGCACTTCAAGCAAATGCAGAAACACTGTTAGCACATGAACTTTTAGCAGCTGCTAATGAAGAAAGTGTTTCTGGAAGTTCTTATAATTCTACCAGTGGTATACTAAGCACCATTGAACAAAAGGCTCCACAGCCAGAGAAGGGAGGGAGGATCCTGCTTAATGCAAAAGAAAGTGTTGAAGGATGTCACAGTGAAATTGAAAATGCTAGTAGCTTAGAGGTCGAGCCTATAGCTTTACAACTCCATGAGAAGGGCACACTTCAAACTGGAGGAAAGAGAGAGGATCTTCAGGAGACCAACTCAATCACAGATTTGAATTTTGGTGTTAATATAGAGAGCAAGTCTCCTCATTCATTTCAGATTGTGGAAAATATGGAGAAAGACATCTCGCAGAAAACAGGTGCCATCTTTTGTTTGAAAATAATTATTTGGGGAGTTTTTTGTAAGCATTCTCTGTGCTTTATTAAAAAAACGCAGCTGTTGGTCTCTAGAGAACGTATTTTGCCACAAATAAACAGCAGACACATGGAAGATGTTGTGGTTCAGTCTGCTATGCCAGACTAACTAGTCAGTAATTTTTGTTTTGTGTTTTTGGGGGCTGTTTTAGATCCAAGTCTCCAAACTGTGACTGCAATGTTCATTACAATAATTAGAATGAAATTCCTAAGTACCTTATTTTTTTTAATACCTAAGAATCAATAAAGGTCATATTGTCACAAAAGAATCTTTGAATTGTTTGGGGCTCAGTCTCAGTACATTAACATATGGTCAATAGTGGATAAGGGATTTATTATGTTAAAGTCTTTACAAAAATTGTGTGAGTTACTGCAGGCATTTTTTAACCTAGACTAGGTGGTCATTTTGACATTCATTTTAATACCAGTTATAGTTTCTGAAATTACTGAGTATTATGCCATAGATGCTCTTAAATTCTTTTATTAAACCAACAGATGAAGGAGTGTTTGCTAGAGTAAGTGGAACAGAAGGCACTGAAAAAAATAGAGAAGAGGGAAATGCAAAGACCAATGTGCTTTCACAGTTTACTGAGACAGAGGAAGTCCAGACTAAAAGAGTAAGATTAGACCCTCAGAAGACAAGGCAAAAAGCAGCTTCGTATTCCAGCAAAACCAAGCTTTCATCTAATCAGTCACAATTCAGTCAAGCATCAGAACAGCAAACATCCAAGAAATCAGGTGAAAGGTTAATAATTTTCTATAAAAACAGTAGAGTTTTTTTCCAGACATACATGAAGAAGGCTTTTTGTAATACATGAGGGAAAGTTTAGAAAAATACATAACAGCATGTTGAGCAAATACTCTAGTGAGTTCCAAATACTTGAAATATTTCCAGAACTTCTGTACTCTGTTTACAGAATGCACATACTTATTCTGCTTTCTGTTATATTCATCAGTCTTTCAGCATTGCGGTTGAGGGGATGCAGGATCATAACCGAGAGCTTAAAATAATATTATATTGATCCTTAGTTATCTATGTTACATAAATAATAGTTTAAAATGACACTGACTTGGCTCTTAGTTAACTATTTTATGTATCACAGACCAAAGAAGAAAACATGGCTCTGTCTATATTCTACACACATATATCCACTTATAGACTGTATCCTCATCAGGCACAGATCAGCATAGGTTCTGAGTGTACTGGTACATTTGTTTTTAGCTGTAGTATAGAAACAAACCTACTTAAATGAGTATGAGGGTCTAGTGTCCTCCGGTAGTTATATTCTCTTCTGCCTGCACATACAGCTTTCTGTTTAGCAGTTTCATCCCATGTTTAAGACTTGCATTTGTCTTGTAGCCTTACCGGCACAACAGAGCCCTGGTCCAACTGATTGCTCATCATAACCTCCAAGTATTTTTCACTTACAGCTTTTTTGGTAAAGCTGGCAGTCATCTTGTGTGCTTTGATTCTTTTTTGGAACCAGAGAACCATAGCACTCAAGATTTACTAAAACCAGAACCTGTGGTTCAGACAGGAACCGTCCTCTCTTAAAACTTTTAAATGTAATTTATCTGGACTGCTGATTCAAAAATTTTTATCCTCATATCATTTGGCATTCTCCTTAACTTGTGTTGAAATGAAAAAACCTGTGTCATTAGATGATAGTAATTTCTTGTGTAGCTTTGCCTTGATATGGAATAGAGTTTTTGTCTTTTCTGATTGTCTTAGACAATTCTGTCATTTCTCTGTAGTAATCAAGAGTTTGGGAATTATTTTTTCTGGTTTTGATAGATTTTAAAATACTGCCTTCTTAGGACCATAGCTGTCCGTGACTATCTTCTTGTATTCTTTTGTTTTCCACAGCAGTTTGCTACAACTCTTTATTTATATTTGCTACCATTCACTTCCCATTTTTTCATTTCTCATTTACTGTTGCTCTCTAATTCCCTTCCTAAACCAGGTTAGTTTTCGACTCAGTGCAGCTTTTCATCTTGAGTGTGGGGTATATTGTGAAATACTTCTTAGCTATTATTCATATTTTTCTGCTGACATTTTTTCTTCAAACTGTTTTTTATTTATAATTGTTTGCAGCTCTGTGAAACTTTCCCTTTCAAATAACTACTGTGTCAGTGGAAATGTATGCTTTGTATATACATACATAGGAAAAGGTGGGGTTTTATATGTATAGGTTTATAGATATACGTGTGAATGCATGTGTATTTGTGTGTGGATATAATATTTGATATATTTTTTCTAAGTGTGTGTGGCAAATAATTTTAGTTTCTTCCTTGGACTGCAGTTATGTGCTGCTGGGGTCTGTAGGTCAAACTTTGGTTGCCTTTGAGTGGGATGTAAATGAATGCTAGCATTAAGTAGATTGTATATATTTTGAAAATCAATAGGATCCATGCTCTGCATCCATTAAATGCTTTAAAACCAGTGTACATAACAGCATGTATACTTAAAATAATACGTATAACAAATATACATGCCCACCCATACACACACACACACACTGGACAAATACATCTGTGCACATACTGTCAACATTTTCATTTGTTTACCTCTTTTTGTTGTTTGCTTAGTACCCTCCTTCTTTTTAGAGACTTTGTCTGGATGCTCATTAGTCTTACAAGTTGATTTAAGGACCTATCAGCCAATCTCTGCAATGTCCTGTAACACATGACAGAAAACATCTAGGAAACTGTGTGATGTTCCTGCTAATCTTTTTCTCTTTGATAGGCACGGTCTTCTTGTCCTTTTCTACTTTCAGCTATTTACTCTTCCTGTCTCACATAGTTGCTGGTTTTCAACCCATGCAAGGTTCCTGCTGTCTTGAGTTTCTGGACTGCAAGCTCATGTTTTCTTTTGGAAGGTGCAGGGAGAAGGAAAGTAGTAGGTGCTTCTTGTTACTTACTGCTCTGCAGTACTTGGCAGTGTCAGTACTTAGCTTTCCTATCTCCAAATTGGTTCCTCTGGTTGTAGGAATGCCTTTTTACTTCATTCTGGAGAAAAATCTGTGGCATATCTGATACCTGTCGTCATCATCCACTGCTAATCTTTGGAAGAATAAACAATGAACATAGAAATTATTCCTTTCCCTACAGTTGTTTTTTTGGGTTTTTTTTTTGGTAGCTCCTATATTCCTGCTCAATTGTTATAATAAGGTCTATGTGCGTTAATAAATTTTTGGATTTTTTTGCTTTATATTTTTTGCCTCCTATATATACAATTTTGATTTTTAAAAAAACTTTATTCCAAACATGTCTTACATTTTGGTCTCCTCTGGAAAAGCATTTCACAGATTATTTTTTCCCCCAAAAGAGATTCTTCAGGTAATATTTTATTCAGCTAAAATTTAATTATTTCCTTCATCCCAGGATAATGTTTTTACTTGAGAGGTGGTGCGAGAAAGTGTAGCCCTTCATACCGTTGAAAGCATTAACAGCTTTACAGACTGGGACAGTGGCATTCAGACTGCAGCAGAAAAAAGTAGAAGATGGGGTAATGTTTTCTGACTTGTGGGGTTTTCAGATTTTTTGCTGCTTCATGCCGCTTCTTCATTAACTGGCTTTTGCATCTCATGTGATTGTTTCTGCATCCCAGTGCTCTTTCTTATATTGTTCTGTTCTTGAATAAAAATCTTTTCTTCCTAAATGATGCAGTGTCACTTTCATCTACAGTCACGTACTAGGGTCTCAACATTCCCAATGTTGAAATATTCAAATATATTTTTGAAGGAGGGTATCCTTGAAGTTGCTGAGATATGGCAGCCTGATCTATTCTGGTTGCTGGTTACTGTTATCTCGCCATCTTATCTTTGTACATGTGCTGACTGGGTTTCGTAATTGCCAAGTTCCTGATCTTTCCTGCTCATGACCCACCTGGCAAGGCATTCCACAGAGAACCAGTACTTTGTGATTCACATACCAATGTCCCATTATGGTTTTGCAAATGTCTCCATGAAGAAAACTGTTCTGCATGACAACTTAACTGGAAAACTTTGCAATTATTTCTTTTCACTTGCAGCCAATATTGCTAAGGGTCATTAGCTTAATGGGCTGTTCTGCACCTTTTTTTTCTCCCATGACTCTAAAGAGTCCCTAGGATATTCTCCCATGAATCAAAGGGGAAGAAAAGGAAGAACCAGAAAGTGGATGATTGATTGCTTTGGGAGTTCAGACCCAGAAGCTTTCAGACAAAACACAGTACGTTATCTTACAGAAAAGCAGGTCTCAGATTGGAGGAGCATTTCAATAATGTGACCCCTCTGTGTGCTCTAGAATCTCAGTTTTCATTTAAAAAAAGAAACTCTTTAGCTCTTCTGGTTGCCAATATGGTGTGGGCCGAGCACCCTCAGTGCAAAGAGGACTACCTGAATGCTTTCTGACAGGTTAGAATAGCCTCCAGTGAGCTCCATGCTGCCATGACTGGCTGCAGCAGTGCCTGAACAAGCTAGTTTAAAATTAGTATGGATATATCCTTACTATATGTCTGTCTTTTATATGGTTGCACTGTGTCTTTCATGTTCTTCCAAACAGTCTAGGATGGCAAGCATAGTAGTTTACCTTAAAGGAAACCTTGGAAAATCAGTTTTTCCAGAAGGCAGGAGGAGCCTGAAGAAAAGCAGCTGTCAAATCGTGGAAGATGTTTGATAGCAATGGATACTGATAACTGAAAATATTTGAGAAGACAGCTTGTCTGATGAGAAGAGGAAATGCTTGGGGTGCAGCAAGGAATTGTTCATAGGAATAATTAAAAAAAACATGGATAAGAGTTGCATATTGCTTATTTAGAACCTTACACTTCCCTTCTTTTGGTTGAATTACAGATTTTCAAGAAATCTGAGAAAGAATACAGTGAAATTTTAAAAAAATCCCATAGCACAGTATTATAACAGCAGGAACAGGAGTTTAAATAAAAGCTAACATGCATGGTAGAGCTCTTGAAGATTTATACACCCTGCCTTTTCAGTAGCAGTTTGGCAGAAGGGGTTGACCTACACTATATGCAGAATCAGTACTTTTTTAATCTGTTTTTTCCTTGGTATCTCATACAATTCGGTGTGTCTGTTACCTGAAGGCTTAGAATTAAGACCTGTCTGATGATCACATGATGAAGTTTAAAGTGGATGTTGTTTGCTTTGTGGACCAATAAGAGAAGGATCAAATCTTTTTTTTACAATTATGGGTCCAATTAAAAGGCAGTTCAGCTATGTCACTAGACCTTAATCAAAGATCTGTAATCAGTCTAAAGGATTTTTTCACATCACAGCTGTAAAAATACCTTATGTAGAAACCTATCTCTTCACTGATACATAATTGGAAACGGAAAAGAGGTGATGGTCAAGTCTTCACTTTTATATAGTTTCTTAAATACCTTTATGTGTGTACTTTATATACTTAGCAGATGTGCCTGGTAACTTGAAAGCAGTCCATGGAGAAATGTAACATACTCCCTAATTCTGTACAGCATAAAACTTCAACCTTGTTACCTTTTATGTTGATCCCTAATCTGTTGTACCCTTGTTAAATCATCTAGATTTGAACTGTAAATTCTTTTGCATAGGGTCTGTTTGTTATCTGAGCTGTTACACAGTATCTTTAACCTTTTGATGTAGTCAATTAATGTTATTGAATAATTAAGGCAACAGGATTGTGCACATTTACATGAATTCAAGTGGGTTATGAAGCTTAATTCTTTGTTTATAATGAAATATGTTTTGTGGTCTCTAATGAGCATCTGGTATGTGTTTAGAATGCTCCCTGTCTACCAGAAAAGAATCTGTAATTTTACATGGTACCTGTAATACAAGAGCTAGGAGAAAGACGAAAACTAAGAGAAATGAAAAAGGGGAAACTCAGCTGCATATTGCTGCTAGGAGAGGAGATTTGTCTTTGGTGAAAACTCTAATATCATCTGGAATTTGTGTCAATGAACAGGACTATGCAGGTTTGAAAATTACTCTCTTTTGGGCTGGTTTTATGATACAATTTTATATCATTTATAGTCTATATGGTTTTATATTATTTATGTAATTTTAATATAATTATGGATTCTTGATTTATGATATAATTGTGAGAAGGAAAGGAAGTCGTTCAATGAGTGCTAGCCCAATCAGTGAATCCCTGGATTTTATATCTTAACGTTAAGCTAATGCAGCCTTTTACTCAGCAGGGGCATTAAATGGGTCTTGCTCCTCTGCTGAAGAGAACATTTTCAGAGATATGTATGGAAAGTGGACTTGAAAGTTTGTTGGGACAAGTAATGTTTATGCTTATGAATATATACATGTGTGAAGCGCATTCACACAAGTCTTATTTCCTTAGGAAATTAGGACAAAAATCAGATTATGAGATTATTTTTTCTTTTTTCTACCTAAATGTATAGCACATTTCTATTTTTATAGTCTCAGAATGGATGGTATTCTATTCTGGATACCTGGCAGACTTGATATTATAAAATGCCACTGGGATTAGAAATCAGACTGTTAATATTATTCTGCTGAGTTTTTAGAGTCTTTCTATTCTATTGTTTTGGGTTTTTAATTATGTTTAGTAGTGTAGTAGAAAAGTAAACAATATTTTTCTGCTTAATATTGGATACATTTTCCTCTAAAGTAAACTGAATTACACAGGCAACAATTTGCCTTGTCATTTCAAGATGATTGTTTGTATAAGATTTGTCTTAAAGAGAGTAGTCCATTGCTTGGAGCACAGCAAATGCAGCAAAATCTATAATCACTAATTAGTGATCTGTGTGGATCTTTCCAAATCAGATGCATGTGTCATTTTGCTTTTATTAGGTTGGACAGCAATTCATGAAGCTTCCAACAGGGGATTTACTGAAGTGATCTTAGAATTACTGAAAGCTGGTGCTAATGTTAACAGCAGAAATATGGATGGTATTTTGCCAATACATGATGCTGTTTCTAGCAATTATTTAGAGGTATGTTTTTCTTTTACATTTGATTTCCTGAGCCTGATTTCTAGCAGAGGGCCAGCAAAGCAAAATCGTGGTTTAAATAAGGAAAGTCAAAGTCACTAATACAATTTTAGTGTAGATTTGCATTTAGGAAATAAACCCAAACTCTTTAAAGTGATGAAAATTAGAGAAATATTTTTCAATAGCAATAGCTGAAATTGTACAGTTAGTTGACCTTTTCAGTCCAGCAGACAAATCAGAAAAAATCCGAAGCTCCCCGTGGTTCTTTCCCACATATTGGGCTTTTTGAAAATAATACTGAAATTGAGCATTCTCAATCTGGTCATCTAGTCCAACCCCTCTGCCACGGGCAGAGACATCTTTCACTAGATCAGCTTGCCCAAAGCCCCGTCCAGCCTGACTTTAAACACTTCCAGGGATGGGGCATCCACAACTTCTGCAGGCAACCTGTCCCAGTGCCTCACCACCCTTGTTGTAAAAATTTTTTTTTGTAAAGAAAAAAACCCTAGGCCTGCTGTTTAAAAATCACCTTTTTTTTTTTTTTGCATTAATTGGTCCCTTCAACCCAAAACATTCCATGGTTCTATAGAATAGACTAGATTATTAAGTTGGAAGGGGCCTAAAATCATCATCTGGTCCAAGTGCCTGACCAATTCAGGGCTGACCAGAAGTTAAAGCGTGTTGTAAGGGTGTTGTCCAAAGGCCTTTGAAACACTGACATGTTCGGGGCATTGACCACCTCTCTAGGAAGCCTGTTCCAGTGTTTCACCACCCTCTCGGTGAAGAAATGCTTCCTAACATCCAGTCTAAACCTCCTCTGGAGCAGCTTTGAACCATTCCCATGTGTTCTGTCACTGGATCCCAGGAGAAGAGATCAGCACCTCCCTCTGCACTACTTCTCAGGAAGCTGTAGAGAGCAATGAGGTCACCCCTCAGCCTCCTGTTCTCCAAACTAGACAAACCCAAAGTCCTCAGCCACTCCCCACAAGACATGCCTTCCAGCCCTTTCACCAGCTTTGTTGCCCTCCTCTGGACACATTCAAGGACCTTCACATCCTTCTTAAGTTGTGGGGCCCAGAACTGCACACAAGTAAATAAAATGTTTTGGCACAGTGAGTTCCAGGGAACTGAGCATAAAAAGGTGATGCCAGATTGGCTCAAACAAACCATTTCTATTCCTGTCAGAAGAGCTGGTATTTCATCACATTTATCTTTTCTGTGAGCAAAGATAAAACGAGGAGGATAATTTCGCAGGCCTAGTGCCAAACTATCAGTAGGGTTCTTGAAAACATGTAAGCTATTATTCAGTGTTGTGGGGGAAAACTGATGAAGAAGATTCTGAACTTCTACAGAGTATTCTTTTTCTGATACTTTCTGATACTTAACAGCACTCTGAATGTAAGAAAGAAGAAGAAATGCTAAAGGTGAGAAGTCATACATATGAAAATTCTTTACCATCCAAGCTCTGACCTCATCAACACTTTCCTGTGATCAGAATTTTAGGGGATAGATGATTCCACTGACACCACTGATCTCATTTCCACATTTTACAGTTAAGCAGACTTGCAAGTGATTTGGAATTAGGAAAAAAAATCATCAGTGCGTGTAACCAAAACCAAAACCACTATTAAATAATTAAAGGAAAGAAGTCCACCTCTTTTCTGCACTTAGTCTTAATACAATTGACCAGTTCCTTTTAATAGATACATGAAGTTTTGTAATTGGTCTCTGTAAAAATACCATAAAGTTGGTAAGTGTAATGTCAAGTTGTGAATTATTTGTGTATTTTAATGGAAAAATCAGAAGTTCAAGCCTGTGTTGATAATAGCCAATTAAACTTGATTTTTTAATTGGGATTGCAAGTGTAACAGGTTTTAGAGTATCTTATTTGTACCTTTATTATTTGTGATTTATAATAGATATAACACATACAGTTGTCCAGTAAGTCTGCAACAAGAATAATCACAATACAAATAATAATAATTTATAATAGGCAGCCAGGATTCTACTACAGCATGGAGCAAATCCCTGTAAGAGAAGTTGTTCAGGGAAAAGTGCTTTGGATGAAGCTTATGATGATGAAATGAAAGAACTGCTGAAGTCTTACAGTGCTATGGATGCTGTACTTCCTGTTGAGACTACTGAAGTTATAGGTATGTTTGTTTCATATATAAATCATAGGATTACCCTGTAGTCTTAAGGAAAAACTGTACATTAGAGTGCTGCTCATTTGCAGAGCTGTGTGTTGCCTGGCACTGATTTTTTTAAACTCTATTAACGACTGAACTTTTCTTATTTATTTATTTATTTATTTTCAGAAAATAGGGTACGTACGTTTGTTTTTTTCCTGAGAGAATGAGGTATAAGGACATATTTGACTCGTTATTATCCATATTTCCCTTCACAGGAACCTTGTGGTTTTGAAAGTGGTAACTTTGAAGACTTATTTCCTTATGCTACCTAAATTTGATCTCATTTGTATATACAAGATTTTTTTTATTATGTGATCTGCCACTGCATCTTTTTAACCTATATTAGCTAATCCAACCTATTATGCTGCTGCAAATTCATTTTAAATACTTTTTTTTTTTTTAATTGCGGAGAGAGGGAATGTCCTTCTAGGTCAAGAAGATCAAAACGTCCTTGTTGCAACTACTGTAAAAATGATGATGCAGCTTTGGAGACACAACATGAGAAATACAGTAGTGTAAGTATAGATAATAGAGTTTTGTTAAACTGCTTCATAGTGTAGTACTGCATAGTGTCATTTACTGACTGAATAACATAAAAATATCATTTAAATAATTAACCCTTTAGAACATATGTAAGAAACAGCACCATGCAGAGACTTACAGCATATAAGCTGCAATTTACAGCATATGTGTATATATTATCACTTCTCTCTGTTCATGATTCCTATGTACTTACATTTATTGTGCAAACAGTAGTCAGTACTTACATACATTTCTTATTGCCTGTATGAATAGAAAAGAGGTCAGGAATCCTGAGGCTTTTCATCACATTTCCAAAACAGCTCTTTGAAAGAGTAATGATTTTTCTTCATGATAGTGAAGGTATTTGTAAGTTTTTAATCTTAAACAGCCAGGAAGATTTTTGCACAAGTGTACGTCAGGAGAGCTCTTGCTGCTATCTGTAGGCTATACCTACATTGCCTAGGTGATGCTGTCATGGTGAAATTCACTGCC
This sequence comes from Ibidorhyncha struthersii, assembly GCA_013398815.1. NCBI lineage: Eukaryota > Metazoa > Chordata > Aves > Charadriiformes > Charadriidae > Ibidorhyncha > Ibidorhyncha struthersii. The sequence goes on from VZSZ01010484.1 coordinate 39,117, forward strand.
TAATCCCTGCAGTGCGCTCAGGGGTGGGACTTTGATTGTGGACTAGTTTGAAAACTGAGCAAAACCAGGCCGTGACAGCCCCTTGCAGAGCATACCCTTGGCGCTATGTATTTCTATCCTAACAGTGCCCCATTGCCTTTACACGATAATTCCCTGCCTGGAATGACTTGAGTCCACCAATACTTATCCTGCAGACCATGCATTATGGCTTGTGTTTTATATGGTGCTCTTGGCTCTGCTTCTTACTATAATTTCTGTGTTTGTTAGCAGGAGTCTGTTACTGCCATACAAGATGCAGAAAAGAAGCAAAAAGAACTGTTGCTACTTGAACTGAGAACTTCCAAAGATGCAGGTAGATGTAATTTAAAGTTGTATCTTTGGTAATATAATTGTTTTTAAAATAGTATTGCGTGTAATATATTTTAATATCTCCTTTGGAAAATACAGTTTCATAGAATGAGATTTTAATAACAGCTCCCAGATATGTGCACTTCCTGAAGTACTTCCAGTTTACATAGGAATGGATATGATGACATAAAAGGGAAGCATCCCGCTTGGAGGCATGTGTTTCAAGTCAACCTAATAATATAAAAAGGGATCATTAGATAAGAATACACACTGTTGGCAAGATTATTCAGTTATAAGTACATGAGCCCTTCCATGATCAAGAACAGCTATGTCTGTATCTAAAGTAACAGCTGCAGCTTTTTCATTCTAGTGCGGCTGGACTTTTAGGAACCTAAAATAATTTATGAGGGAAAAAAGAGAAATCTTTAAGGCAGATACTGTGGATGATGGGCAGTTTCAGAAATGCTGGTGCCCAGAGGTGTAATTTGTCTTAGGCTATCAAATCTCAGTTCACATTAATCTCAAGAGCCTGCTAAGTGACACTGACTTCCTAGGAGATCACAATGCTGGTGCTTTGTAGCAGTTTGAGTCTATTGTGTCTGTGCCATGGCTGTTCAAGTAGCAAAGCTTGCTGCAGGAAGGCCTTTGACCAAAGCGTCTCTCCTGAGCTGCCCTTGGCCTCTAGGCAGGGCTGTTTACTTTGGAGCAGTTCATGCACATGAAACACTTTTGCTTCCTGACAGAAAGGAAGGAATGTTTTTAAATTTATTTTCCTGAATGTAGGGCGGAGCTTTCAAATTGTATTTAAAGTAGTCAATTTATCCCTTTAAAAATAAATGTGACATATGGAATTACGCAGATTCATAGCTTCCAACTCAGATTTATGGCATAGGAACTATTAATTAAAATCCATCTGTTTTCTTGAAAAATATTTGACAAACAAGTAGATGATACAACAGGCAGAAGCCTACAGACAGAGATTGGTGCAATTTCATAAATAAGAAAAATAAAATTATCAGACTTTTCCTGTTTAGGGGTATGAGAGAAATGAACGTGGTGATCTGTTACCACTACTGACAAAAGTATTAATAACCTAGCACCTCTTAAACTAAATCATAGTTATTACTTGTGAAGGGGTACAAGGCTGAACAAGAACGCAACAGTACACTGACAAACTTAAAACGCAGAATAAAATCCTCAAGGTATTTGCATACAATACAACCTACTGTAAATAATAGATTCAAATTCCCTATTAAGCTGCCTTAATAAGAGCAATATTTATGCATTTTTCTATTTTAATAAGTAAGTAAATACTGGCAGATACTATGAAACAGGTTTGAGGAAACATGTTATAAATGCCTTTTTTAATCCTGTAATTTCCAATTTTTCATGATTATGGAAAGCTCGTATTTCCTGTTTTAGAATTTGTCCTGGAATTAGATTACGTGTTTAGCATATTATCCCAGCGGTATCCACTGGTCATGACTTCTGAGCTCTCCCTTATGTTATAGTGCTAAGAGATAGGGCATATAGAGAAGAATTTAAAATTGCTCTTCTTATTTTAGAAAAATCTAGCTAACAAAAAGGGACAACTTATAATTAATTTTATTCTATAATATGTAAACTATGTAAAACTATGATACATATGTTTTTATCGTATGTATGTAACTTGGAACGGCCTACACTTATTAAACTATTTTATAATAGTTATAGTTATAGTTATAATGTTTTTCAAACATAAAGGTTTTAGCCACCTTCTTAAGGTTGTGTACCTTCTGCAAATAGCCTCACATATAATTGTCATGTTATGTAGCTCCTTGCAACACAGAGAACTTCAAAAGTTTCAGTGCTTATCATCCACAAGACAGTTCTTTTATCTGTCCTGTTCTCTTAGTAATTTCCTAGACAAGGCACTTGCACTTAAACATTTTCCAGTATTTTGGCTACTTCCTTTTAAGTTAAACTTGTACTTAATTCTTTCTATGAAGGATTTCATTAAAAGTACAGTACTTGTAAAGAGCTGTCACGTATGCATGACAGTATAAGGTACTACTGTAACAATATTTTCATACTTTGGCTGTGTATTTGCTACATTTAAAATGTTATTACTATAATTATTTTCTTCTGCTTATTGCCATCATTATTTTGATTATATCAAAATATTGGACAGATGTGTATATCCAAAGACTGTCGCAGATGCAAAATACTTTGAATGAAATGCTTGCAAAACAGAAAACAGAAAGGGATACCCTTGCCAAAAAATACAGGTAAGTAGAATACAAGGATTGTATTTATAGGAAGCTATTCTTTATAGCATTAGTGACAGGTTGTTAAAGGTTAGCATATAGTAGTGTGAAAGTAAAACTTGTGGTTTTCATTCAGATTTTGCAGAAGCGTGATCCGTATTGGCTTCAGTTACCTGCAGTAAGAGTTTACATCAAGGAAGACCTTTAGGGTTTAGCTAACACTAATCAATTACTGTGCACACAGTAAGCATTGAAATTAGGTAGTGGATGTACAAAAGGTGTGGAAAAACACCTAAGCAGATATTAGGAAATGGAGGTACCAAGTAATTAGATTACTTTTGCAGCATCATGGAGGAAAGCAGTAGTAACTCAGACACTACTTTTAGTGTCCCTGCCTCTGGTTTTGTTTCTTTAGCAGCCCTAGATTGGGAGTGTTCAACCAACAGCCTATAAGAGCCATTAAGAGCAATGGCTTGAAGCATGCTTGCAGACTTTTTTTTGTGTGAGAACACCTCAAAGGTGAGTTGAAAGTGCTCACCTCAGTGTGACCTTGGACTATGTCTGAGCTACTTGGACTAGCAGCTTCCTGCTGCTAGCTCTCACAAGGCCTGTTTTTACTTCCTTCTAAGAGGGACTACCTGACTGCTGGTCATGTGATGAGTCCTTAACTAACAATGCAGCATCGTGTTCAATGGATGCTTCTAGGCCATCCAATGAGGGTGTCTACATATTGTTACTGCGAGTAATATTCATTTGGTCATGTAAAAGCAACAGTGTATGGGTTTCAGGTAATTCCATGGCAAAACACATAGGCTGGTTGAGCAAAAAGACTGAAACATTTCTGTTGCAGACCATTTTGCCAGCTATAAACTGTAAGGTACATAGATTACTCAGATAATAAAAAAAAAGAGAGGGCTTTATGTCAAGAGAGGTTAAGGTTCCAGATCATCCTTGTGAACGAACTAGTGACTGAAGGAAGAAAGAATAACAGCAAAATTCATATCTACACAAAGTTATTTGCCTTCTAATATTGAGAGTGAAACTGTGTTCCAGAGAGAGGTGATAAATATTTCTGGGTATTGTAGATACCCTGCAGCTAATGCAACAGCTATCCATCAACAAGAATGAGCTACATGCCAAATTATATTAAATTTCCTTTTTATTATTTATATCATGAGCTTTTTATTTTTAACTAATTAGCATATAAGTTTTTGTCAAATGGTACATAAACACACAGAAAAAGAGGAGGCATCATCCCATTTTCCATCTTTCTGTTGTTCATTTAGTTGGCCCAGGGAGAGATACTACTAACACTTTTCCATTTCCGTTTGTTCCTTTGAAGATATTAAGACATATCTCTCACCTAAGAAAAAGGAGCAAAAAAAAGCATCATATTTGTTAGTGGCTGTAAGTTACTTTGCCTTTGTCATTTCAGTCACACTATCTGTGCTGCTTCAGTTGCAGCTTCTTCTGTACCCATATAGCAATAAAGCAACAAAACTTCCCTGAAGAAACACTGCCAGAAAAATATGTGGGGTCTCACTGTCCTGGGTAGGAGTCCGTAGTTGTCAAGGCTTACTCATGCCAGTGATCGACTATATGCTGATACATTGATTGTATCATGGATTCTAAACATAATGTGATAGCAAGCAATGTCACAGTACAGACAGCAGTACTGTCACACTGTGGTTTGGCTGTCCTTGTTCTGCACGAACTAGTCTTGCTGTACCTCTGTCCTGATCCCCTCAACAGTCTCCCTCTTCCAAGACTGGGATGGTGTTACTTGCATGGCACCTCTGCTGTGGGTGGAGTTTAAAGCAAACAATCCTGCTATTCCTTTTCCCACACATTGTGGTACTCCCCTGTCTTCCCAGCATGGTGCCCGAGTGGTAGTGCAATCACTTGTCCTGTGAGGGGGAGTTAGGAGAAAGGAGTATTATGCTGGGTGCTTGTGCAAAAGGAATTGGGGAAAATAAGGAAGGAGGTCCACCAGGGAAGGAGTCTCACTGGGAGAACAGCTCAGCTAAGGACTAGCGTCTGATGGAGAGACGTTCCCAAACTAACTAAGAACATCCTAAACTGCTCTGTCCTCTTTTCTTAATGATCATGTGGTATTATTACAGTTGTGGCTTCACATAATATTTTGTTATGTACACTTTAAAAAATTTCTGATAGTATCCTTCAGTAGTGCATCCTGAGCTCATTTTAAAAGGCACCAAAGAGCCACAAAGGCATTAAATTCAATGAACTATTGTGATTTGTGGTGATAAAAGAGCAGCCAGTGGTAATACGGACACAGCTTTGATTCTATGAATTAAGGGTGGTATAGAAGGACAAGGATATTACTGAAGTTTTGATGCTTTGTGTCCTAATTCTAGATGGGGTTCTACACTTTGTTGTACATAAGCTTGGGATTTGAACTATAAACTTCATATATGATAAAAAGATTGTTCAAATTTTAGGTGTTGGCAGAGTCCTTTGAAACGTATTCCTGTTCTTAGTGGGTTATGTCTATTGAACTGTTTTGATTTTGTGTTTACAGTAACTCTGGTGTCCTTATTACTTTTTTTATTTTATTTTCT
>VZSZ01010484.1:51338-65569 GCA_013398815.1 Ibidorhyncha struthersii
TTAAAAAAAAAAAAAAAAGAGAATGCCCCAATCATCTTACAGAAGCCATGGCTGGGCTGGTAAAGGAGCAGAGAAAAGTCTGCCCTTACATATGTTAGGTTGTATGAGGCTAAGTGAAAATTTCAGCGTTTACCTTTAAGAAAAATAAAAGGTGTAACTGCTCTGTACGTTAAACCATTAAATCGCCAATGTTAAATGACACTGTTTGTTCTTAGAACAAGGTAGTCTTGACCTTTTTATGCCCTCAGGAAAGAATTTTATCACGAGGGATCCCAGCAACCACAACCAGCACCATCAGAGTCCTGGTACTGTCTCCATTGCTCAGCCTCCTGGGAGCTTTGACCTGAGCGACATGCAGCCAAAAACCCCATCCTTGCCACAAACAGAAGTTGTGAAAACATTGCTATGCACTGAAAGAGAAGCAGCTGTTACAAAGGAATTTAAGAGTAAGATTATTTTTAACTGCCTAAAAAACCTAATGGTGGGTGCAAAGGCTATACTAGAGATACAAAAGGAAAAAGAAAGTAAGGTGGCATGTAATTGATTTGTATGGGGGAGAGAGAGAGTGCTGGGGAAAAATGATGAATTGGACTGATCTAAATGACTCAGTAATGAAATTTTTCAGAGCTCAGTATTTTCTACTCTCTTGTGTCCAAATTACAAACATTTTGTTATTTTGATGTAGTTAACAAAATAACTCCATATCATTTTAAGTACTCAGTTAAATATCTCCACAAAATAATAGCATAGAAAAATGTCTTCTGGATTTAGATGAAGAAATATGATACAAAAGCATTGCTGAATAATCTACTTTAATCTAATTTAAAGGCAAGAGTGGAAATGTTCCTGAAGATGCTCTGATCTTTGTGGAGTTGACTGAACTTGTAACTTTGTGTTTTCAGTATTACATTTTTATGTTGATTGCACATTAAACCCTATCCGTAATATTTGTATAATTTTAACAGTGCTTACTGCACTTTGACCTAATATTTTTGCCTCTACCACGTTCGATTACACTGCGGAGGGATGACCCTGATTGACCACAGCGCCAAGTCAGAGTGGTCAGCTCAAACCCCCACTGTGCCCAATGTCAGGGAACACTTTGCACTGAAGTGGGTAACAGTGCTGAGTCAGGTCTGCTGTGGGAGACAGTAAGAAGCAAATCAGAGGTGAAGTGCCTAATCAGTGTCAGCCATTGCAAACTGAAAGTGTATCCACACGGTAAAGCACTGCTTTATGCTTCTGCAAGTCTGTACATAGGCCCTGCAGTTACATTGCAAAGGATTAAGTAAACCCCAGAGCTGAGAATCCTCTGCAGAAAATGCTTTGTTATCCCACTTCTTTTTTTTTTTTTTTTGTAATAGAAGCAAATACACTTAGTATCTTAAATGCCAGGGTAGAATAGTTGGAGGGAGCTGGTCTTTAAAATTATAAAAAATAGATTGTGTAGTAGATTGTATTCACATTTATGTATGAAAAAAAAACAGGTTGAGCTGCCTTTTGATATGAATTGAAAAGTTACACAGGTTATGGCTCATAGGAGTTATGTTTCTCTGCTGAACAGATGAACAGCCACATTCATGTTTTCGCAAATACAGTTACTAGTTATAGTTCTGCTTACCACAATAATGATGCATGCTTATTGCCTGCCTGTATCTGAGTGCTCAGTCCTGTGTGGAAGTGTAGCAAGAGCGTAGTGTCATTTTGTAGCAAAGGTAACCGCTAACAGACAGTGGGGATTATGCAAAATTAAAGACTCATAATACAATTGGAAATTTACAGAACTGTTGTTCCATATCTACATTTTGGTTATATCTACTACAATTATCCTGTTAATTGAAAGAAGACACTGCTTAACATGCAATATAACATTTAAAAAATTTAACCACCAGCCCAGTTTCCACATCTCAAGCTTATAGAACCCAAACCTTTTGCATCCAGTTCTGAGGAGAAGCTTTTCAAGTTTCATAGTCTGACCAAAAATACTTTTGAAAGCAAACTGTGAAAAGCAAGCTCCTACTTAAGAAGGACATTCCTTTAAAAACAAGTATCTCAGGGTGAGTATTTCATTGAGTCTCTTAAATGAAGCTTTGGAAGTGCCATGAGAAGCCCTATAGCCCACAGATGGATTTGCTGTATTTGTTTGCCCTCTACATTTCTTTCCAAAGATCCAGTCAGATACACAATGCCGTTGCTGTTTTACTTAATGCTAAATAAGCTGTGAATGTATAATTCAGCTGTATAAAGTGGCTTTTAACTAGTTTACTTTCTGGGCTTCACTGGTCCTGGAAAATTGTAGAAGAGTAATTAATTTCAGTTTTCTTGCTAGTCAATCTTACCTTCTTGTCTTGTGCCACCAGTATGGAGTTGTGATGCCGAAACTGCTGATTTGGCAGGAGAGTATTTAAATCCAAATGAATTGCTCCAGTAGAATGAAAACAAGCTATTAAGTATTTCAGTACCTCCTAGATAGGAGTAAAATTGGCTACTAGTAAGCATCACACGTGCGTATTTGCAAGAATCTTCCATTAGACTTCAAATTGTAAGCTCCTCAGAAGAGGGATCTCATATGCATCTTTGAACTGGTTGAAGATATTACTTTGGTATTAGTCCAAACAATACATCTAGCCCATTGTAGTATATTTTTCCTGCAATATGTTTAAAGCTCCATGTAATTATAATGCAAAGAAATGTTAGCCATTCTTGAAAGTTTTGTGCTGCCTAGTACTCTAGTTCAGAGCCCCAGACTCGTCTTTGGCTCAGACAATTACATCAGAAACTACTTTCACTGGAAAACTTTACTCTTTTTATCTTCATGGTTTTGGAGGAAAGCTGGAAAACATGATGAATGTTGTTTAGTGATTGGAAAGTCAAGATGTAAACTGAGAACCCCAAGTTTGTTTATTTTTTAAACAAAATGACATGACTTAAAGGGGCTTCATTCTGTATATCTGAATTTTTGGTTTGGATATCATTGAAGTAGTGACTTGTCATCACCATCAATAATGGCGATAATAATATGGAAAAGGAGAAGTACTTGGAAATGTTTAAAAAGAACCCAAAACACAAAAAAAACCCACCAAAACCCCCAAACCCCACAAAACCAAAACCCTAGCATCTGTGTGTTTTCCTTGTTACCTATAGCAGAATATTCATCAACTATACAATGTCCCCATTTATGTGACTGAAAGACAGGGAGATGAACCATGTATTCTTTGTATTTTGTACTTTGTAACAAAGTGAGGTTGTAGACAAATACTTCTATCCATAATATTTTTCTGTCTCAGAGGAATTTCAAGGTGCAGCTATTATACTGTTTTCTCTTCTTTATGGCTTGCAGACAAAATATTTAAAAGTATTTTCCAGTACTTTGAAGTTCTAGGCATTTTCTTTAGGTACTTACATACTTTACAAAGAAGCACATACTTCTGTCTGCAGAATTTAGAAAGCTGTACTTGCCGGTAAGTTTGCCTACCACGACTGAAGTATAGGCTTCCTCCATCTGCACTCTCTTCCTTTCCAAAATCCTCTACCTGCTCTTATTTGACTGTCAGCAAGGTAGAAGGTAGAATGTTGCATGACTGACTCAGAGTTGAGTTATGTGGCCAGCAAGAGCCAAAAAATTTGACTTTTTAGGAGGCCAAAAAGGGAGAAAAAAAGAGAAGCAGCTCTCAAGGACTACATGCCATGGAAGCCAATTCTAAGAATTTAACGTCTGTCTTATCTATCAGTCAGGTTTTTCTGAAACTGGCAAATCACTTCAAAAGTAGCTAGGTGACACTGTGACTGCACAGAACCATAGACCAATGTAAGTTACATGGGGCCTCCAGAGGTCTTTAGTCCAACCTCCTGTTCGAATTAGGACTAGCCTCCAAGTTAGATAAGGTTTCTCAGTGCTCATCCAGTCAAATTCTGAATATCTTCAAGGATGGACATTCCACAACATCTCTGTACAACGTATTTGTGTGCCTAACCATGCTTATGGTGATTTTTTTCCCCCACATATCTAGTTGGAATCTTGCTTGTTAAAGCTTGTAACCATTGCTCCTTTTGTTACATACAGAAATCTTGTTTCCTTAAGAAGCCTGGCTAAAAGTAAGTAAATTGACTCCTGGCTGGAGCTTTAAACGCTGGCTTTCTAGCCTTTTTACTTTGTGAAACAACTTTTAAAAGAAATCGTTTGGTAACTGACACATCTTCTTAATTCATCAGCTGCACTATAACATTTTCAGCTGCTTTGGTGGTCCTGTGGAGACTGAGAGGAGACTAAGACAAACAGAACTGTTGTAAATAGTCTTCCTAGAACACATCTATCTTTTCTTATCTTACTTATGAAAGCAATAAATGAAAGGCAATGTGATAAACAAGCAAGCTTCAAGAGGCTGTGACTTCAGCTACCGCTTTGCTTAAAAAGGAGAAGACAGACCTCCTTGATGCCGCATTCTGGTAATGTCAAATGAAAGCATTTAGGAGACTACCTGATGAACTTGCCTTGGTGAGCATTTGGATTATATCACAATTCTATCTTACTCTTTTTCAGGAGTGACTTTTAATAAAGTTGAGACAAAGCTTCTAAACAAAACAATTCAGTCTTTAAATCACCACATGATAATAGCCTAGGAGAAGGCTCTAGAAATTGTTTTGAGGATGTACATAAAACGTACCGAATGAGTCACAACTCCTGTAGATTTTGCCAGTGCATGAAAAACATGAGCTATTGGATTTTCTACCAAATAGCTGTTCTGACCTGAGCTGAAACTTGATTTATACTTTGTCTTCTGTTTCTTCCAATCTGCATCTCAATGTGCTATAAACTGCAAGAATTTTTAAGTGTTCCGTTTTTAATTGCACAAGGTTGGCCCTGGAACTGCTTCTTATCTACTGTCTTGGCACAATAAATTCAGGTTTTCTAAAATGGTTAGAAATAATTTTAGAGAACTATGTATGTTCCTTCCAAATGAGTATACAAGTGAATCATTATTTAATCAAGTATACAATAATAACTCAAAATAATAAGATAAAAAAGAAAGAAATGTATGGTGGGAACTTGCACCCTTCTAGTCAAACCAAGAAATACTCTCCTATGAATCATTTTAAAGCAATCTTAGTGCCCTTTAATAAAGGATACTAGTGTATGCATTTGTTGTTGTTGAACTCAAACTTGGTAATTTGATATTTAAATAGAGTGATTGACTTAACTGAGAAACTGAAAGGCCATCTGGACAGCTGTATAAAAATATTTGTGTGAGAAAAATGGAATCAGACATTTTGTTTTGTTTCAAAAGTACTTATTATATTTTGTTTATTTGTAAATTAAATCTTGAATATAGATTGTTTTCTGAGAGGCTGTATACATGATTGGTATTTGCATGTTTGTCAATTGTACCTCTCACCTTTTGAGGAAAAAGTCATGTTACAGCTATACTGAAGAAAGTAAGAGCCACTGAGATTTTAAAGCGTTCTCTTGTTTTCCTGATAGGTTATTGTAATGTTGATGGATTTCTGTAACAGATTGGAGGTTTTGAGTTCCTCACATTGCTAAATGAAAAAACTTAACAATATCTTAATACACCAGTCCAAGGACCCTGAAAAATAATGATTCAGAATGTATTGTATCATATAAATTATTTGATACTGGCTAACAAACGTATTGCCAATGTATCTAGGAGAAAAAAAAAACAGTTACTGTGTAAGATTATGATGTAGGCAAAACTTTTAATGGGGAATAATACATTGTATTTATATCATCTAGGTAATGCTTGCAAGAAAGCTATAAAGTATTATTAATATTTTACATTTTTCAGATATTTAGAAACAGAAAAAATTACTATTAACTGAATCTCTCGAAAAAGTATAATATCTTCAGGTCTGTGTTGTGAGAGCAATATTTTCTGCCACAGTAAACTTAAAATAATTAAAGACATTTTAGCATAAACCTCGAATCCAATGCTTTAGAATAGAAGGCACAAATTCTTGATCTTCAGTCACACCTGCAAGTCCTTTTCCCATGCAGATACAAAGTGTAACAAGAAAGGCCACTGTTATGAAATACTTTCAAAAAAGAATGCTTCCAGATACCTAATCTTTTTTTCTGCTTTATGACATTGCTTTTGCCAGTCTCACTGGAGGACAAAAAGAAAGGATGTACTTCTGAGGAATACTATTCTTTATTGAACAGAAGAGGAAATGTTACTTTCTCAAATCTAATCTTTATCTAGAAGCAACAGAATAGACTAAGGAATTGTGAAAGTATTAAGTTCCCCATTATTGCTATACAAATTCTCATTATAGGCAAGTGATGAACTGAACCTACAGATCATCCATGGTGAGTGGTGTCTGATATGTGAAGGAAAGAAGCGTAAGCTAAGGGGCTATCTGAAAGTGCTCTTAAGTTCGTCTGGTACTGTTACAGCTGTGCTATGAAATATTTGGTCATTATAGTCCATTAGGTAGCTACCAAACTGAAATGATTTATTTATTTCATGAGGTGTTATAAATAACCTTCATTTTTTTTCAAAGGGTTGTAACTACCAGTGCAAAAAATGCAGCATGCATAATTTAAGATCACTTGATAAATAAATTCTTGGGGAAAAAGTACTTTCAAAATCGGGATGGGGGTGGACACAGAAGATCACAAAGGAATCACCAAAAATCCCTGCTGGCCTATATCTGTTAGGGGATGGACACCTTAACTTCGGGTGTCTGATTGGCATGGTATGTCTGATTGTTAGAAAAAGGTCGTTCCTTCCTGATCAGTTTGTAAAGGCAGAGACCTTGGACTCCAGCATTCACAGGAGAAAAAAAGAGTTAAGATCTATATCAAGTGAAGTGAATCACGAACTGTGGAGAGACCTGGAGAAAAGCAAAGGCATTTTGAAATTAAAAGAAATTACCAGGAAAGCATTGTATTTTCTCAGAGAAAGATCTAGTCTTACAGTGACAATCTGTCCAGAGACATCTCTTTTTCCAAGATGTCAGGTCTTGATCAGCTGAAAGAAAAGTTATTTTCAAAATTACCACTAGCATGGGCAGAATTCATGTGCCTCAATTCAGTAGCAGCCTTTTAAAGAGTCAGAGGATGCAAAAATGTTGTTTATGCCAGGCACTGGCTGTCATTTCAAAGGCCTTATGTGGTCTGAATGAACAATGCCTATTGGGACTCCTGGATTGTGACTGGTTTTCTCTGTTTCTAAGTCCTGAGAGGAGTGTGGATAAGGCCCAAGAAACTCAAAAGCTCTTAAGAGAGATTTTTGTTCTAAATACTCCCTTGCAGCACTCTAGATCAAATGCTGTCACATTTAGGTATGTTGTTCTTAGATCTTCTATTTGCTTACGCATCTGTATCCCACGTCTAGACTAGCTGCACTGAACCAGATCCATTTCAGTCAGAAGAACAATATCTCCTGTGACTTTGTGACAAATACTGCAAATCAGTTCATCTTTCTCTCAGATGTGATAATAATCTTTACCTGTTTTACAGAAGTATTGAAACTGGATTTACTGATACCTGTAAATTGACTCAAATATGTTGCTTGAACTGCAAGAGCATTTAAATTCCTTTTACAAATAATTTACACAAGTGGAATAGTTATAAAATGCTTAACCATATTTCTGGATTGTTCCAGCACTTCCTTGCTTTGAAAAAATAAGGAGGATACTGGTGGAATAGCAATTTTTAGAAACTCATCTTTTGGGCTATTTTAATGATCAGAGAATGGTAACTCTGCACAGAAGTGGCAATCTTTGGTGGCTAACCTTTGTGCAACTGGAGATTCTGTTCTGACATTTATATAGTTGCACTGCAAACAGGAAGTCTCCTTAAATACAGTTTTTCTGGTTCTTAGCAACCACAGAGACAAGGTCTTGTAAACCTGTAACAAAATGGAAACAGAAGTTGAAACACATTTAGAATGGTTTCAAAACTGTAAGGCTAAAATAGATGCCAACAGAGACAGAAAAGGTATTGGTAAACAGGATGGAAAAAGTACCAAAAGATGACGTGTTTTCCCCAGATTTGTGGGAAAAAAAGCTCATTCTGCTGTTGATACTGATGGATACGTTATCTTGTATTTCATGAAGGTGGCAGAGAACTGAGAGCACCTAACAGGACAGCAAGGGTAGGAAAGCAGAAAAGACCCTGCCTGTGTGCATCTTACCTTACTAAGCTGCCTTCTGTAACCAAGGCACTAAGATGAGTTTTAGATAGCAGTATGGGAGCCTTTGTCTGCTGCTTACAGCCTGTAAGCTGCCGATCTTTTGTAAGGGGATGAGAGTTAACAGGCAGCAAAAGGGAGAAAGGTTACATCAAAGTGGGTATTAAAAGATTAAAAATAATAGCAAGCGAAGGGAGGGAGAAAAGGGAAAAAAAGAAAGAAAAATGGAAATAGGAAGGACGTTAGTTGGCTGTGTCACAATATGGAGGAAGAAGCACAGGGATTAAATGCTCAAATACTGATCCATCCCTATGGGAAAACAAAAATTGTCCATGGATATAGAAACTTTGATATCAACCACTGATGTCAGAACTGATGAGGACAGCTTTGGAATGTATAAATTACTGTGCTTTTGATAACTGTCAACTGTTACCTAATACTGAAAAGTAGAGATTATAGAGAGTAGAGATTTTAATTATTCACTCAGGTAAAGTTGTATTTATGGTAGAATGCTGATATTTAATCTACAAAATCTTAATCCAGTAGGCAGAACATTAGTTTGACCCAAAGGCGTCAACAAAGCAAGCTGTCAACTGCTGAAAAAAAATTATTTCAATAGATTTATTTGGTCATACCTTTATTACATGTTCAAATTTGAGTTGAGTATTTTTAGTAAATAAGTTAGATTATTGCAGCGAGAGTGCTGAGAGAAGCATTTCCAAAGTAAGAAAAGAATATCGTTTCTTCAATTATGATCTCTCAAAATGGGATGTTAAATGAACTTCAGACTTTGCCAAGAAATTTTCCTGTACTTACATACATGTGGACATTTCAGAACGAAAAAGGTTTTTTCAACAAATCAAACAGGTTGAAGTCATGCCTATCATGTCACTATAGACTCAGTATTAATGACAGTGTTTCAGCTCAGTTTCTGCCTGTTTATTTTATTAAAAAAAAAATACCCCAGACTTACTTTTAAGATAATTTTTACCTGAAGGTGTCCTTAAAACTATTTTGTGACTTCCCATCCAAACATTCCTGTTTATGCCCTTTGAAACGTCACTTCTACGTGAGTGTGTAAGTTGACTTCTTCTGGTGTCGCTGACCACTGCTTCATAAGCGATAAAGACTGTGTGAGGAGCATTGTGATTTAACTTCTCGGGTGGGAACTTGTATTGAGCCTGCCCGTCTTTGTTGTAGTCCAAGATACTTAAGTACATGCTAGACATCAGATCATGCTTTTTGTTCCATTATGTACTGTGCTATGGCATGAGCATACTGAAGACGCGCTGAGGGTGTGAAATGCCTTTTCGAAATGGAGTCAGAAGTTTTGCTGTGGATGTCATGGGTGTAGAACAACATACAACCTCATGCACAACACTCTGTATTTGCATTTCTGAAAACAGACCTCTCACTTCTAATAACAGTTCGCCACTTTGCTGCTTTGGATGGTGAGCTCCTGGAAATCAGGAGATGGCAGCGAAATCCTCACCGAGACATGGAGTTAAAAGTTCTAATACCTACAAGATACGCTGATTGTTTTGCATTGAGACTTTCCGATGTTGTCAGTTCAGTGAACGTGTTTTGCATTTTGGAATCAGTGTAGGTGACACAACTGGAAAACTGTTGTAACAGAGAAAGACAAACTCTTGGGATGGCACATGGTAGCCCAGAAATAAGTGCAAGCTAAGTGACCGACTGGAAAACAAACATGTTTTCTCTGCATTTCGACAAGGTTTTATCTTGACTGATCTAATCATCCCAAAACACGCACCCTGTTTTGCTTCTTGAGACACTTGGTGTCTGAACACTGGTTTTTGTTGGTTCTTTGTTTTTTTTGGTCTTTTAAACAGAGGCCACCCCTACTTTCATGGCAGCCCGCCCTCTCTTGATAAGATCTGCTACATGTGACAGGTCTTCCTTCACTGGCAGTTACTGTGTTGGGCTGGTTGTGGCAGCTCAGCAGTTCTTGTATTTTGTGCAAGGGTACAGAAGGGAGAAGATGTGGACAAAAGATGAACAAAAGTGAGTAACTGTGAAAACTAGAGTTCCAAGTGCCTTTTGGAATCTGTGCTGTTACGGAAAAAATGTCTTGTAACATTTCTTACTGCTGGGTCTTTACTGTGGTACTTTGTTACTGATTTCAACAGTGAAAACTGAAAGTTAAGCTTCTCCTGCACTGGCACAAGTGCCTTAAGTTTATGCATAGCAATAGTTGCTTCAGTCCAGCGGATATTTAAATATTATAAATACTCATTGTTCAGTCCTGCAGTTTCTTGTGTATGGCTGTATGCCTTCCTCTTTATATAGTCCTTTTGGTACTGTAGGAAGGGAATTCCCTGTGAGAGGCATTCCTTAATTTTGGGGAAGTACACTGAACTTCTGCCTTTGTGGATATATGTGAAATTCAAGCAATGCTGAAGAACAACTGCATTTTCCTGTTGCGTAACTGGAAATGGCTGGGACGGTTGACTTCTCACCCTGAGTGCCGCCGAAGCGTAGTACAGCCCTTGTCTCACTGAAGTCTGGGTGCAAGTGAGAGGTACTGATAAGATGGCCGGGGTCTTATGCTACGAGATTCCTAGGACACATTGCGGATTCCTAGGGATTGCTAATGCTTACGTGGTTCTAACGAGCTGTTAACATCTCTCTAGTTAATACTGCTGGTGATTGCTTTCCATTGCTCTAATATACGCTCTGTGATCATACACCAACAGGCTCTTCTGTCCGGTTCAACTCAGTGGAAAGTCTGACACATTTTCTTCAATTCTGTGAGATAGTAGTGCTATGTAAAGAGGAGTTTCTACCATGCCCTGTAATGGAAAAGCACTGGAGTTTCTACAAAGGATGTGAAGATTTTGGATTCTAAAGACTTCTCGAGTGTTAACATTTTTTTCTTCATCGTCATTTAGAAGTAAACATTTGAGCTTTTAGAACTAAGTGTTTTGTTACTGTCATTTTGATAAATCATTTGCCCAGCACTTGGAGTGGACTGAAAGATTGTTTGGGTAAATGAGGAATCTGCGCTTTATAGCAGGTGAGGAGAACTGTCAATATTGAATTTTGCACTGTAAGATTAAGAAGTGGGGAAGTCGATGAACTGTTACACACTGGTGCTCATTGTGAATTATATTCCAGGTTGGTAACTTTGTATGAAATTCCACTGATTTCAGTGTCTGCCCGTCCTTGATGGGGCTGCATGGGACCAGATTGGGATCAACACCAATTGTCACTTCCTACACCTAAACTAGCAACCGCTCTGCCTGAACGTGTGCTATCAGAAATGGCTGCACGTGTTTGTGTAAGAACATAAGCTGTTAGGTTAGGCAAAAAAAAATCAAGATGGTCAGCTTTGAAAGTCACCAGCAGCTTTGCTTTGTGTGATGTGGATATATACAAACATTTGAGAAAGGGGCAGGTGCTGGGAGAGTTTAAAAGCGGAATCTTGGCCATTGGAAGTGCTCAGGGAAATTCCATTCATATTCCAGCCAAGTCTTTCTGATAGGCAGAAAATGTGCTGGCGTATAGCAGGAAATGCACTTAGCCTGTTTGTGGAACGTGAATTTTTCCACCTAACAACATCTTAGATATTCACCCCAATCTCTGGAGGATTTCTATTTGTTTTAATTTTACAATGCGTGAATCTAGCTCAGTAGCGTATTTATAACACATTTGACTGTCGTGAGAGTTTTCTGCATTCAAATGGCATCCTTGCTCTTTCATTCTCTGGATTATAAGAAGTGATGAAATAATAGCACCTGCGACTCCTAACTCCAGTGAATGGGATGAGAAATATCTCTTGTCAATACATAACAACCTCAGCTCTCTATTTGGAGTGTGAAGAGCTGTTCTGCAGAGATTTGATTAGTGTCTTAAACAGAAGGTAGTTTAGGGAAGAGAGAGGGGTCTGATGTGCCGGTCTACTGTGCCCTAGGATGCATGAGCAATCATAGCTTGATGGGCTGTAAGGATAAGGAAATGAAAACTGCCTGGAAGTCAAAAAAGTTAAAAGGCTACTGAGTGACAGGTGTTTCGTCAAGGTCACTTTCCATACAGAAAGAAAATAGAGCAGTCTCACGGCTGCAGTGGCAAAACAAACTGAATTGGTTTAAAGGAAATGTTCATTCAAATACGGCACTTCTGCTTTCACCGAAAAGTGAAAAACGTTTGGGTGTTAAAACAACTACTGAATTACTGACATCTGTGTTTGACATTTTTTCTGTGTTACAAGGGATCTAATAAAAGTAATGTATAAAAACTGGGAGGATTTGACTGTAATACTTCTAGCGCATTATATTAACGTGATTACATGACCTAAGACAATCCTAAGATTCAGTGACAAAAAAAATCTGATTGATTCAACCTGGGCAAAGACGTAAAAATGCAGTATTACATGAAAACCACTGTCTCTTACTGATGCTATATGTAAAAGTAAGCTACCAGGTTGGGGTTTTTTTTCAATGTTTGTATTTTATATACGCATCTTGAGAAGGGTGTTAGCTTGACAACTTATGTTTTAATATGACTAACAAATGTAGGATTCCGCTTCCCAAATCTTCTTAAAACTGTGAATTTTCCATATTCTTCCTGCTGGAATCTTTTCCTTAACGTAAAGATCTGTCAAGAGATGGCAAAAAGTTATACTGTCATAAATAGGATGTTTTGTTTTCTCTGTTTAAATTTATGCTGTCTAAGTGTCCTTTTGCATAAAAATACAAGCTGTTATCACAGGTCAAAGATGGGCAGCTATTAGTGATGCTAACTACAGCACAGCAATACAGCTTCCGCTCACAAGTGGCAAACAGCAACTGCTGGTCCTCCCAGCCCCTCCGGCTCCTTCCCATTCAGTTCTTTTATTTAGCAAACGCCGTCTCCACTCCTAGGCTGTGAGTTGGCGCATATTTTGTGGTGCAGGCTAAAGTGAAAAGGACGTAAAATGCAAAGAATACAAAACCCCTGGCACTCTGCCTGCTGTTAATATTCAGATGGGGAATATGAGGAGAAAGAGATGATGCAGTGAACAAAAGCCATGAATTCAGATTCATATTTCCACTGATTTATTTATTTATTTATTTATTTATTGTCGAGATGGAGCTAGGAAAAAAAAAATCAGTGGGAAGATTAATACCAGTGAGGAAGAATGCGAGGCACAAAACAAAAGACTGAGAGTGAGGAGGAAGATAAGCAGCTGGGAGGCAGACAATACGACACAAGATTCATAGATTTTAGGGCCAGCAGGGACCCATGTGATAAGCTGACCTCCTGAATAACACAGGCCAGGGGTTATGGAAAGGTATGAGCAAGGGAGGCACGGGGGAAAGGGAAAAGAAATAAAGACAAAGATGCGGATAGAGCTATATTCACTGCAGGGAGAGGATCAGCACAAAACGTTGCACCTTCTTGCCAGAAAGATGGACTGTAACCAGCGAGAGCAGTTACGGTAAGAGAAGCGTGGGAATGAGGGCCAGCTTTGGGCAGGTGTTTAAAGTATTGTAGGGTGCGAATGCACCTTGGGTTTGTGACGGTGGAAGTGCAGCTAAAGAGTGGGGGAGGCAGAAGCGATACCAGAAAAACGTTGCCATAGGAATTTGGATAAATTCTTTGGAGCAGTTGCAGCTGGCTAGTGTTTTGTCATTATGACATAGAGGCAAAGACTTTTGTCCTGGCTTTCCAATCTTAGTGTTAACTGGAGAAAAACACTCAGTTTAAATTATCAAGAGAACGAACAACTGCATACGTGACATTCAGGGCCTTTTTCTGCTCACCAGTAGTTAAGTGATCAGTCGGGTCGGAAATCATATAGACGATCTGGAATTTAAATTACTCAGTTTCTGGCCGTGTCGAGAAAAGAAGCTTGAATGTGGCACCTGCAAGGAGTGAAGCATTTCAAAGATGGAACAGGCTTCAAAGAGCTGTTTAAGTTTTACCATACATATATATGGGTTTGGGGGCTGCGTTTTTTGGATGTTGTTTGTTGTGGGGTTGTGTGTGGGGTTGTTATTAAGGCTTTGGCTTCGTTTCTGGGAGAAAGTGTTACCGCTGACAGCAGTGTTACTGCAGCAGAGTAACCCGTAGGTG
>VZSZ01010484.1:73029-111121 GCA_013398815.1 Ibidorhyncha struthersii
CAAAATATGCTGTGAATTTCAGTAGTTAGAAGAGGCCCAGCTAAGAAGCAAAGTTACTGAACAAAATTGGTCCTGTTTTACCTCAAACCAGGACATTGGGGCACTGTGATGTTTCAAGTCTTCAGGGTCTTAAAATTGGCAGGCTTATCATTTGATTAGGCTTGTATCTAAAAGTAACAGCGTATTTTTCCAAATCATGCAATTAGAGGTCTGTAAGACAGCATGTAAGTAATTGTAGTTACTTAGCTCTATAGCTGTCGAGCATTTAGAGGAAATCTAAGCATTACATCAGGCAGGCCAAAACAAGGGGTGAGCTGTGTGGAACGAGGCTGGCAGTGGGCGCCGCTATGTTACAGGGGCATAGGCTGAGGCTCCAGTGCAGGGAAGGTGGGTGGAAAACCAGACAAACTCGATAGAATCAGCTGATCTAGATTTAATGCCAATAAGAAGTACTCCTACAGAAGCTCCACGATCGCTATCAATAGATAATTCTGCGATGGAAATAACCAGCTACCAGCAGTAAACACCAGCACATGAATAAATTAACTTTCCCAGCTAACAGCATTGAATAATCAAGTAGAGTTAAAAGTTTAATTCAGGCAGACAGTTTACTAATAAATAAATAAATCGCTTAGCAAAGCACATCATTACTTTTCTCCTTTCCCAGCTTCTCAGGAGCATTGTCCCCTCTGCCTTCCCCAGAGATCCATCAGGTGACTTGATTTGTATAGAGTAGAGGGAAAACCATAAGGAACTAACTGAGTCTTTCTGCAGACTTGGTCATGCAAACAACTCAACAAAGTTTGCATTGCTGTGTGAGCGGGTGTGTATTAAGCAAACAGAGATATTTTATCAGGGAGAACTTTTCATACAGTGCTTTTGCCTGGAGGAGACGGAATTGTTCCTATAGTTTCTGCTATTATAGACACTGGTTTTGCCTCAGATGCCTTTGAGGTATGGTGGAGGAGCCAGTCAGAGAAAGCACCTGTTTTGCTGCTCTGTTTGATTTGTTGTTGTTGTTAACGCTACCTACATGACAGCACTTACCCTCATTGATCCCTCTCTCCATTCTCCTCTTTCATCATTTCCCAGCCTCTCTTCGACTGCTCTTAGTCTTCTCAGCACCAATTCCCTTTTTATTTTTTTAAGCTAAGTGATAAGCAAGGAGCCTGGTTTGTGCTGTGTGTTGGCGGAAGGGCTTTTGCAGGAGAGAGAGAACAACACAGTGGGGTAGGAGCGCTCCTGCTCCCCCGCATCCGCTCTCTCAGTTTCCTCTCCTTCCACAGACTCGCATTCAGACTTGACCTTTTCACTTAACTCTTGCTCTGTGGCAAGCACAAAAGCAGGTTGCCCTGCCACAGCATTCATAGTGAGTACTATATACTTCAGATCCACCAAGGAGAGAGCGCTGCTTACTCACAGCCTGAATTTTCCAAGAATTCTGGTAGCAGCTAACATGTCTTGCCTCTCCACACTCTGGGTTAACCACTCCCAAGCTGATGTGACAACAGATAAAGAGATGGTTCCCACCAGCTGGCTGTCTGGTGTGGCACCAAAAATTGTTTGTGGTGTCTGTAGCCAACTGCAGAGAGTCACAGACCTCTTTGACGAGTCATGCTAAAGTAGAAAAGAAGTAATATTAAGTTTGATAGGGCTACAAGTTAAGGGAGGTAATGGCTTTTGTTTTTCTGTAGCTCAGTGTACTTGGTGGTTGAGCTTGGGCTTTTGCGTACCTACTGAACAGGTCCTTTAGGAAGGGCTGGCAGCGGACAGAGCAGGGCAGCCAGTGGACATTGGCTGGTACATACTTGCATTCCTCAGGAAAGTTGTGATGTGTTGGTTGTTGCAGGCAGACAAATTACAAGCTTCCTGAGGTAGCCCTGCCTGTGTGTCCTACTGCTGAACCTGTTGCTTTCAGAGCTGTCTGGAGTGCCTTTCCTTCTCCATGGTGCCAGCCTGCTCTGAGCAGAGATACCTCCAGCCTCCCTGGAGAAAAAACAACCTTCAAAGCAAGATTTTCATCCTCCTGCCTGCGGAGAGGCTTCTGGTGCATCTTGGCCCCACCAAGGCTCTGGGCTTCCTGTGACGGACCTGGGTAGTTCATGACAGCTCTAACTGGTGGGCAGCATCCACGGAGCTTGTGGGCTCTGTAGATTCACTGCGCAGCTTCTGCCTTCAATCACTGAAGCGCTTGTGTTAAGTGGAGCACAAGCTATATCAGAAAAGACACAGTGAGGAAAGGGAATGAAGTGCTGGGAAGTTGCAAAATTCCTTGTAGTCTAAAACAAAGTGCTTGATGAGCTGTTAATAAATCAGTGCAATCTGAATATAGACAAACTGGGAGCACCTCTGCAGCATATAGGAAAGGTTGGAAGAAGACCACAGATTCTGTTGAGGTGTAGTGTTTGGGCTGGGCTGGTCATTAAAGGAATGACAGGTGCTCTCTTTAACCTCTCTCCCTCTCCCAGAGAAGGGAGGGAGAGTAAGGGAGAGAGACTTAAGGGTTGAAAAGAACACTAAAACTACTTTAACGAAATATTAATAATAAAAAGGAAAGATAAATATATTAATAAGATAATAATGAAATATATATATACAACATATACAAAACTAGTATCAAGCTCCCAGAATGATGATCATGTCACCAGCAGGCACTGGGAAAGTCCCAGACTTGACTCAGTGGCGGACAGGAACTAGATTCAGGAGTGCGCTTATTGGGATCAAAGGCAGAGGAACAGAATGTCTGAGTCCTCCTCGGATGCCAACCATTGCAGAAAGAGAGCTGACCCCTTGGATCCCTCAGCTTTTATACTGAGCATGAGACAGATGGGATGGAATACCTTGTTGGTCGGTTTTGGCCAATGAGGCCAATGACACATTTGCCCTTTTTGGACTGGTTAAAACAACCTCTTCACTGGGTACTTTTTTAGTTACAAATGGTCTTTGTTAAAAGTAGCTTGTGTGAACCTTCACTGTTTTTCATGGTTCAGTTTGCTCCATGGGAGTTTTTGCTAAACGGAGAGAAGGAGAAAAGAGTAGATGTTAAAATGTAAATACCTACAGGTCTTTGACTTTTGAGTTAAAGAAAAATTACTTTGAATAATGCAGCTGTTACTTTAAAGGAATAGTTTTTTGGAAACTGCTTTATTCCCAAGAAGGCTGTTTCCAATAGCCATAGACGAGTTGTTTTGCGAAATAGAAGCAGAGGCTTCTAGAGGGGCTGGGGCTGCTACTTCAGTGCCAAGGGGTTCTGCTGTCTCTTTTGCCTCAAGGCATATTTTCTGATTTGTACTGCTGATACAGGGATGCAAGAGGTGGTTTGACTGTGTGGACTGCAGGTGAGACTTGCCATGCAGAGCGAGAGGAACGTGAGGGCTGGTAATTTATACCTGCTCAGAGTGAAGGGAGCTGCAGACTCCTCCTGTGCAAGAATAACATTAGCATCACTGAGTTGCACAGACTGGGAGTTGCTGTTACTCTGAGTACACGGGGTTTATGGAAAGAGCAGAAATAATAGTTTGAGGAGCAGCAATAAAGCCCTGGGCTGTCTCAGGAATGAGGGCTCTCCATATGTAAATCATTAGGGTCTTAGTAAAGTGGAAACACGCCTGCAGAGAGGCAGCATGAACCCAAAGCCTGCCAGTTTCTCTGTGCTGCTGAAGGGAACTTGTCCATTTCTCTGGGTTTTTGAAACCCCTCCTTAACCCTTTATAGAGGGGTGGCCTCAAAGAGGGCTGAAGCTGCTGTAACCCTGGTGGATACAAGGCATTGGAGGTCAGCCAGAGTGGGAGCTTGGTTCTCCAGGCCAGTGCAGGCTTGTGCTGACCAGAGCAGCTTCCAGGGTGGCTTTTCTCCATTGCTCCTGAGCACTGCTCTGGGGTGGAGGAGTTGCTGGGGTGTTACTGGTAGGGGATCAGGGTCAGGCGCAATGCTGCCACCCCCAGAACACTGCGCACCAGAAGTGCATCAAGGCTGCAGCATTGCAAAGCTGTGTAACTTGGGGAGGATGTGGAAGAAGTCCTATGCCTGGTGAAGTCCCAGGGCTCCTGCCCTCCTTGAGTGTTTGGCTGTGCGAACTCTCCCCCATTCCTGTTTGCAGGAGTTGGGTGTCTCCTGGAGGGATGGAGAAGGGCAGGCACAGGAGAAAGTCACTGGCCAGTGGCTGTGCTCTCATGCAGAATCCTGTCCCATCCCCCTGTCAGCACCCAAGAGCTGAGTTCCAGAGCCCAGGCTGCACCAGGGTCAGCGTGGGAAGGAGAGGGGGAGGAGTAGGGTGCTGCGGGTGTTACTTCCTTCCGATGGAGAGGCGCCGGGTCAGATACGTGTGTGATGTGCTGCAGTCTTTGCTAACAACAGATGTGGACTAGCCATGCCCCAAAGGCATGCTTAGGGAAGTCCACAGGGTAACTGCCTGGTGGTGTGTAAAAATGTCGTACTCCGTAGTCAGCGGAGCTAGAGTTTGAATTGTTTTAGTATTTTCTTTTTCCCTCTGAAAAGAATCCTAAGAGGAGGCTTTAATTTACCTTTAATTAGCCTTTCCTTTGGTTTCACCTTGCAAGCATTTAACGTTTCAAGCAATTACAGTTTCTTGGTAGAAATTCCACATTTCTGTGTTGTTATAGTAAACTGTATTGTAAAAGCCAAGAGAAACAGCCACTGGTTCAGTTTGCTTCTCTGGCCCTTGTAGATATACTTTACTTTTACCTCTATGACAGTGTTGAGTATGAGCTTGGGTGATCCACCCAAGCAGGTTGCCTATGGATGGTGTACAGGTGCAAACACTGCTTTTCATGTTTGTGATGTGCCCGCTGTAGGGGTTTGCATGCTTTTGGGTACTCTGCAGCTTCACTGGCTGTTAATTTACGTCTACAGGTTGTTGGAATAAGATTCAGTAATTTGCCAGCAGGAGCAACAATTTTTCTCTGGAAGGTAAACTTCTGCACATCTGGCTGATAGGAACTGGAAGTGACTATTGAGGCAACAGGACTTTACAGCTTTTCCCATGTGATCAGACCATACTTCACTTCCCCAAACTTTGCTGTGTTACCCAAATTAAATATATGACTATCAATAGACAAATATGTGTTATTTCCTCTGTTCTTATTTCTGTCTTCTCTCTCTTTTCCCCAGTTGCTGCAAGTCAATAGAAACCAGGGTCTCAGTCTAGTGTATGTCCTTACAGGCATTTTCTAGCACATTTTTGCCTTCAGCTTGACCTTTCTAGCGCATCCTTTAGCTTGATGTTTTGTTTGAGAAACCCACATCAATTTATTGTCGTTTAGGCAATTATTCTGTCACCCATGACCCCTCCCCACCTAGGAAGGGGAATCAGGAAAAAACAAGGAAACCCAAGGGTTGAAATATAAACCGATCTAATAGAATAAGACTAAATAATTAACATTAATAATACTAAAGAACCAGTATTGATCCCAATACCGATGTAAAATATACAAAGATTGTACTCAGCCAATTCTACCAGTGGGAAGATGTGCACTCCCAGCAGTGGGCAGCAAATATGGGACACTGTGAGTGCGACGGCTTCGGGAGGAAGGGAAGGGCTCAGGGGTTTGGCAGTGGGGCAAGAAGTTCTCAGGATGGCAGATACCAAGGAAGAGAGAGCACTTTGCAGCAAATTTTCTAATTTATATTGAATGCGACGTTCATGGTATGAAATAATGCCATTGGCCAGCTTGGGTCAAGTGCTCAGGTCTTGCTTCTCCTCATCCCTGCACCTGGTGAGCTCAAAAACACTGAGACCTTGAAACCCACACACCATAGCTGGCTATAAAGTAAATATTTTCACAAATTCAGACACCAGAGTCTTCTAAAAGTGCAGTTTTCCCAAGCATTAGAAGAGAAATTAGTCCTGGTCGCTCAAACTAGGACACTCGAGTTCATAACTTCCAACACTGCCAGTACACAGGAGAGAAAGCTTATCCTGTGGTTTTATGGGTTTTATAGGGTTTTATGAGTGTTGTGTGAGCCCCAGGACAGCTGCAGAATTCATCTGCAGCCTCTCAAAAGATGAGATGTGCGCACTGGATTGAAGCATGGAGGAAGGAGTGGAGGTCTGCTGCCCTCTTGAAGAGTGCCGTGTATTTTCTGGTCGTTCTGCAAGCCCAGCATCATCGCCTGAGGCAGACACAGACAGCTGAGCACGCTGGAGTGCGCCTTGGAAGCAAGGGCCAAGAGTTTCAATTTGAGAGCAGCATGACTTAGCCTTTGCTCAGTCCTCTCAGGAGAGTTTATTCTGCTGACTAAGGCCAACACAGCGTTCAGCGAGTGGAAGAACATTTTCAGGAGGGTTTGAAATTCTCCCACCACCTTATTCCTCCTTTTGTGATAGTGCGTAGCTCGCGCAGTTGCAGAAATCAAATGATTTTAAGTGTTTGAAGGTGGAAAGCTGCCCAAAACAATTTCTTGCAGCAAAGAAAATACAAAAAATGGCAGTGAAATACACTAGCAGAAAACACGGCCATTTTCTGTGTGCAGTACAAATATTGCTGTCATGGATCTAACTAGCAATCCCTCTTCTGGTCCAGCAGTAGATAAAAGCAGATTCAGAGAACAGAGTGATGGTCACAAGAAACATTTTTATTGGTAAAAATTTCCCGTTAGGAGTCTTGGCAGCTGGTAACTGCCTGATGTCGTGGTTCCACAGAATTTATCTTTTCATCCATATTTATGTATTGGCGAAGGTGATGTGGAAACTTTCAATAGCCAGATGATTGCCTAATTTCTTCTTGAATCCTGCTGACCTCATGGTCTTTAAGGTACCTTATGAGAGGCTAAAATTATGTGTTGTGTAAGAACATGTTTTGTTACACAACACAAATGTTTTTCCCTTGTATTTGTTACATGTCTGTTTTCTTTGAACATCCCTTGCTTTACATATGCAAAGGATAAATAAAAGCACCCATTTAGCGTCTCTGAATCATTCAGTATGTTTCATCCCAGCCAGTAAGTGCCCTGACCAGGTTAGATGCTGTGTACGTGTGTATATAGACTAGCTGTGCAATATATGTTTGTCACGAGATCAGTTGTCATTCATTTCCTCAGGAGTCTTCTTGCATGTAGAAGAGAAAGTGCAAACACTTTATGAAACAAGGCGAGATGGCAATGCCAAGCTCCCTTCCTACAGCAAAATCTTTGTGCAAAAGATGGAACGTTGGTCCTGCGTATAGTATGGTAGCACCCGAGAAAAAAATACTTGTGAACAAGATAACTAGATGTAGTGTCTGGTCAGTGCTACCTCAGGTAGGTGCTTCAGGTGGCTCTAGGTACCTGTTCCCATCTGCCATGTGTCATTTGTTCCCCCCTCCTCCAGCGAGGACTGCGTGCACTGCTGTGTCTGAGTAGGGCTTTGAGTGCTGCATGCAGTAAGAAGTAGTTTTGCACTTGAATCAAAACCTGATGAGATTTGTGGCACCCTTCTGTCCCAAGGGGTTTCATTCCCTGGTCTTGCACTGTTCCTCAAGAAATCCTAGTCTTTTGCAGAAACTAACTTCATCCTTTAGATGAAGTTAGAGGCAAATGATTTGTGCTTAACAAGCAAACCTGTTCCCCTGTACTGATATACCGAGCCTGGCTGTGTAGTGCGTCAGAAGTAACAACAGGAGACTATGAATTTAATGTGGTAAGGATGGAGCAGGAGGGGCAGTGGGATATTAGTAGTGCTGAACTACACTGCTGGAGAGATGTTAGAGCACTTAAGAGTGGTTGGGGTCACATATGGCCTGATTCTGGACCAGCGTGGTGATGGTGATGTGGTGTGTGTTGTTAAAAAAAACCCACAAAACAAACAAAAAAACAAATAAACCCCCCCAACAAACAGATGGGGCTCTGGACGTAATTGCTGGCTCCTGATGCTTTCATCTGACCAGATGCTTGCCAGAATCCAGGGGAGATCCTCCTTAAACAAGTGATTTGGCAGAGGAACTGAGATTTCTCACCAGTGCTCCTTAATTCCTTCCTGCAAAGGGAATTTGAACCATGTCACCCCAGTCTTCTAGATTTCTATGACCTCCTCATATGGCAGTATAGTGTCTTGTGGTTGGCAGTGACGAAAACCGTAGGAACGTTCAGGGAGCTCAGCATGGATCCTTTGCTCATCAGCTGCAAAGACGGAGTCCTCAGTGCTATCCAGGTGATTTATTGCACATCCTGGTCTAACTCTGGACCGCACAAGGGCTCCAGCAGTCTAGATTGGTAGTTTCAGGCAGGGAAGCATGGCGCAATGGCTTATTTGTTGGTTTGCCTAGAAACGGAATGTTTGGCTCTGGGTGGAAGCTGGCCAGGTCTACCATAGATAGGGGGAGTTTGGAGCAGTGGAGGATATGCTGTTTTCCCCCTCCTATTTCTTTGTCCAGGCTCTCTTTTGCCTTTTAGAAGAAGGTAGAGAGAAAGGGAAGATTTGCTCCTTGGTTGAAATGGTCCCTGTTCAGCCAGGAGTGGTAGGGGTTGTCTTTGGTAGCCAGGGAGATCATTGGGCAGAGGCACAGGGCGGGCTTCACAGAGAGAGTGCACCACACAGGTCTTCTCCCTTCAAAGAAAAAGTAGGGGCAAGTTAGCTGTGTTCCCCTCCACAGGGCTTCCGTCGCATGGCTGGAAACCTAGTTTTGGTTAAGAGCAGCTTTTGAGAGTGGCTTTTCTCCAGCAACATAGGTACAGGAAGGAAGTAGGTAAAGGGGAGACCTGGATTAGACATTGAGCTGGGATTAGTTTGGAGAAGAAGTGAAGGAAAGCACCTGCTGGCTAAGGGGGAAGGTGGGATTTTTGGCTTCATGGAGAGATAGAATGTTTTTTTCTCTTTGTTAGAGTACCTGAAGGCTGTTTGTAAAACCTGCAGAGAGGTGCTGAGCTCTGGCTTCTACAAAATAGGTATGTGTTGGCTTACCCTGCTCCCTTCCCCAGTCTATACCTAGCACCCCCAGGTGAAACAAGGAGGTGGCATTTCCTACTTCTTTCCATTGCCCACAGAAGGGAAATATCAAGGAGAAAGACATGCAGGGAAAGGGAAGGTCAGGGAGAACGGGCTAATGAAGCAGCTCTGCCTTGAGAGGCTGCATTTTAACTGAAGCTACAGCTTGCAAGACCTGACATTGGTGGGAATGCTAAAGATGCCTATGTTAGTCTTTGCTAAGTGTTGCATGCACACCTCAATACTTGATTTTACAAACGTACATGGGGTCTGCAGACATCTGAGCCACTTCTGGTGGCCCCACCATTTTATTCACTGTGAAACATTCTGGAACAGCTTCTTCTTAAAAGAAAATATTGGGAGCTGTTCACTTTAGAGACAAAGTAGAGCTTAGTTTAAGCTAAGCAGAGCTAAGTTTAATGGTGCATCTGGCTGTGGACTCTGGTCTAATTTTAATTCAGGGATAGCAACAATGCTGCTTGTACTCAGCTGGTAAAGCAAAGCCATGTGGACAGGGGATCACTGTATTTAGCTTTTATTGTGGTAATACCTCAGTTGTTAAGTTGCTACACAGGAATATTATTAAATACCCTGCTGCATAAAAAGAGGCTCTGTGTGTTTTTGCAGTCATATCTGAGGTTGTGTCACATGGCAGAGAACAGGATAGACGTGCTGTTGCTCACTGCTACCCCTCCTGCCTTCAGAAGGTTACATTATATACTCATTCCAGTGGATGGAAGCGCTATGTCTTCATCCGTCTCTTTCTTCAGGGCAGGTTAACAGTATATTCCAGAATAAATCTGGACACAGGGAGAACTTCAGGCTTGTCAGACCCTGTTGGGAGAGGACGGGAAAGAAATTCATTTGCTTTTGGACATCTTCATGGGTCAACCCCAGTGTTAGAGACAAAGAGGATGCCCTGACTGAATTCTAAATATCTACCTTTAAGCAGACATTCTTTGCAGACTCACAAGAGATCCCCTTGCTGCTCCCATTGAATCCCCTAGAGTTACTTGGGAGAATAAACAATCCTTCCTACTTGCTTAGAGGACAGTCATGTTTCTGCCAGTGCAGGCATTGTGGTCCTTCAGTTTGTGACTCATAAGAAATTTTAAAAAGGTTTGGAAAATAAACAGTGGGAGTCTTGTTCCAATGCTCTTGGAAATCACCTGAAATCTGAGTTGGTTTATTGCCTTCAGTCAACTAATTCAGGGGAATGAAATCTTTGTGTATTATTGTGGTAAAATCCACCTTCTGAATTAACATGGTGATTAAGAAGACACTGTGGATTTCCAGTGCCCTGTCCTGCTAAGGTGATGTTTATGCTCTAGACAGACCAGTGTGCATGTGTCTTTATTAAAAGCTGGAATTGTCTCTGATGCTTTGTTCCTGATTTAATACCATTATGTCTCTGTTTTCTTGCAGAATGAAGAGACGCAAGTGTCCTTACAAATGTCCCTCACGAAGGAAGATCCTGATCCTGTGTGTTACCGGGTGGCTGATTGCAATGCTGAAACTCCTCCATGTCGAAAGACACTTTTTCCCCTCTAAGGGCATTTATTTGGTTGAGCACTTCTTGAGCACTTCTTCTTACGTTAGAAACAGGTATTCCTATCTTAGAAATGAGTTCCAGTATGATATTAATTGTTCATCTATATATGAACAAGATCCTCATGAAATTGGCAAAAGTTTAGAGATAAGAAGAAAAGAGATAATTGATTTAGCTGATGAAGATGTTATAGCATTGACCAGTGATTGCCACGTGTATCGTTCACTTAGGAAATACCACCTAAAAGCTGTTTCTCCAGAGGAGGAGAGTTTTCCAATCGCCTATTCTTTGGTTGTTCACAAAGATGCAGTAATGGTAGAAAGGCTCATACATTCACTGTACAGTCATCAAAATATTTACTGCATCCATTATGACCAAAAAGCAGCAAAAAGTTTCAAATCTGCTATGAACAATCTAGCTAAGTGTTTCCCCAATATTTTCATTGCATCAAAACTGGAGACAGTGGACTATGCACATATTTCACGGCTGCAAGCAGATTTCAATTGTTTGTCTGATTTGATGGACTCTTCAGTTTCCTGGAAGTACGTTATTAATTTGTGTGGCCAAGATTTCCCTTTGAGGTCGAATTTTGAGTTGGTTGCTGAACTGAAGAAACTCAGTGGAGGAAACATGCTGGAAACTATAAAGCCAAGCAGTAGCAAAAGAGAACGATTTACTTATCACCATGAACTTATGAAAGTGCCTTATGAATACATGCAGATGCCTGTAAAAACCAACATTTCCAAGAGTCCACCACCTCATAATATTGAGGTATTTGTAGGCAGTGCCTATTTTGTTTTAAGCCGAGCGTTTATTCAATATACTCTTGAAAGCTCTCTTGCAAAAGATTTTTTTGAGTGGTCAAGGGATACATACTCTCCGGATGAACATTTCTGGGCCACTCTTGTACGTGTTCCTGGGGTCCCTGGGGAAGTTCCAAGGTCGGCCCAGGACATAACAGACCTACAAAGCAAAACTCGTCTGGTGAAATGGAATTATCTTGAAGACCATCTGTACCCTCCCTGCACTGGTACCCACCTTCGCAGTGTCTGCATCTATGGGGCTGCAGAGTTAAGATGGCTTCTGAATTATGGGCACTGGTTTGCCAACAAGTTTGACTCCAAAGTAGACCCTATCTTGGTAAAATGCTTGGCAGAAAAACTGGCAGAACAACAGAAAGAGTGGGTATATTTGTCCTCTGATAAATACTTTCTGCACAAAAATTCTATGAATGCCTCGCTATAGCAGCACGGTCTTCCCTGGTCTCAGTACTGTGTACTGTTATAGCACAGCGCCTGCAGTTCCTCTGCCTTGACCTGCTGTGGGATGTTAGCAGCTGAAACATCCATTCTGCATGAAGTTCAGGGCCCTGGAGAGCCAGGTGCCTGGCCATTTATTTATGAAAAGTCATGCCTCTCTGAGTAACTGTTTTGTAACTTTCCACAATAATCCTGTAATAGTTCTTCAGGGTGATTCTGAGAGGGTGAGGTTTGCTTTTGGAGGCTGGCGCTGGCTGTCCCAATGGAGTATTTCAGAAATGTGTTTTACATCCAGTGTGTTTGTGTCTTTCCTAAGAAACTCCAGGACATCTGTCCCCCTTTTCCTTCACTTCTGTTTTTCTTAAAGGTGTGAAACGAAGACCTCTGTATCTGCTACCTCAGGAAAACTGGAAGTGCCCAGCTCACAGACAAAACCAAGAGATCAGCATGACACCAAATGAGCCGTGTGCCCTCACCTGAAGTCCCAAACTTCCCGTCTGTGGGAGCTAACAAAGATCTTCGCAATGTGAAT
Organism: Ibidorhyncha struthersii; assembly: GCA_013398815.1. NCBI lineage: Eukaryota > Metazoa > Chordata > Aves > Charadriiformes > Charadriidae > Ibidorhyncha > Ibidorhyncha struthersii. Next base: position 85,290 of record VZSZ01010484.1, read on the forward strand.
ATGACTGGATGATATAAGGGAAAGGAGATCCTTAGATAATGTATTGTCCATATCACCGTTCTCTTCTCCCAGCTCATCTTTGCATTGCTTTTTCTTCTGTGAAGTGTGTGCTCAGGTTCCGTGCCATGCCTATGAAATCAGTGGTGGTTGACTGAAACAGAATTATTATGCACTGTTATTCTTCAAAGGCAGTATACAACCGTGCCCTAAGGGCAATCTCTGCAGCCCCTTAGACAAGATATCCATGCCAAAAGAAGTTGATCTTCATTTCTGTCTCTGCCTGTAGAGATATCCTCCTGTGAAACTCCAGTCCTCTTGAGACAGTATGTCTACACACAGTGGATAACAAGTGCTATTTCTAGTTAGTGTTCAGCAATGCGGTGCTATGTTGAAATGCAAAACATGCAAAGTCGAGCAGTAATCATAAGAATAGCCATACTGCAGAAATGAAGACCCTGTGTAGATGTGTCTTTCTGTGAAGTCTCTTGGCCTTGCGCCACCACGACCCCAGGCTGATGGGTGCCTTGGGAAGCCCTGGTTCAGCTGTAGAGCAACTGTTCTCCAACAGCCTCTACTTCACGTGGCCTTGCCAAGCCTGCTGGTAGCGAAGCAGCCCGGGAGCCTCCTCACAGCTGGGCTCCCCTTGCTGCAGCGTGAGGGAATTGTTTGCTAGTGCAGGGGTCTCTGCAGAAACTCTTGCAATTCAGAAATGCCTCTTGGCAATTTGGGGATTTCTCTGCCATGTCGCTTTGCCACAAGTTCAGTTTCGGTGGTTCCAGTGGACCCTGGGGCCTAGCTTATCTGCTCCATGCTTGATGTCCTCTTTCTACCCATCTGGCTTTTACTAAGGGGCCTCTTCCCACGGGTGTCTTTGGGATATCTGGTCTTACCAATCCACAGATTGCTGCAATAACGACCATGTCTCATACCCATGAGAAATCTTTGTTTCTTATTTGAGTTGAAAGAACCAAGTAATTTTTTGGTGTCAGTTTTTGTTTATAAGTTTAGTTATGGTCAAGTCATCTGTGGCTTAAGATCGGGTTTGAGAGTCAGAAGTCGCGGGCGTTTTTCCCCATTCATGACACTGATTTCCTGTGAGACCTCAGACAAATTTTCCGAGTGTTCTGTTTCAGCTGTTCCAGCTGTAAAATGGGAACAATGTTCTATTATCTTGCTAAGCACTTCAAAACCTATGGATGTTGTGAGTTGGTTGCACAGTACTAATTGCTTATCAAACTATTTATGGAGTCTGTGGACGCACAGGTCAAGTATTTCTTTGATGTACTGTTTCTGAAATAAATGATTTCTGAAATAAATGAGGATTATTTTTAAAGTGTGTGTTGCTTACTTCAGTGACTTGCCATGTCTGCCCAGGGCTGCCCTGACTTGATGTGATTTATAGACACTTTGTAGAAAATGAGATATTAACAGTATTTACAGATTCATACATCAGTGCTTGTATATAAATAGAGAGTTCCCATGTGGAAAAAGGTTAATAAAAATGGATGTTAGGATCCCAGAGGGCCAAGCCACAGCCTTCTGTACACATAAATTGATGTTTAATGATATATTTTAAATTTTTTATTTAGTTAAGTTGGCTTTATGTATGTATATACACACATCCCCATTTGTGTTTAAGTGGTTTGCTCTACCATAAATTTATAAAAAGTGATCCACCACCACATTAAACTTAACTGAAGTAAATAATTTTAATCAATATGCAATTTTGTCCTGCTTGTTAAAGTGGATTGAGTTGAATGACACCTGTAATTTAACTAGTTTGAAATAAGGCAGCTCATGCTTCCTAGGTAGTGAAGAAGTGGATGTGGAGATGGCACAGTGTGAAGCAGCATCACCGATTACAGCTGTATGTTCGCTAGCTGGGGGAGTACAAGCTGTACAGGCATAGTCGCAACTTTATGAAAGTGCTGATTTTCTAATGAATTATAAATATTTCTGTTTTTTGAAGGTAACTTCAAAGGCTATTCAAGCTTGTAGAAGGGCATTTCACAGAAATTATTCAGGCTGGAAGATCATGTAGCCCAGCCTTCCACTCACAACAGGACTGACACTAAATTTGGGGTACGTTTCTTGGGCTTAGTCCTAGGGAGTCTTGCAGATCTCTAAGGAAGATTCTGCAGCCTTCTGGGGCAATGTTTTCCAAAGTTACCAGGAAAAGGAACAGCCAAAATATAAGTTCCTTAACTTTTGAATAATTTTCTCTCTGTTTTTTGACTTTGCATTCAGCAATGTAGATGCCATGCTGATGCCTGCATCATAGTTAAGTGATTGTACTACAGGGGTAGGTAACAACTTTGTTATTTACCTTTGACTTCATCATCTTTGTTCTTTACACAGGTAGGTAGGTCTTTGCTGACGACGGACCCGAGGCATGATCCACAAACACCTTTCTCTCTGTGAGAAAAGTGGCTAAACCTAGTTTATGGCGAAGCAAATATGAAATTTTATTTGAGATGGAACTTAGATTATAGGCAGTTGTCTGCCATTCTGCTCTCACAAGCATTTTTTAGTTGCCTTAGTAAAGCTCAGACATCCCTTTTCTTTTCCTCTCTTCCCCTTACTCACTTCTCCTGAAAAAGATTCCGCTTGTAAGTTAATTCACAAATTTGAAATGCACATATATTTGCATGTATTAGATGGTTCCCTCTGTCTTTGTTCTGCTGAAGAAGCCCCATGCTGGCTTTCTTCGACTCACCCTGCCCTGTGCTGGCTGCATGGAGTGTCTGGACTATCAGTTAACCTGATTTTTCCATTCAGGAAGGATGTGTGGGCAGGCTGCTAGTGCTGCTCCTGGCTGTCAGCACTGGTGTACTGGTCCAGTCCACCCTTTTCTTAGTGGCTGAGAACAGCAAAAACGCTGAATGCGTTCTAACGTGGAAAAGTTAAGTGAGGAAGAAAAGAAAATAATGAGGTTTAACGAAAGAGACGCACAGACAACATTTGTACAGCTTGTCTCACTAATGAATTTATTAGGCTGGACATGGAGCCAGGAGGATAGTGTATACAAACGTAAATGCCTCACTACATATTTTCTTTGACGTTGGAATAAACGGATGTGAAAGGAAAGACTAGAAATTAGACACCTAATCTGTAATTGTAATTTAAACAGACTTGACCTGTTGAGCGTTTCTATGGCTGCTATGTCATTACAGTGGCATTTGAATCAAAATGTATAAACATGAGGAAAACAGTATTTGGGCAGCAAATGTGGAGTGTATGTGGCACACTAGTGTGTGTTTACAGTGTGACCTTGATTTTTAGTTCAGGTATTATGTCTGTTTCTATTTGGTGTTTTTACAGAACTTGTCTCATTCTTGGTGCTGATAATTTCCACTCACATAGAAATGATACTTCAGAACAATGTGATCTGTTAGTAAGATGTGGTAAATCTGTTCTGAAAGTACCCCAGTGCTGTTTGGTATTTCAAGCTGATAGTTGAACACTCTATCCTGGTCTTGTTTTTTCAGCACTACCAGGCTCTGATTTTTCTGTGGCTAAAGTATATTAATCTTGATAGTAGCAATCCCTCTTAGAAACGGGAGAAAGCAAATGGCATGAAACTTTGAATGAGGCATTTTCTCAAGTTAGACAGGAAGGAGCCAGATGGTGTATTGTAAAGGGAGACAGGGATGATATGTTTTCTTGCTACAGAGCTGCTGCGTATGTGTCTTAGCAGAGATTTGCTTAAGTAGAAATACTTGTATATAGCATGGTTGCTGCTGCCATATCTGATCAAGGTAAGCTAGACTTGAGTTAGTACACTTTGAAAACAAAGGTCAGTTAAGAGACAATGCCTGGGGCCTGTATCAGTTTCTCTTCTTGTAAAAAATAGGTGCTCTGAAAAATCTTGAAAATTTACTGCAGCTTGACCAGGGGGTTACAAAAAGACTCAGGAGACTGGGCTAGTTGCATCAGAGAGGGCAGAAGAACCCTATGATTTTTTTTTGCTCAAGACAGGTCAATGGTTTTTGATGATGCTTTCTGTGTTATTTGTAGAAACCAATTTAAAGATGTGCTAATTTGAAAAAACAGTGACTGACTTCCACCGTACATCTCAAGTGTTTGCTATAACACATACGAGTTTTTATTTAAAAGACTCTTCCCTGGGCTACAATTAGAGACTTCATTGTGATTTAATTAAAGACAGCAGCTTTTCTATTGCTGAGCTTCTTTTCTCTGCCTGAGTTTGTTCTCTGAGATGGAAGGATGGTAAGTCTAAGCTTTACCTGGGGCGATGAGAAAATTAGAGAGTATACAGAGATGCTGCAGGTGGCATTATTACCACTACAGCATAACAGCTGGGAAATAAGAACAACTGCATCTTATACTGTAGAGGTTCAAGTCACTATTTATCCATAAATGTAATAGGAACTGGAAATCATACAGCTGGAAGTAACTACATGCAAATATTTTAATGCTAAATTGCTGGGGGCCATGGGAAACAGGATGAGAATACAGGTGGTATGTGCATTTTTATCTGACACATGGAAAAATCAGCTGTAGATGAATTGCAAGACCTTTCAGTTAGCAGAAAATTAGAAGTCCTTCTCCTACAGAGGTTCAAAATGGCAGAATCGAAGGCCTCAGCTTATTTTCTCCAAGAAACGTTATGCTTGCTTTTGTTTCCTATGGCTGTTTCTTACCTTTTGCTACAGCAGTCCCAGCTCCTTTGTTGCCTTAAGATACCCATATCAATTAAATTTTATCACTTACCTCTCATTTACTTTAAGCTGCCTTGGAGTCCAGAACTTTCTTTTTGTCCTATGGCAAGTCTAAGGGCACTTAATACTATCAGCATGTGGCATGGCTGAATTTCCATTTAATTGGCTTTAGTGGACATACGCATGTGCTCAACTACCCTGGGCCTGAACTGGTACAGCAGTTATGAGCCTCCATCACTAGGAGATTACACATATTTTACTCTGCCTGTATTTCAAGGAAAAATTATCAAAGGTATCTTTTGTTCCTGTGCTGAACTTAAATTCTTCCTTTTGTCTTGAATTCTGCTTGGTACAGGCTACATATGAAAAAGCTGTGTCAAGAGGATACATCCAAAGGAGTAAAATCATGTACACTACCAAAAAAAGGAAAAAAAAGTTGATTTGGAAAAGTCATTTCAAGTAATTGAATAAACAGATGATGAATTTTATCCCTGAACAGGGATAAAATACATGCAGCTGTTATCACAGCCAGTTGGAGAGTCACTTCTCTGACTTTTGTGTTGCTAATAATGTTCTTAAAAATGCACTCTTATTTCCAAGCTTTTGCTCAACTGGGACATGAGTGCCTGCAACTGGTAAAGCTTCATCCCTCTTTTTTGCAGATTGGAGTTGTACCCTGTGAAACCCTGTGTCTTGGTTTAGTCCATATCGGCCACTGGGGATGTGGGGGACCCCAGGTGGGACTGACAAATGCTCCCCTCTACCCCTCTTCAAAAAGAAAGGCAGAGGAGGGGAAAAGAGACTTAAAGAGTTTAGAAGGAACTAAACTACTTTAATGAGATATTAATAATAAAATACAAAGGAAATAATGAAATATATACAAAACCGTATCAAGCTCCCAAGATGACAATCACGACACCAGCTGGCACTGGGGCAGTCCCAGGCTGGACTCAGTGACGGACGGGAACCAGATTCCGGATCTGCCATCAGGATTGGGACGAAAGGCAGACGATTGAGGTGAAGACAGCGAGAGAGCGAGAGAGTGAGAGAGCGAGAAAAGAGAGGAAAGAGAGAGAGAGAGAGCGCTGACCCTTTGATCCCTCAGCTTTTATACTGAGCATGGGGCAGATGGGATGGAATACCCCGTTGGTCAGTTTTGGGTCACCTGTCATCTCCGCTCCTCCCTGCAGGTGAGACCCCACTGTGCTTTTCCACTTCCGACCCTCCAACGGGGCAAGTAACAAAGTTATCTGCCCTTGGCTGTTACAGCAGTAAGTATAAGCAAGAGCCTCTCTGCATACCATGCCTGGGCATCAACTACAAACATTGGTCTTACCACTCTGAGAGAGCAAAATTGTCTGCACAATATGCTGTTAATTTCAGTAGATAGAAGAGGCCCAGCTAAGAAGCAAAGTTACTGAACAAAATTGGTCCTGTTTTATCTCAAACCAGGACACCCTGAGCAGGCTTAAATAGTTTATTTCTTTGCCAGCCCTCAAATTCCAAACTTCCTATAAAGTAGAGCAGAACCTGAAAAGCATCTGGTCATCAGCATCTAAGTGACTGGACAACGCAGCCTCCCAAAGATGCAGCTGCCTCCAGAAACCAAGCTGGAACTGGAATGAGCCCACTCAGCCAGCAGAGCAAACCCTGCCTCTATTTCATTTCATTAGAGCACATCAGCATTATAATTTTCAAGACCAGCCAGCTAATTGTATTATCTGTGTTGTTTTCATTGGCTGAAGAATCTTGGAATTCTCTCTTATGGCTTTTTTAAATGAAGATTTATTTAAAATCTCTGTACATATATTCTGGGAACAGACACAGTATATCTTCTTGTACTGCATGCCTTGTCCTCATTTGAAACCAAGGCAGCCAAATCAGGTTCTGAAATCATAAAGCCATAAAAAGCCAAAGACATGAAGAACTGAGTCATCCTAAATTTAAGTAGCCGTAGCATTTTGCTTCTCTAGGGTCGTTAAGTGGATAGTTTTATATTCAGTTGCAGAAACCTGAGGCATTTCATAAATTGGAATAGCAAGAAGTGGAGGTATTAAAGAAAAATTTACCCAGCACACTTACCTGGAAGTTTTGTTTCAGCCTGTGTGAAGCGAGCCACTTTCATTTCAGTTGCTGGACAGACACACACACAAGAGAGCTGCTGCTGGCACCATGGCACCATTGCCACCTTCCCCAGTGCCTCAGAGGCTGCGCTCTCCCCCTGGTGATGCACTGCTCACTGCAGTCACCAGGCAAGGGAGCAGAAGAGGTGGCCTCCATCCCACTGCTCTAGAAATAACACGTCGGGCAGCGATCCTACCTAGCAGTGTTTAAAGGCTGTTGGAATAGATAAACATGACAGACGATGAGCTTCAATGTTGCAGCCTTGGGAAAGAGCGGAGACAAGAGGGGGCTGGGGGGGATCCCAACAAGACAAAACAGACTTGGGCGTGCAGAGATGTGTCCCTCCTATGACCGGATGCAGAAAGTGGAGGTCTGAGTTGTGATAAGGAAATGTGTTGCGGTCTGCAAGCTAGTTTAACTTGCAACAGGAACTCACTTGCTTAATCCAAGACTATTTGGCCACCATTTCATCAAAACAGAGTTTTCTCTACTGTCGTAACTCTACTATTTTTGTTTGGTTGAGTTTTTCTGACAGATTTTTTTCAAATCTACTTCAGGTTTCCTAACAACTGAACTGCTGAGTTCTGCATGGTGTTCAAGTCCACCTAAGGGGTGGAGTGACATCAACCTGATTTGACAAGGGTTTCAGCTGCCTTAGAGGCTTTCCATAATTGCCAGGTTAGCTGATGGTAGGGTGAAGTTTGGGTGTTGCTCACAGACAGTTTAAAATTAAATTGAAATGTTTCCTGTTAAATAAATGACACTTTACATAGTGTCTGAGAGCGATGGCTCTGAATATCCATTCTGCTGGTGACTGGTGCCTTCTCTGACGGAGGCATGATGAGGCAGTGAACCTTTGTGCTCCGGGAAGTGCAGTGTCTGCTGGGCTATAAGGGGAGAGGATCTCTGTCCTCTTTTAAGTGCTGTTAATTGAGGTGAAGGTTGGGTTAGCTGGCAAGACCGGTGAGAAGATCATGTTTGTCTGCCTGGACAGGGAATAGGGGATCTATATTTACCAGCACCTGCTCAGATAATTCAGCTAAAGTTTGGCTGGTTTTGCACAGCATCAAAAAGTGATACAGTCCTGGAGTGCTGTCAGTCGAAGGGTAGAGCACCCAGCAGATTTTCTTGACTCCAAGGTTGGGATGGCAGTGTGGAAGACTGGAATGCCAAACCTGGGGGAGGTGAAGCTGCAGAATCCATCCCTGGGTGATTACATTGCTTCAAAACAAACTGGTCCTGAAGTCTTTCTAAGAGTGGATTCATTCTCCTTTCCTCTGGCTACTGAGTAAATGCTCCTGCAAAATCCTTCTAGTTCTGTTGTTGTGATCAACCATTTGATCATGTTCTTCATTTTTGTGATATGTACAGAAAAGCAAATCCATATGCGTTTCCTTGCTGAGGAGTCCTGGAAGGCACAACCAGGCCACTGTTCATCACTGCAGTTGACCCCGCTGATGCGAATGAACCATGTGCTGAATGTTTAATGGAAACGGAGTTATGGATGAGCGACTTGACCAGATAAAAGTAAAATAACACCCAGAGGGAAGGGAAAGCAGCCAAAAGGATGTTATGTCAGTACTCCTGATCAATGGAGATACCTGTCTTTTCTCCCCCCAAGCAAAAGAGCAACTTGATCTTGGGCCATAAATGCAGAAAATGAACAAATCAGCTAATATGGTATTGCTTAATCTAGCAGACAGAAATATAATGGAGGTCTAGTGGCTGGAACATGATGCCCGATATTAGCAATAAAATTCAAATTATAACTCTTTTTTCAGCAAAGGAATTTTCCTTTGGAACAAATTGCCAAGGAGTATGTTTGATCCTGTGTCATTTGAAGATACTGGTAGTTTAGCCGTAACTTCAAGGCTTGATGCGGGAATTACTCTGCTTTTCATGGTCTCTACTACGCAGACGGCAGGCTGCATTTGATCAAGGCTGCAGATAAAACCATAGAATCAGCTTAGGAAAAAATACAGCTAAATCCAAGTGGGAGTGGGAGTTGCTCACAGTGACCATTACAAACATAAAGGGCCCTTGCATTTATTAGCAACAGAGATAGTGGTCTACACGTAAAAGTGGCCAGCTTTAATTTTTCTGCTCTTGTTGAAACAGCTGAAGCCCTACTAGTAGGAGGAGTTACACCTCTGTATCAGTTCTTATTATGTAGTTTATTCTTGTTAGGAAGGAGAACAAGCAGTGAAGGGGAAGATCATCTGTAAAGCACATATATAAGCAGCTACATCAGTAATACTTCATAAGCCTAATCAAAGATATTAGACCAGTACAGACACTTCAATGTAAAGGTCCAACGACCTGAGATCAGGGAACCTGGTGTGGACCCAGGGATCCAAACTGGTAACCGTGGACTCTGGGACTTGAAGTATTGGAGCTCAGGTGTCAGCCACAGCTCACGATGCTCCTTGCTCGAGTATGTGGGAAAAGTCTGCAGCTGGTCACTTGTGGTTGCTGGTCCTGCATCAATAGCAGGCTGTAGGTGAGCTTTCACACCACAGCCTTCTGTACAAATACACCTACTCAGTCTCGGTTTGCAAGCCAAAGGAAAGTTAACAGCCCGTGATGCAAACTCGGTCTAAAAGCCAAGCTGGATTTTTCAGTGGGTCATCGTTACCAAAAAGCAACATCTGCAGCTGAAGGTAATGAAGAGGTGCCGCTGCTGCACAGTCACACCTTGAACGCTCCTTGGTGCAAGGTGGTAACTGCTTTCTCTCCCAGCACAACCCTGCTTCAGACTTCAGTGTTTCTCCTCACTGTTTGTTGCCTCCAGAGGAATCCTGTTCCTGCCACCAGGTCACTTTAAAAATTACAGACAGGGCTTATTCAAAGGCTTTCTGAGAACCCTAATTCTTGACAGCTGCAAAGCAACTTTTCCTGTTCCAGAAACTTTTTTTTCCATTTCTTGAAACAGAGTTTTGAACTCCAGTTTGCCAGGCTCTGTGGGGGCCCCCTCAGAGAAAGATTAAAGTTTAATTAAATATTAGGAGGAAGGAGAAATGGTTGAAGCATGAATGAGCCACGGAAGTAAAATGTAATTTCTGCTAGTAATTCTGGCTGTTGTCTCAGGAGCATGTGCCTGTGCTGTCAGCGTCAAGGGACTGATCCCTTCCTGCTGTGGCTGCGGCAACTCCGCTTGGGTTTTTGCTTGTTTTCCGGTGTCAGGAATGGCCTCTATGGCAAATCAGTTTTCCGCTTCTGCTGGCAAAGGTCTTAAATATATAATGACTCTGAAATGGGTTTTGATGTGCCAGGACAACAGGAGGGTTAAAAAGTGAAGTCTGGTCCTGCAGCTGCACTGGACTGGTCAACTGGTTTGTCCCCGTGGACAAACCGCATTACCCTATATTTATGAAACGTTTGTTTCATAATTAAATTGGCTAAAAAAAAAATTTATGTTTGTAGATACCACTGTGGGTGTGGGGCTGCTTTATGAAGACAACGGTATCTTCTGGGGCCAGTGGCAGAGCTGGAGGATCTGCTGTTGTGGGGGGGTCTGTGGGAGGGAGGCATGGAGGGATGTTCCCCTGGGCATAGCCGTGCCAGGCCCAGGCAGAGGGAGCCGGGAGGGCTGCAGCCCTCCCTTGCTGCTGGGAGGGGAGGGAGGTCTGTGAGGCTGCAGGTTGCGAGGGATGTGGGGGATCGCAGGTGCCGTTGGGGGAGAAGCGAGGGCTGGGGAGAGGCAGAGAAGGGAGTGTCTGTGTAAAGACAGCGGGGAGCTCCTTGCAGAGTACATGTAAGATCTGGATGGCTTGAAGGCTGTTGTTTTTTTTCAATATGCATTTTTTTTCTAGCTTTTGTCAGTATTTTTCCACTGTTACTTTTATTGCTTTGAAAAATGCAGGTTATCTAATATGATCTCCAATTTAAGATCTGAGTCAATGCCTTAATCACACGCCTGGGGACTTACCTTCTTCCTGGATCTGTATGTAAAGAAATGGCAATTTCTGAGGGCCCAAATAGAGCCAAAATAGTGCTAACGTGTGTATGCTGGCTTTATTGCGCTCAGCTGAGCCATCATTTAAGCAGTATTGCTTTTGTCTCTGTCCCCTCCCATGTCTGTACAAAGATGTAAATTCAGGCAGCCCCTGACTTTGGTGGTTTTGATATTGCAAGTAACCAGGTGTGAGAGCAAAGCATGAGTGACCCTATGAGGAAGAAGAGGCAAGACATCACAGGTGCAGAATATCTCTGGAAAGAAAAAGTTTAGGAAGAAATTAGTCTTACTTGGATTCTGTTATGACAAATCCACTTAAATAATGTCAGTTGGATGCTAGTTTTATTTTGTTTTGAAGAAAAGCTCTGAGCTTGATGTTGAAATACTATGAGGCTTTGAGAAAGTAAACTTATCAGTTACCAGTAAACTTATCAGAAAATATCTGCTGAAACTGCTGTTCTACAGAGTACTGGACTTCTGATTGTTATTTCTTCTGTGACCATATTGACTTTCCTTTGAAAAAATCAAGTTTTAAAGATTCCCCTTGGTTTTGTTGTTGCTTGAATATGAAAAACTCAGGTTTTCAGGTGAAACATTTTCCCAGTTTCTCAGCGAAAATAGTCGCTGTGAGGTTGTAATAGGTAGCATGCTATTGGAAGTGAATAGTTTCTGTTTGCAACAGGCGTTGAAGAACAGAAGTGCTAATGAATGTTACGCAAACAAATTTCAAGGAGGGTTTGACCAAGTATTAATAACTTGGTGGCATGTATATACTCTTCTAAGCCTCTCCAAACTGTATATTTATCCTTCTACTGTCTCATTTTCTCATCTTTTGCTTCTGGCTTGTCCTATGTGGCACTCTTTTCTGCATTTGTGGCTGGGTAAATTCTACTCTTCAGCCTGTCTGCAATACCACTTGTCCTGATAAACTGAAGAAGAACGAATCACCAAGATCTATGCTGCCTCTGTATACAGGGAAAGGAAAACCTCCTTGCCATATTCTTCAAACCTGTGGTCTAAAACAAGCAAGACAGCAATATGAACAGAAGTTAAGACTTTGGACTTGACCACCCACCCAGCATGCACAGAACTGGCATGTTCACAATAAATACTGAAATTCTGAGACCTGATGTCACTTTTAGTAATAAAAGTGTAAATGATTCTTGAAAAGCAAACTAGCAGTAAACAATAAACGAGTGTGGTACCTCTATTGAGAAGTAAGCCTCCTGCAAACACCCTGTGGCTCCGTGTATGTGTATGTATGCCCTTGTTACCTCTCTGCCATGAATAAACATTTGACTCACTGCTAGGCACATAGATTTTCAATCAGCCCATGTATGGTGAATAATGCAACAGTTACCAATGTGATATTTATTTCTAGATGCTGAAAGTTGGGGTTTGTTCAATAATTTATGAAAATTAATCATGCTGTCTCCATCAGCATTGGGAATGTCTGCAGCATACAGCAGCCCAGAAGGTCACTCTGACGATACTTTTCTAATTGCTTTATACTGGCTCCCTCCCACAGTATTAAAGAATAAAACCCTCTGCTCAGTATATTCTGCCAGTTAATATAGATGGATATAAATAGATGAATCTGTGTATGAGTGTGTGTGCCTTTTCACTGTGATCTCATAGATCCTGATTTGGGGCTTCACGTCCTTACTTGACCCGTCTATTGTTTATTTTGTGCTTCTTTCTTTTCTAGCCTACATAATTGTCTTGCAATGACGAAGAAACCTGCAGAGCAGTTCTTATGTTGCTTGTGAGGACACAGCAGCTGAGCAGCAGACTTTAATAAGGCTGAGCTTGGCTAGAATAAACATGATTTTATGCTTCAGAATCTGGGGCCAGCAGAACTCAGGAGCATGAGGTCTGTCGGGAAATGCAAGTAAGAGAGCAAATGTATTAAATCCTGCTACAACTGCACTGCACAGGCAGATCCTAGAGACCATCTTTAGAGAACTAATGAAGTTACAGCCAAAGCAATTTCCTAAGGTGCTTTGCCCATTATCTTTCTATATTAGCTTACTTTCTGTTTACTCATATGGCCTTCTTATAAAAGTTATCCATGGTTTTATAGGCTAGAAGGTACAGTGCCTTCTCCTCTCCCCAAGGACGGGCTCATTGACTGAGGAACCCACTCTGTTCCCCCGCAGATGTGCACTGTAATGACAGGGGGCTGTCACCCTTCTGCCTGTGAGCCAGGTGTGCCTTATATTTCTCTAGACTTTCCTTCCCTCAGGGGCCAGTAGTAAGAATAAAACTTATGTATTACAAAAAGGAAGAGGGAGGAGACCTATGGAATTCTTGTTTTTGTCCAACACACTTGAAGGAGCAGGAACACCATCATCTTTTCTAAAGGCTGTAATGGACAGTGGTTGTAACAGAAACACACTTTCTCCAGAGTAGAGGAGGAGGGATGCTTTATAGTCCATTGGAACAATGAGGAGCAATTTAGGACAGATAATAGAGAAATAACAGGGCTGTGGTTTAAAATCTATTGAAAAAAAGGAGTGCCTAAAGAAACGCAATGCTGGTATCATAGCACCAAAAAAGTAATGAGCTGTTTAAAAAGCAAGGGATTCTGAGCCATCCTGATTTACAATGTCGAAGCAATCCCTTTGGACCAAAGATGTCTTCCTTTCCAGTACAGGCTATGTGTCTATTTGCTAACAGCATCAGAACTCCCTGTTTTGGGAATACCATGACTGTGGGGCTCCAGGATAAGAGCTATCATTTAATCCCAGCCCTTTTATGAGGCCTAGACATAGTAGTTACCGTAAGACAATATAGAGAGTAATACATGCTAACCATTAGAGGTAGAACAGCAGAGTAGTTTAGCACATATGAATAAACCTTACAGGGAGCCTGTATGACAGGCAACAAATGACAACCAGAAAATGTCAGAGGTGAATGACAGACCTGAGCCTGGGCTTTCCACAAGAGGTAGGAAGCAGCAGCTTGAGTACCAGGTTCCCAAAAAACATAATTTTTCTCTTACTAAGGTGATGTGATCATATGCAGTTACCTGATAGAAAGTAATATATATTATTAATTAAGATAATAAATAATTGGTCTGGCACCATGACTGTATTCCTCTGTCCTTGAATGTGAAAGTTCATATCTGCACATAACTAAACCCTTGATGAAGCTTAAATAAATTTAGTAAAATTTCCACTGTAAAAGGGCATTTCCCTGGTGTTCATTATAATCTTTCCTCCTGATTTTAAAGGTATGTTTTCCTTCTTTCTACAATTGTTGGTATTTTCATTCCATTTTGACAGCCATCATTTGCGTATGCTTCCTACCCCTGTAGCAATTGATTTCTCATGTTATATCCATATTGGGTAGGTTCCTGGAGTTCTTGTGATTTCCTTGTTAATGTCTGTGAGTGGTACTGCTTTTTATCATGTAAGAAACAATGTGCCTAGAAATCTTGAACAGGAATATAGTGCTCTCTTTCAAGTTAATATAACATGCATCTTATTGAAGGGATTTTTTGCTGCTTAATATAATGTGTGTTTGGTGTTTGCTCATAAAAAGTGGTCTGTCATGCTGCAAATACAGCTGCTGCAAACTGTGCAGCCATACAGTTCAGGTAGTGGCTCTGGCTGCTGGGCCAGGATGCAGTGCAAATGGGGTGAAAATGAATCTTGGAAAAGTTACTGTGCTGAGTGCAGGCAAGGTGATACGACCAAGCAGTAAGGAGGAGCAAAAAAACCCCAGAAAGTCTTAATTCCTGAAAATTGCTGACTTGAGTTTAATGTATAATGCTCCTGTGAACTTCACATGAGGGGGTAGCTGTGACACACAGCAAGCAGAACAGTCTGCATAACCACAAGCCGCAAGCTGTAGAATTTGCAGTAAGGGAAAAAAAACCCTATACAAATCAGTTAGTTTGCTGGCTTCTGTAGCACCGGTAGGAGAAATGCATCACGGAGCAGTTTACTGACTTACTAAGCCTAATGCTCCACTTCACTTTTCATCTTAGACAGCCCTGATATGAAAAGCTATCAGGAAAACTCCCTGAAAAACAATGTGTCATATTTTGTACAAAACCACTTGAGGACAAGGTACTTACCACGCCTTCCCGAAGCGCATGGTAATGACCTGAAAGAGCCACTGAAAGATTGTTTTAGGCTCAGCTTTATTGCAAAGAAGACAAATAGTGAAGGTCATTTATGTACTCTGTGTTGTGGGGATGATTTTATTCTTTGTTGATGGTTTGTGAGAGCTCTGGGAGGAGCTTTGATACCTAAATCTCATCTAGTCATCTCTTCAGACAGTGACCTTCAAAACAGTGAGTCAGCCAGTGACGGAAGCAATGCAGAAACACAGCCTTCCTTTTAACAAAATCACTGCCTTTGCTTTTGTGAGTGGCAGTGCTTCATAAAGGATGAAAAAACGTGGGATAGGACACCCGAGGCACCACTTCTGAGCAATGAGCGTGCAACTTGCACAAAGCACCCATGTGGTTCTCACAACAATTCATGAAGAAGGTTTGTAACTGCAAAGTTTGTGGCAAAGGGGAGAAAAGTTGTTGTAGCACTTTCCCTGCAAGATGGTGGGGGCAGGGAGGGGAGTAAAGGTGGCCAAGTGCATGTCAGTCACTTTGGTGATTTATATGAGGTTGTCCTTTTGGTGTTTTTGTTTTTCAGCAAAACTGAAATTCTGCCATTTGTGCTGTGGTTTCCTTGTGCAGTACATGACCTAGCCAGTCAGATTGGTCATTAGAGCTGCTTTCAGGAAAACTTTATGGCTCACCTGAAGTATCAATGTATACGTCTGCCATTCGTCCAGCAACTCAGAGTTGCATTTACAGGTGTTGTCAAATGGAGGAAAATGGTGGCTGTGCTTGGCCAGGTTGCTCAAATTTGGAGACTTGTGTCAGTTCCTGTGTCGCGCTGCCATGCATCTGGCTTGCTGCGGGTTTGCCCTGGCTGGGCCAGGTCCTGGGAGAGCTCAGTCTGCTGCCCTGGCACATCTCCTCTGCTCTGGTGAAAAGCCTCTTCCCTCCCCTGCCTCCATGGACTTCAGCCTTTGCACTTCTGCTACCTAGCAAAGTTCAGAGTAACCCGCTCACCCCACAGCAGATTTCCTCAACCACAATAATAATGTGCCATCCCCTAAGCAAAGCATAAAAACCATAACCACAGGGACAAAACTGTAATTCATATAAAGTTTGTTTTCTCCTTTTCCACCACAGTTAGAGCATTAAACTCAACCCCTTTTAATTTTCTAGTCTCTGGGGTTTACATTAGGTCTTACCACGTGCTCCCATGTGAAAAAGATACGGGATCCTTAATGAGCACAAGTGCTAACCTCTTTGATTTTCTCACCTGAACAGCTCTGCTGCATCTTCTTTAGTAGGAGAGATGTGCAACACCTCACAGGAAAGAGGTGCAACCTACTGAGGTCCCAACCACTATTGTTGTGGTATTTGGTTATTCCTAGGACGCATTTGATTCAAACAGTGATGCAGTATGAGACTCACAGTCCAGGGTGCAGTGGTTTCAGCACAGCGAGACTTGTGCAGCCTGCCTTAGTCAGTGGGGAAATCACTGTGACAGTGGACATTTTGTGTAGGCAAGCCCTGGAAGCTGGGAGCAATATGTGATCCCTTTTGCATTAGCCGTTGCACAAACAAACATTAAGCTCCAGGTTTTAATATCCATTTGTTTCATACAAAAGCTATTAAGATATTGCGTAGAGTGTTTTCAGGACACTTTTATTTGCAGAGATAACTAGTGACCTAGGAAAATTTTCCCATTCTGCATAATGCAACCCGTGGTAATTAGGACTTCCAACAAATGAACTAGAAAGATACGATTAATTTCATGAAAAATTACGTTAAAATTAGAACAGGGTGCTGTAATATGGGCCAGCTAGTCATACACATTTATAATCACTAAGAAGATTTATGTCAAACGACATGAGAATTTAATTCCGTACATTTGCAACAACTCCCCTCCTCTTTTGCAACACAGAAACCCGTTCGCTGGCTGAGGATGAATGATACTTCACGTTTTTCACAGAGATAGCTCTTAAAAACTATCTGGTGTCCTGTTGCCAGTGATTGTCTGGTAGCAACAGTAAGTGACATGCTGTGTGAGGCACCAAATAGAAAGTGTGATCACAGGTGACAGTCAAAATGCCAGGAAGGTGCTGCCTGGATCAGCTAACCATGACCCATTAACATGGGTCATTAAAAGCAACTCAAATGTTGGGAAATAAGGCTGTGCTTAACTGGATAACCAGGGGAATATGAAGAATAATTTATAGCTGGGAGAGAGGAGTGAGATTCAAACAAGCCACTGTCTGCAAGAAAGCAACTGGAAGCTCAGAACTCAGTTGTTCTGGGAAGGACCAGGACAGTCAAAGGTAGCAAAGTAATAGCAAAACTGGTAACAGAAATGGGTAGGGGTAGGATGACGCTGAAGAAAAGGACAATGTAGTCTGGGTTGCATGCGCATGAGGAACTTGTCAGAGAATGACTGATGCCTCTGTAGAAATTGAGGAAGCGCAATTTTCCATTATACAGTTGAGTTAATCCGGATTTTTCATAAATACATTGGAGCCCAGCAGCCTGTGGTTTTGTCTCTTGTAAGCCTTAGCAATGAGTCATGTTTGCTGCTACCCAGAAACCAGATTTGCTGGCAAGGGTTTCCTCCCTTGTACTGAAGATGGTTGGTTTTGCTTCTGGAAGGTGAAACAGAAGACCATGTTTTGATGAGCACTCATTCGTTGCTCTCTGACAAAAGTGGCTCAGCTTCTGCAAGGTGCCAGAGACTATCATGAGACCAGAACTTCTATGGGCAACTCCATACAGAAAAATCCTTGAGGGTTTGGTAGGAAGCAGTCTTTCTGGTGGGTGGCTGAAAAAATCCCATAGCACAAGTAGCAGACTATCCTGCTGTAAAACTTAAAAGGCAGATTTTTTTCTAATATTCACAAAAATGTTACCATTGTCTGGAAGAGAGAATTGTCTCTGACAAAAAAAAAACAAAACCAAAACCAACCAAACAAACAACCCCAAACCAAACAACACCTCAATGTGTTTGTTTTGTCAGTGATCAAAGCATTTCTTTTTTGGGTGTGTTTTATGCGTCCTTCCCCTGTCAAATTTGGCTTTAAATAGAGATAATGTTCTGTAGGAGTCACAGCAGGGAAGACAGGCAGGGTGATGTTAATGTTAAGGATGCTGTCCTCTGGAGGGATGTATCTGCTTCTAGCATTGGATCCTCAAGCAAATGCCATTGTGGTGCTGTTCCTCTGGGGAGGACAGTGGGAATGGTTTAGACACTGCAAACCTGCGGAGTGAAGAGGATGCTTCTGCATATTCCCCATGAGACTTCAGGTTGCTCAGCTCCTTTAGTGTGTTGCTGACTGCTCACAGCTTCAAATACTTCCCTTTCCATTCTCTAAATAAATGAAAGTGCTCAAAAGCACATCAGCAGTAGCTGCAGTATTTCAGGACCACAGCCTTCTGTGCTCAGCTAGTGTTTGTCCTTCCAGATGAGTGTGGTTTTTGCTTGGGGGTCACAGTAGCACTGAGGAAGGGACAAAACTGTGTTTTATAGAGTGAAGAGTGCTCTTTAAGACAATAGAAAAAATAGAGAAGAGAAAGCAAAGGGCTTCGATTTGAACTTGGTGAGTTAATTTTATTGCAGGCATGTAAGTGTTATGCACATGAGAAGGTGATAAAAAAACTTGGAAGCTGGGCAGTAAAATCACAGGAAATCCTGAGCCTGTGTTGCTAGGACTGCTCTCTCCTCTCAGCTGTGTGCATAGCACCAAAGAGACTTAAGGGTGGTGAAGAGAAGCTGTCTTGACAGGCAAAAATGTTTTGTGTTGAAGCCATGTTCAGGTGGATGCACATGATTGAAAACGGAATCCTTTGGGCTGTGAAGGCAGCGGGGTTGCTCCTGAGCTGTGAGTGACAGGGTCAAAGGCTGCATTCTGAGAAGTGGAAGGATGCTGAAGCCCCTGGATGAGCCCCAGGGATGCCGCAAGCTCAAAGGCTAAAATCTGAGGAAAGAGATAATGATGGGGGTTTGTGATGCAGCTTGAGGAGGAAGAATTAATATAAATGTCAGGTACATTTTCAAAGAAAACCCCCAATGGAAAACCTCCTTGCGCTTTCGGAATTAACAGCCTCCAGGGAAAAAGAGGAAGTTTGCTAAGGCTGGATTTTTGGAGGGTCTTCCTCAAATGGCAAAGCAAGTCTGATACATTCTGGGTGGAGAAAATGAAGGAGGCTGCAAGGACTGCCCTCTGTAACCAGCTGCTTCTCCTATTTCCTTCTACTGATATTTTTTTTTTATAGTGTTACTTCTGTATTACTGAGAATGCTCCCTGGGGAAGCCTGCTAGGAAGGGAGCTCTAACAGTTTTGGGGAAAACAGGAAACATTCTTTCAGCGAGCAAGCTTTTTTGCACAGCAGAAAGTTCTGCTGCTCCCCTTGGCTTGGTGGGCTCTGCTGCTTGGCAAGCTGTCACCGGTGCGCAGTGAGCAGGCCATCAGAGGCTCCTCTGTGTCAACTACTGTAAGGAGATCTTCGGGTTTCTGCTCCAGCCAACACTGGCTTCAAAGCAAGTTACATTTCTGCACCTTGTCCCCCCACTGGAGGTGGAATTTAGTGGAGCTGCCTCTGCTTGCTCACTATGCCAGAGACTGCAAATGCAACATCCCTGTGCAAGCATGTATATGCACATAAATACATATAAATCTATTTCTGTGTCTATTTATGTAAGTGTACATGTATAAATATACACTTTTATGCAAATATAGACATAAAAACCATATTCTAAATGAAAGGCTTTGTATTTGTTTTCCTGATTCACAGGCAATTATGTTGTTGTACCTTTCAAAAACAAAATACTGCAAACAGCACCTACAATTTGTGTCTTTCTCTTTGGCTTCTGCTTAAGGTCTGTCTTGTTGCTCTCTGTACTTAGGTAGATGCTTTCATGAGTACAAAGTGCCTATTAATTACGTTAGCCATTTTCTTCCCGCTTTATTGGCATAACCATTAGAATATTTTATCAAAGTTTGCTCAGATATGAATGAACTCACACTTTCCACTTTTCCCTTACTCCTACCGGTTTTATTAGTACATTGCTTAGATTTGATCTTTGGGATCTCCCTTTGATGCTTCCCAGAGCTTTCCCTGGGAATTCTGAAAAGAAAAAAAAAAAGAGAAAAAAGAGAAGAACAAGGGGTGTGAATTTGGTTCCATTTGCCTGACTGTAACAGCAGTATTTGGCCCAGTCACTATGCAGAGCATATGACTTCATGTCCTTCTGGGCTGTTCTAGTCCAGTACAGCCTGTCCCAGCAGGGTGAGCTCAGGACTTTTGCTGCTCTCCCACCCATCCTTTCAGGATTCAGAAATATCCCCGTACAAGGGCTATAGCATGGAAATAATGTGGGCTGCATAAAATGCAGGGAGACTTTCTGGCAGCGGGGAGATCAGCGTTCAGAGTCTGCTCCTTTGTGGTTTTGCTGGTCCTGCACAACCCATATCCACAGTGCTTTGCCCCTGCTCCTTTTTGCTTTGCTCGGCTTCAGTGTGTCAAAACCACTCAATTATTTCTTCTTCTTCTTTCTTCACATCTGCTTTCACTGTGTCCCAGATAGCAGACACCTCCTTCCTCGTGTCTTTAAAATAAAATATTTCTTCCGTGAAGTCCTGATCATCGCCCCAGAGGATAAAAGTAAATCTCCCAGAACCCTCAAAAGGTTGTCATTACCTGGCACAACATCTATAAGCTCTTGTTGCAGACTATATCCTCTTTTCCTAGCAAATGCTTTCCTGCCACAGTGTTTGTTTCTGCCACTCATCCAATAATAGTTTAATGTAAAGTCTTGTGGGTCTTGTGGATGTGAGCAGGCTTTAGGTGTGAATTCGCTGAACAGAAAATTGTGATTCAGATTGTACTTTGCTGTAAAGAAATCTGCAGTACCTCTTTTCACTTTATTGGATCTGCTATTTTCATAGCACTGGGGATAAGAACCAAAAGAAATTAATTCTTTGGAAAAGGATCAGAGAAGCAAAAAATGCAGCCATTGGATTGTAAATTCATTGATGCATAAATACCTACAAAATACCTTGGAAAATTCATCATCTCCTTATGTGTATCAGAAAGTGAAAGATCACAAAACATTCTTTGCAGTGCTTTGAACAGATTTGTTCTTTTGAGAGAGTGTGTGTGTGTGTGTGTGTATATGGGTAGTAGTAATACTAAGAAGTAAGCAGAATCTAATTATAATGCTACTACATATGAGAAAATGTAGAGGGGAAAATCAATAGATTAGATTATCACTGAGGCATTTGTAGCTCATGTCCTATTAAAAGCCCAGGCTGTCTATTTGACAGAACATGAAACTTAAGACTCTGTATGAATGTGAGCAGTTCTGTCCATGGAGATGTAACTACAGGTTGCAATTGATCTGCTGTGAGTAGGGCAGACAGACGGTTTTCCAGGGAAATGTTTCACAGACCTGTCTGTGAATGCTGCACAGGAAACAATTTTTCCATAGTCCTTTTGAATCTCTAGAGAAAATAATCACCAGCTGTATCAAAGGTTTGGAGCCCCAGTGTTGGTGCATTGTTTGATATTAGAGTTTATGCCGGCTGTTATCAAGACCCAAGAGAGTACTGGAACAAGGCATGGAAGTAGAAAAAGAGGATATATAAATTTTCATTCTCCAGAACTTGCATATCTGTCTGATTGCATAGTCATAAACTTCTGAAACACACTTTTACTCTTTATCAGGAACAAAGTTCATTATCATACTCACTCTCAGGCAATTGTCAATAGGGAAAATACTAATTACTTGCAACACTTGAATATACTGAGCTCACAGCTGCAGTGAGCTCCATGCTCAAAGGAGTTCTGCATTTAGCTGCCTCCCTGAGGTCCTGTCTGACTTCTTCTCAAAGCTGTCATACTAACATTAGTTGGTGAAAGGAACAAGTGCAACAAAATCTGTCTCACTCAATGACTGTTTTCAGTGGGAGGCCATTAAAGCCAGGAGACTGCATCTGCTGGGTATGACCCTTTGCTGCAGACCTCTCCATTTAGTATCGCCCCAATTCATATTTATCATGTTTTTGTAGGAAGCACACAGCAGGTGGAAATCAGGCAGAAAAGGGAGAGAAGATTTTCCACGCTACAGCTTGTGGCTCAGGGCACACGCAATGACAAAATCAGTCAGACGAAGAAGCACTGCAACACTGGAACCCCATACTGCATAGCACCACCCGCTGGCCCGGGCATATGAGAAAACAGGTCTAGCTGTAGTCAAGTCAAAGAAAGGAATGGCTCAGGGGAGCAAAATGGCAATGGCCTCACTTTAGCCTGTGCCAGGGTGTTGGGAAGCTGGGCTGGGGTGCTGCTTCTGCCAGCATAAGGGGTTGTTGAGGTGTGCAGATCTTGCTCCTCCTGGTGACAGCACACCTCTTCCCAAAATCTCTCACAGCTGATGGTAAAGAAGCATGAAGATTAACTCGCCACAATTCCTTTTCCACTACTTTTTCCCTTCCTGGATGCACAGCAGCATGATTCTGGTCCAGCCCTTGCCCACATGGCTGATGTGTCCAGAGAAGCCCCCAGCCAGCTCTGTGGCAAAAATGCACAGCCGAACCTGCAGTGCTTGCTTTCCCACGCATGGGCTGGGGTAAGTTTGTGTTCTCTGAATGAAAAAAATAGTGAAATATAGCTCTGCTGTGCTCAGGTGCAACATGGAGTAATTTTGAGGCTCTTCTCCCTATCCATGTAACTGCTGGTCAGAGACAGACAGAGAAATCTTCACAGTTCCCATTGAGTTAATCAGAAAGGCTGAATTTACCTATTGTTATGAGTATATTGTGTTGCTGATGTGTCCAAAGCACTTGGCAAGGCCTTCTGCAATCCAACCCCACTGGCATTAGCACAGCAGGCTCAAAGCAAGTCCGTAGCCAAGGAGATGGCTGCATCCAGGAAAACAGGGCCATGTTTGCTTTCAAACTGTTCAGAGATACCCTATACTACACTGTGGTGCAAAACAGGGCAATCAGCTGTACCACTGCAAACAAATAAAACCCACCCACTAAACTGGGACGTATTTGGCTCAGTGGCCAAGTAAGCCAAATCAAAACACTTGGGATTACAGGATCCTGTTTAGACAGCTAGTCTCAGGCAGGCTGGTCTGTCCCTGTATCTTGTAGCCCTCTCTACAGGGAATGTAGGCGTTCACTTTAGGAAGATGGCTTGCCTATGTACCTAGAATTAAGGTATTACACACTGAGGTGAATTACAGTAGTGTGTTACACACTGAACACTTAAGTGTTTCAGTCAAGCAGAGTAAAGCCTATCTGGGAATGAACAGAAAGTTGGTGTCTTCTGGCCAGTGGCCAGATGAAACCAAAATGTGTTTGATGGAGCTTCTGTACTGACAAGTAGAGAAGTCGGTGCTCGCTAACAACCAGGAACAAAAGGGAATGAGGAGAGACAGCAGTC
Source organism: Ibidorhyncha struthersii (assembly GCA_013398815.1). Lineage (NCBI taxonomy): Eukaryota > Metazoa > Chordata > Aves > Charadriiformes > Charadriidae > Ibidorhyncha > Ibidorhyncha struthersii. The sequence goes on from VZSZ01010484.1 coordinate 108,556, forward strand.
TGGAATGGCTTGTTTTTATTGACAGAAATGTCCTGGATGCAAATCAGGTTCCTTCTCAAATAATTTACAAGTAACCTTATTTTACCTGCCCTTAGGTGAGAACTGCAAGCTCTGCAACATGCTGTGGGCTGATATCATCACAACTTGCTTTGTGATCTACAAATACCTGTGGTCCCTTCTTATCAGAATATGCACCAGTTTTATTATGTCTAAACCTAATACTCAGTAGGTCTTGAGAGAATTTACTCACCTCTAATGCTTTGCCCTTCTCTTTCATTGCTCGTTTTCTTACAGTAGTGCAAGACACAGAAACGTCTGGCTTGGCCTGATTCTCGGTATCTTCTGCACTGATAACAATGAAGCGGTACCATTATATGTTGGTCTCCAGTGAGCAGGGCAGCATCTCCTGCTATAAGTGTTATCACATAGATCCTGGTGAGAATAATTACATTAGGGTAATATTTCATTGCTTTTTGGTTGTTTTGTTTCTTTGTTTTTTTATTTCCTGCTCACTGCTGATTGAAGTGATAACATATCATGCAACCAAGTTGCAGGCAAATTGGTTCAGAAGAAATGGGGACAGAAAGCAGTTAGAACATGTGCAGGGCAGAAATTGCAGTTGTTTTTTCTTAGTAATTAGGGAAGCATATCTCTGTGTCTCTAGCTACAAAAGCCACAAAGTTAGCTTACATTAAGAGGTTTCACACCAAATGAAACACTGAATTGCTTCTGGAGGGACCTCCTTGGACTAACCAGTGAGCCTAATGTTCCTTACTTAGGCAGCAGTGTTTGTTGCCAAAAATTAAATGGTGTGGCTCTTCTGCTGGCTTCTACCTCAGCCAGATGCAAACCAGTCATCATGCTCTGTGAGTGGTGGTGCTGTGGAGCAGACAAGCAAGTCTAGCTGTGCCAGCTCCTTACAAGCCATGTGATTATCCTGCTGCTTCCACCACTTCTTGCCATCCTTTCTGTGGCCCTCCTGCAAAAGGTGATTATAGTTTCTTCACAGATGCACTGACAAAACCAGAAGATACCAGATGTCTTAACCTGATCCAGAAGCTAAGGCTCCTCAGTGCACAGATATTAATATCTGTGTCTGATAAACCAGTCTCCAGTGGACCCTGATTAACTGTAACAAAGAGCAGAGATGTAATAAATCTAAGTGTAGGGCATAGTTCACCTGGGCCTTCATGACCACCCTTGCAAATGATGGGGTGGTTGAAGATCTGGGCCCTCAAAACCCCAGTGTAAGACGCTAGAGAGGCTAACAAAGGATGGACTCAAAAAGTACATGATGACAGATCCTGCAAGGAAAATGAATCAAAGCCTGCTTTGAGCCACCTCGTGGGTGTCGTGCTGAGTCAAACTGGCCTTCAGGGCCAATTGCTAGTCCCAGTTGCATGACAGGACCCTCAGGAGCGATGCGGGCAGAAAGCATAAAAATGCGCTACAGCTTTCCTACCTTACTGCTCAGGCTGCGGGCAAATGTGAGCATTAGACAACATGTACCTTGACCAGGGAAGCAAGTTTCACGTTTTTGCAGCAACGTAGAAAAAAACAAACCAAAGCAAACCACCCCCCACCTTCACCCTCAGTTTTTGCCCTCTGGAGAAAGCCAGGTGTGTATCTCTCCCTGAGGGCAGCAATGTAAAAAGGAAGGAATTTTAATAATTCATCAGATTTCCTCTCCTCAAAAGTTGGTTGCTCAGGTCTCTGCTTCCCCCAGGTCTTTCCCAGCCCTGGAGGAGAAGCTGCCCTATAAACTTGTGGGATTTATGTGGTGTGCTTTGGGATTGACTAACAAGGCTCATTAACCATGCTGTAATCTATAAATCTTAGGCAGCTCAGCAGAACACACCACAGCTCGGGACTCTCCTGGACTGGTGTCTTTGGCAAACAAGCAGGACAGCCAACACCAAGTCTGTTTGGGGTTTTTGTCTTTTACTGTCTTGGTCTGCTGGTTTCGACAATCTGATCAGATAATCATTTAATTAACTACTGCTAAAGGAAAAACAGGAGTCAAGCTTAATATGGCGAGCAGCCGCCGTCGTTTGTTAAGAAGCAGCTCATTTGGCAGATGAAAGCTTTTCCAGCAGTATTTTTTTTCTAAGGGGGGGGAAACACTCAAAAATGTTTGCACTTAATTGATCGACACTTCTTCTAAAAAGACAGCAAGACTTTAACTGTGTTATATCAGCTGTCTTCTTTTTCTCTCTGGTGTCTGTGTCCCTCATCACTGGGAGACAGGCCCAGAATTTTCCCAGTGCTGAGTATCTCTGCAAATCCTGCTTTTCATCTCTGGATAAAGATCTGGGAACCAGATCTTGAACTTTAATTACTGTTAGTTGATCTCTGTGTGCCTCTAGTCTAACTATCTCTGTGGCTAAATGAAATGAAAAAACTAGTTCTCAGAAAGTACAGCTCCCCACCAGCTTTTCTAGCTAACTTATTGCCACATTAATGCACAGCAGCTGTGGGAAAAGACCAGCTTGAAAAGGTAGACTTCTATCACTTGAACTAAAACCAGGACACACTAGCTGTGAGTAGCAGGGTGCTATAGCTGCTG
>VZSZ01010484.1:119407-144105 GCA_013398815.1 Ibidorhyncha struthersii
TTATTATTAATATCTCATTAAAGTAGTTTAGTTTCTTCTAAACTCTTAAGTCTCTTTTTTTCCCTCCTCTGCCTCTCCTTTTGAAAAGGGGTAGAGGGAAGCATCTGTCAGTCCTACCTGGGACCCCCCACATCCCCAGTGGCCGATTTGGCCTAAACCACGACAGAAGCAGATGCAGAAGAAAATATAGGAAGAGTTAGGAACACATGAACCATTGTGATACGGCTGACTGTATCTCATAGGTTGTGCCATAGTGCATGGGAGAGATTTTCTGACTGTTTATTTCCTTTTGTGCAAGTCAAATCAAAGCCTAAAGGAAGGCTTTACACTTTAATGTTAAAATTTCTTGAGATATTCCACTTAATAACTTAAGTATTTTTCTAATACTTTATGTAATTTTCTAGTATCGTTCATACTCTATTTCCTATAAAGAAATAGTTGATAAATGAAATAGGTAACCCAAATGTTATCTTGAAAGAAAGTTGAGATTTCACATTATCTCAAAATAGGATGAAGTTTATTTGTAGTCATTTTATTTAGGTTTGGGGATTTTACTACAGTAAAGGTCACTCTCCTCATTGATTCTTCTTTAAGATCAAGGCTTAATGGTTGACTCACAGCATATATAGTAAAGTCTTAAGCACCATAACAAAAGACTGATGCTTCATTGCTCAAATGAAACTGGTTGCTTGGAACTTTTTAGAGCACCTTATGTATAGATCATGATCTTCACAGCTGAAGGTAAATTAATTCTGAGCAGTTCAAAATTCAGTAGTGTTCAGATGCCGAAAGGTAGTTGAGCATTAGAGATTTCCTCTTGGCTCTGTCTTCTCGGCATTTTCTTCTTGTCCTAGAAGAAAAGGTCTCAGCATAAATATCTGAAAAAAAAAACAGGAAGAATGCTGGCACAGTCCCAACATGTTCATCATTGTCTTTGGCAGGGTAGTGTAGGATAGCCTGAGGTCTCATGTTCTACAGGAAGACTGCAGCCAGGATTTCCTCATGCCCTTGATTCCCTTTTCATCCCACTGCCTCCATTCCTTCTCCTCCATGTACAGCCCTTGCCTCCTGATACTTTAGTGCATATATAGTCCCTTCATTTCCTTTAGATGTCTGTGGTACACTTCTTGTATCCCCCTCCCACATATGTATAGCGTATCCAGTTGCTGACTGTATCTCTAGGGTTAATTTGTGTGGAACAAGAGAAGAACTTGTGTTGGTGCTTTTCTTGTAGCCTGCACATCTGAATTCCCATCATCCCTTCCAAATATGTTGAAACAGAGCTGCCTAATATTCTCAGAGCTAGGGAATCTGCTTCCTGTCCTTATTCCTGTGTAGTATAGGACGAGACGTAATGGTATTAAATTGAAAGAGGATAGGTTTAGATTAGATATTAGAAAGAAATTCTTTACTCAGAGGGTGGTGAGGCACTGGAAGAGGTTGCCCAGAGAAGCTGTGGAGGCCCCATCCCTGGACGTGTTTAGGGCCAGGCTGGGTGGGGTTTTGAGTTACCTGCTCTAGTGGAAGGTGTCCCTTCCCATGGCAGGGGGGTTGGAACTAGGTGATCTTTAAGGTCGTTTCCAACTCTAACCATTCTGTGATTCTATGATTCTACCTTCTGATGTGTCAGGAAGCCCATTTCAGATCTCTTCTCATGACATCTGATATTGCTGAACATTGTAGCCGCTGTATAGAAATACTGGGAGGACATGCAGAAAGTACAAAACGAAGAATTAACATTCACTTCCACCAATCTCCATCTATGCGGCATAAACAATAGTAAATCTTGAGACCTTTGTAGGGATGAAATAAAAGAACTTAAAAATGGTGCAGGCATTATTTTTGTATAGGTGAATTTAAAGTATTTGTATCTCCAGGTGTCCAAATCTCTCTGAGAATCCTGGAAAGTTAGTTCGTCTCTCTAAGGATGGCCTAACAACTTTTCAAATAGTTGTATTTGTGTAAAGTGATTCCATGAACAGAGGAATTAGACAGGACCGGTTTCCTCTGGATTTCTGTCCCTTTCCCCCTCCAGCTCTCCTCACGTCCCCAGGACCCTACCCACAGGGCAGCGCTGGTCCTTCCCATGCTCCTAGACCTTCTCACCACCTCCAGCACCTTCAGCTCCTCCCAGAACAGCTTCAGCTTCTCCTCTTCCTACTGCACCCCACTGTAACTCCTTCATTTTCTTCTCATGTCTCTTTCTGATTTCCCTGTGGCTAGTTTGAAAGCTGCTGCACAGGTAGGCAGCAGCTACATACATGACTGATTGGCCAGTGTTTTTTTCAATTCTGTTAATTTTGGGAAAATGTGTAAGAACTTCATAGAACTATACCCCTTTTAAACCTTGGATGAAATTGGCATATAGGTTTAAAATAGAGCTAGAAGAGGTTGTTAAGGGGACACTGAGGCAAACAGGCTGTATTTCAAAAGCACAAGGGAATTTAGGAACATCCTCTGTTTGAGGGGAACTACACATAAAAAGTCCAGACTTTTACCAAACGGAAATGTTGGCTAGGGTGATTGTTTCACTTTATATTTAGACATGTTTAACTAGTATAATTTCTTTTATTCAGAAACAATACTGACCCACACAATCTTTTATATTTTGGCACATAAATTTTCTACAGTAGGACAGCCTACCAGTATCTCTACACTAGCAAACCTTATCTGGTATATGGCTGTGGTCCTAAATGTTTTCAGTAGTTCTAGATCATTCCCTGCCCCTGTTCTTGGTATCACCTTGGGCCTCTGTGAAAGCATCGAAGATCAACTGCTATGGCATCTAAGTTTCATTTTCAAGATCAAACATTTCACTGAGATAAGCCTTGTGTCATATGTAATGATGAGTTTTCAGCAGCAGCAGCAAGTCTCAGAGGGTTGTGGGGGATTTACAGAGAACAAATTGCTGGGGAGCTGCTGGGGCTGGAGCAAAGGAGGTGGCCAGGAAATTATATGAGCCACATTTCTTGCACAGGCCAATTCCCTGTCTCAGTATCACAACGTCATATGAGGATTCTAGGAGAGAGAACCTCATTATCAGCATCTGTCTTGTAAGGTTAAGCTCATACCATACAACTATGGTTTTAAGAAAAAGTAATCTCCTTTTTAACATATTCCATGTAAAATTTAAGATTTCATTTAGACTACATATCAGCATGCACTCTGCACAAAAAGGCACCTTAGGATTTTCAAAGAATTATTGCAGGGTCATTAATTTACAGTTAAACTGATGTCAAAAGTGAGCATTTGGTGCTGTCCTTAAAACCCCAGATGCAGCAGCTGTGTGGAACCTCCTTGCTTGTAGGGGAGGACTTGAAACACCAAAGGCTGAAGGCCGCCAGGACAGAAAGCAGGCATAAATATTCCTTCTTGTTGTAGTTTTATATGACTTTTTTTTTAAGCTGTTATTCTTGTGACTGGGAGGACCCAGATAGGCTTTTACTCTTGAACCTGTTGGTGGGCAATAGCACTTTGTGTTTATTCACTCTGTCTTGCTGACATGTTTGAATGCTGCCCAGTGGGTGTCTGCCACAATGCCATTCATCAAGAGCCTCCCGGTCAGACTGATCAGTTAAGCTTCCTTGATACAAGAGAAACTGTCCACACCAGACCATCCCTGTTCGCTCATTTTGCACAGCACCTCTTTCCTGGGGACTAAATGAATGGCTAGTGAGTCTAGTGGGAAACCATAAAAGCTATTAGGTTTCAAGCCAATATCTGATAACGGGAGCAGCAATAGATTATTTATCGTCTGTTGGTTTCAGAGTATGTTTGTGGTAGTGTCTTGGCATTGATCTTAGTATGCAGTTGCAAAATGCATTAGCAAAGGCTTCGTTGTTTAAACATCCATTACAGAGCAATGAAACATTTCATCAACTAAAGAAAACCTTGGTCAAAGCACATCTTTGGAAAAAGCCTTGAACAGCCCCGGACCAATTCCTTGGGATTTGTGCAGCAAAGGGCAGGCAGGTTTGTATTAGCTGGAGAATGAAATCTCGGAACGTAACACCACCTTCTGACAGCACTTGCGTCACATCTCTTTGAGCTGCACTTGTCAACGTGTGTGACCTTTGTAGGTTTTCTGCTCTGATGGAGAAAAATACATCTCAATTCTGTACGCAGAATCAGCTGAACTTGCCAGAAATTTTTATCAGGAAATTATTACCTCCACGTATTCCACTCACAACAGCATGAGACTTAACTGAATAGTTCAGAAGAATGATTCTTTCAAAAGCCCTTTTGTCTACAAACATCTTCAGGTAGTAATACTGTTTAAAGCTATTCAAAATTTTCAGCGTCTCTGGATACTGTTAATTTATTTTCAGCAAAGCTAACCCTAGCTCCCATGTCCAGAGACTTATACACCAGAGTAATTCATCTCTGTCTGTTGAGGTGGTACAGAAGGAAGGATTTTGTCTCTGATAAAATTAAGCACAGAACCACAAGTGTTTATTTTAAAGATCTGTAATATTTGTTATTGCATTTTTATTGCAGTATCTTAAACAATTCTGTTATACCACCCGACTAACTAAATTTGATGGGCTGCTCCCCAATGAAAACCAAGAGGCATTTTAGTCCAGGCAGATACCACAATATATTTGGTTTTGACTTCCATTAGCTGCATTATAGCTGAATTTTATTGTGTCACAATAGTAGGATTTCTGCTGTCCCCTAGTGGCTAGTTCATTTTCTGAGTTCAGTACATGCATTACTATTTCTGTCATGCTATTGGAAATTATGAACTGGCTTGCAGTTTGATTTACACCAGAGAACGCACACAAACTTTAAAAACTAATTTAAAGTGTTTTCTAGGATAAAAGCTGACTGCCTGAGAAAAGCCTTATGAAATAACCAGCAGTTGTGTCTGTGTAGCTTTAACTTTCCAGAAACATGCCAGGGACTGTATGGTGCCCTTTCACACAAGCTTACGGTGAAAGATAAAAGCAATGAAACCTGGAAACGGCTAGAGAAAGCAGATTTAGTTTTCATCGAAGCAGTTAGTGATGTTTTGACACTGTGCTGAATTTGCTTAATTTGTTGATAGAGTGAGATACACCAGACAATGTTTTGAGAGGGCAGGAGTGGCACAGAACAACTCCCTCTCCTCTGCATAGAATCATAGAATCATAGAACGGTTTAGGTTGGAAGGGACCTTGAAAATCAACTAGTTCCAACCCCCCTGCCATGGGCAGGGACACCTCCCACTAGACCAGGTTGCTCAAAGCCTCATCTAGCCTGGACTTAAACATCTCCAGGGATGGAGCTTCCACAGCTTCTCCGGGCAACCTGTTCCAGTGTCCCACCACCCTCACAGTGAAAAATTTCTTCCTAATAACTAATCTAAATCTACCCTCTTCCAGTTTAAAGCCATTGACCCTCCTACTATTGTTACATGCCCTTGCAAAAAGTCCCTCCTCAGCTCTCCTGTATGCACCTTTTATGTACTGGAAGGCCGCTATAAGGTCTCTGCAGAGCCTTCCCTTTTCCAGGCTGAACAACCCCAACTCTCTCAGCCTGTCTTCACAGGGGAGGTGCTCCAGCCCTCTGATTATCTTTGTGGCCCTCCTCTGGACCCACTCCAACGGGTCCATCCATGTTTTTCCTATACTGGGGGCTCCGGAGCTGGATGCAGTACTCCAGGTGGGGTCTCACCAGAGCAGAGTAGAGGGGAAGAATCACTTTCCTTGACCTGCTGGCTACTCTTCTTCTGATGCGGCCCAGGATACAGTTGGCTTTCTGGGCTGCCAGTACACATTGCCAGCTCTTGTTGAGCTTCTCATCAAACAGCACCCCGAAGTCCTTATCCTCAGGGCTGCTCTCAATCCATTCTCTGCTGAGCCTGTATTTGTGCTTGGGATTGCAGATGTAGGAGCTTGCACTTGGCCTTGTTGAACTTCATGAGGTTGTCATGAGCCCACCTGTCCATCCTGTCCAGGTCCCTCTGAATGGCATCCCTCCCTTCCAGTGTGTCTACCTTGCCACACAGCTTGGTATCATCGGCAAACTTGCTGAGGGTGCACTCAATCCCACTGCCCATGTCACCAACAAAGATGTTCAACAGCACCAGTCCCAGTACTGACACCTGAGGAATGCCGCTCGTCACTGGTCTCCATTTGAACATCCAGCCGTTGACCACAACTCTTTGAGTGCGACCGTCCAGCCAGTTCATGAGTGGTTCATGTGTGGAATGCATGTCTCTCCAATTTAGAGACCAGGATATCATGTGGGGCAGTGTCAAGCACTTTACATAAGTCCAGGTAGATGACGTCAGTTGCTCTTCCCTTGCCCACTATCACTGTAACCTCCTCACTACTGATGTAACCCCCTTGATGTCAAACCCAGCTTGTGAATTCAGACCCCGTGACCTGCTGGTTTAAAACATTTTCACACTGGCAGAGCTAAACAGATGGCAGCATTGCCTGATGAGCAGCATAAAGACTGCAATAACTTCATGAGATGAGATTAAAAGGAGCTTTATGAGCCAGCCATTACTGGTCCCAGTCTGCACAACTAGTCTCTGTGCTGCTGCAGTGAGAGCAAGGCTTTGCCCAGCTTCAGGAGACTAAAGATGGGGATAATGTGCGAAGTCTGCAAAGTGACTGCAGAACAGAAATGGTTGTTGAAATGTAGTTCACATATTAAACCTCATTTCAAACCACTTGCGTAGAATGACCAAGTCTTTCTATAATATTCTATAGAGTGAATCCAAGAGGAGCATTTGGTGGTCCTCCTGTCTCAGCATGTTTTATCTCCATCAGTTAATTATAACAATAAAGAATACTCCACTGCTTAAAAACTTATTACTTCTACCCTGAGTAAGCATGCTTTGAGGGTCCTCAAATGTGTAGCAGGGATTCTGGCCACCAGACAGCATCCATAATGCTCTGCTACAGTTCTTCCAGTCAGGGAATAGTTTACATGACTTGAAATACACTGTGTTGGATCTTCAGCTGATGGGATGAATAGTCTGCTAGGGCATCTTTTTGTATTAAGTTTGTGGAGCAGAGTTTGGAGCCAGCAATACAGGTCTCTCATGAGCTCTGCTCATTTCAATGCAAGCCTCACAATATTAGGTGTTTTTCATGAAGCCTTCACCTCCCAGCATCACATTGCATTCGACTGCTGGCCAGCACTGGAGAGCGCTGCCGTCCATGTCTATGGAGCAGGGGGATTCAAGGTGCAGGTGGCTCCACCTTGGTAAGGACTGACCTGGGCCAAGGAAGACTGACTGGACTTAGAGTCCCTTGGGAGTGCATCTCCTTCCAGGCCATGAAAGGACCTGTTAGTTCAGACTCCATGCTGGACTCATGGTGGTCCCACACATTGGCATGGTGGCTCTACATTGGGTATGTTACTCTGTGTCCAAAATTTGGAACAAAAAGAGGGTATGTTTGTTTTTCTCCTTAACTGTTTTGATTAGAGTAAGCTGTGCTTTGGGGGATGAGTGTGTAGGTGCAAATGCAGAAAGGTGTTCGGTACGCAAAGGTGTATGAAGAATCTAGCCAGCAGCACAGCAGAAGGCGCAAACAGAGCAAAGATGGAAAAAGGAAACAATTTTGCAGTTTTCACCTATTTTGGGGGGGCTGGAGCACGTGGCATATTAGGAGAGGGTGAGACATTTAGATCTGTTCAGCCTGAAGAAGAGCAGGTGAAGAGGACACCTTTTTCCTCTCTTCAGCTGCCCAGTGGAACACTATGGAGAAGACAGAGTCAGATTTTTGTTGGAGGTGCACAGTGACAGGACAAGAGGAAACAGACACAAGTTAGGTACAGGAAATTCTTATTAGCTATAATGAAAAACTTTTCACCATGAGGGTGGTCAAACACAGTAACAGGTTGCCAAAATAGGTTTTAGTCTCAATCTTTGGAGATATTCAAAACTTAACAAGGCCTTGCACAGCATGATCTGCTTGGACATGCTTTGGACTAGATGACTTTTAGCAGTCCTTTCCAACTTAATTTTTTCTGTTTCTGTTATATTGTGCTGTTATTAATCTGGTCAGTATTTCTGGGTCTGGCTTTGAGCCTTTATGTGCAAACCCTGACATAAGGAGCTAATAAGCAGGGTGCTGTCAGGACACAGTAATTATTAACCATTAAAAATACAGATTTTTTGAAAGGGCTGGGCTGGCCCTGGTTTCATTCAGATGCACAAGTGTTCAGATTCCAGTAAGGTTAGGGGAGCTGCGGTGATAGTGTTGTTGGGTTTCCTGAATGGAGCTTTTTCGTATATTTTACAAATATGTGTGTCATACAAACATTGTGTTTTCTTGTACATAAATCTGTAGCTTGTCAAACTATTTCAACTATTAGTGGAAAATTCTTAGCTGGAATTTTCAAAGGAACTTAATTATACTCAAGTTCAATGGAAGTTGTACTGGAATCTCTATGAAGCTTCACTGAAAGCACGGACAGGTTTGCAAAAAGGTGTTAGCCTAAAGGATTGTACCTGGCATAAAAGAGATGTCTCAAGATCTCCAACATCAATGGAAGTCCTGTTTATTTTAATGGAAGTCATATTTACTTATTAGACCAATATGTAATTTGGTCTAAATTGGCATAAAATGCCTACTCAGGAGGTGAGAGATGGGGACCATAATTTGGATAGGCACTGTGTCTTTCCAGTCCCTCCACACTGTCTGGGTGTGGAGGATCCCAAGAAGTTTGTGCGAGTGCAGTGGTTCCCTTTAGCGTTGCGCACTGCAATACTGGAGCTGTAGTGCTTGCATACAAATGTTACATATAATATTTAACAGATGTCTGCTGCAAAGTTTTTTTCCATACAATTCACGTTCTTTGATAGATACACTAATTAATTTTTTCTATTACTTTTTAGTACAAAATTGAACTTCATGCAGGGTGGCTATAATGTTTTCTATCTTCTAGCCACAAAAAACTCATTTGTTCTTTAATTTCCCCACAATGGCACAGAAAAACACCCAAAAGCTTCGCTCATTTATCCACTGCTCTGTTGTTGATACAGAGCCAAATGCAGTCATTTTTAAGTCAATGGAGCAACTACATGGATGAATTTAAGCATATTGAAAAAATTACACAAAACAATCTCTTATTTTGTTTGGACATCCGCACATGGTATAAAGAGCAATAGAAGAGAATAACAGATGCTTATGTCTTCTTTTTTTCAGTAAGTCTTCAACCAAGCAGTGAAACTATTTTTTTACAACACTAAAACCCAGTGCAACTAATATAGTCATAATGGATTTTTATGATCCACTCTTGTATCCCCAATGGCTCATTTGCAGACCTTAATGCAATTTTTCAAAAGCTGAAAAATGTAATTCAGAGCAGCTTCCTGGTCTAAAATCACATTGATTCACTAATTCACTGTTTATGGCTTCTTGTTGCAGACAAGGCAGTTTTTTGCAGACAAAAAACTTTCTCGGTAAGTAAAATATAAACCATCTAAAGACCTCAATTCTTTAGCTGAAATTATCAGGGAAGTGTTTAACCACAACTGCAACAGGCCTCAAGTACATTTTAAAACTGAAGCATATGCTTAAATATTCTCCTAAAGAGGCTAAACTAATGCCAAAAACAGTTGAGAAGGGCTTGTCTACCAAGAAACTGAGGAAGACAAGTTACAGCACCCTAAATTAAAACATGTTTAACTCTTCAGTGTGTTTTTTAAGCCAAGAATCTCTGTTACACGTACAAAACAAAGAGTAGCAAAAAATGTGATGCATATAACAAAGAAGTGACCATGAGGACGCCAGACCACCCGTTCATTTATCATCTCCTCCAGAAATGCTCAATCATGAGGCATTAAACATACATGAACTACACGCATGTATTGCAAAAGTTTGCTCTAATGCTTGGGCCTGGTGAAATCTCCTTGGCCAAAAATGATGATTTAACCTGTTTTAAATGTGATAATGAATTAAACTTCTCAGACGTTTTATAAAAAAAAGCTGTCGGTGTTTGATAGTTGTGGAGTTAAAAATTATAATTTTCTTCAAACAAAACTAATGCTTGTGACTTTTCATCTTTAGGTGAAACTTTATACAGATCATCCTTCAGAGCCTGAATACTCTCGGCAAAAGAAAGTCCTGGGGTTCTGTTCCAAACCCAGAATTTGGATCCGATCCTGCCACCTCATTTACTTGAGCAGTCCAGTGACTTTGCTAGGATTGGTACATTATTCAAGCATGTCTTGCAACACTCTAAGGTAAACATTACTTTCCTTTTCACAGCTGAAAGATCAAGTCTCAGAGAGATCAGAAGGTTTAGGCAGTGACATCCAAAGCCTAGCTGCCCCCCTGTTTGCTGTCTGAACCTGTCAGCACCTGAGATTTTGACATTCAAGCTCCTCTGATGCCTGAAGGATTTCTCCCAGGCACATCTAGGGGCTCTTGGTTCCTACTGCTGCCAAGTTCAAGCCTAAGCCTGTCACGATTCACAAACCTGCTGTTTTTTACACAGCCTTTTTAAGGACCACTTCTCAGGTGGGCCCAGAGACACCTGCTGCATTAGCTTGCACGTAAAATGCGGGTTCTTCCTGCTGAAGCAATAGGTGGGGCAACACTTTTGTCTTTTTCATGGCTTGAGGTGGGAGGTTTGGTCTCAGTTCCTTCATGTGCCTGGCAGCTTTGCTCTAAACACCAAGCCACAGGTTCTTTGGCTTGAAGCACAAGTTGGGGAAAATGACCTAGCTCTCCATGTGAAGCCATGTTGCCCACAAAAAATAAAAAAGATGGAGAGCGATATAGGCTGAGAGCAGGAGCAGGCCTACAGCCAGGTGGTTTGGGATCTTCTCTGGGAATGGGCATCCATGTTCCAAAGCCTACCTGTGCAGTTTTAATAACTGAGTCTCTAATTTCCAGCTCATTTCCCTAAACTTTAATTTTAGCCTTTGTCACACATGTTGCTTGATTTGAAATGCAATATAAAACCAGCTTCTGTCCTGAAAAAATGCCTGTAGTAGGAGTCTAGAACACTTTTTGGAGAGATGTGCGCTTTAGTATCCTCAGGCAAAAGCAAGAATAGGAGCTGAGTCTTCTGCAGCCTGTAACTCATGTGCGCAGTAGCCACTGTAGGAACTGTGGCAGTAGGCACTGAAAGGAACGGCATCCTGGTCCTAGGAGCTGCGTTGGAGGCACGGGAATGACCCATAGCACAGTCTAGGTGGTGAAGGCTCAGTGTGGGCAAGGTTTTGAGATGCACTTTTTCAGATGGCATCACCTCTTCAGTGTATTTTGAGCGGCTCCCTGCCCAGGACACTGCCTGTTGTGCTTTCCAGTCAGAAGCTGTCAATTCCCACAGGAATTTATTTGGGAACTGACCTGGGGACTGAGGATTTCTCTGCAGAGGTGAGTGGTTATAGCTTTGGTGCTGTGCAACTAAATGTCCCACTCCCAATTACACATCTGGGCTTAAATTTCTTGTTTAGAATAAGGCACGAGGGTTTGATTCTGGAGAAGAAAAGCAAAGAACAAAACGCCTGAGGCTCATTCCCTTGAATCTCCCTTTCTGGTGGAGACTCAGAAGTCACTCCCTCCACGTGTGTGCAGAAGGTCTTCTCCGCTCCAAGTAGGCACCTCTGCAGGCTGATGGCACAGGATATCTCATCAGGGGAGTTCGGCAGCACGGGCCCTTCAGCATGCAGTCTTGTAATTCTGGAAACCAATCAAATTGGAGGTTATTTTAACTATAAAACATGCAAACCTGGAACATAGGGGGAAAGGCAGGCGGTCCCGTAAGCCTGTTCCTTGTGAAGCTACAAAAAGCTTGAGAATAGCACCATCTCCTGGAAAGGTCTCATATAGCTTTGCTTTTCTAAGTTGGCTGAGTGCACTTTTCTCCCTAAAATTACTGTAATTCAAACCAGTAATTCGATTAACGTATGCCCTACTGCTACTAAATAGTAATTTGGCTAAGGTATTGCCGTGCTTCGGCAATAACTGAACACCACCAGTGCATGTTTTTTCAAGGGTACCCCATGTTAACAGTGAACCAAATGTGACACAAGCATAGGTCACTTCTGTCAGGATAACAGTGCAGGACACACTGTCTTTGCCCCAAGGGCATCTCAGGGTGACTCGGAAGACTAACTGAAACCCTTTGGGATAGTAACCTGCAATCCAAGCTAAACTAACTTTGAAATTCTGTCTTAAGCCTTCATCCAAAAACTAATTTTTCTCAAAGTACCAAAGAAAAGAAAAGAAAAAATAAAGTGTATTGGGTTTGTGTGGCAAGGTTTTGGTAGCAGAGGGCTGCAGGGGTGGCTTCTGTGAGAAAATGCCAGAAGCCTCAGTGATAACATGTTTAAGAAGGGAAAAAACCTGCTGTGCAACAGCAGTTGGGAAAGAGAATTGAGAATATGTGAGAAAAACAGCTCTGCAGACACCATGGCCAGTGAAGAAGGTAGGGGGGGAATGTGCTCCAGGTGTCAGAGCAGAGGTTCTCCTGCAGCCCGTGGTGAAGACAATGGTGAGGCAGGCTGCTTCTGTGCAGCCCATGAAGGTCCACGGGGGAGCAGATATCCACCTGCAGCCCGTGGAAGACCCCATGCCAGAGCAAGTATATGTTCCCAAAGAAGGCTGTCACCTTGTGGAGAGCCCACACTGTAGCAGGCTCCTGGCAGGACCTGTAGCCCCGTCGAGAGGAGCCCACACTGCAGCAGGCTTGCTGCCAGGACTGAAGCACTCTGTTCCTGAGGACTGCACCTCATGGAAAGGACCCACACCGGAGCAGCTGAAGTGAAGAACTGCAGCCTGTGGGTGGGACCCATGCTGGAAAAGTTCATGGAGGCCTGTCTCCAGTGGGGGGGACCTCACGCTGGAGCAGGGGAAGAGTCTGAGGAGGAAGGAGTGGCAGACATGTGATGCACTGACCACAACCCCCATTCCCTGTCCCCTTGTGGTACTCTGGGGAAGGAGGCAGTGAAATTCGGAGTGAAGTTGAATTTAGGAAGAAGGGAGGGGTGGAGTGGAGGTGCCTTTAGTTTTGTTCTTATTGCTCATTATCCTGCTCCGATTTGATAGGTAATAAATTAAACTAATTTCCCCAAGATGACTCTGTTTTGCCCATGGCGACAGTTGGTGAGTGATCTCCCAGTTCTTATCTCAACCCACAAGCCCTTCATTGTATTTTCTCCACCTATCCAGTTGAGGCGGGGGAGTGATAGAGCCAATTGGTGGGCACCTGGTGGCTAGCCAAGGTCAGACCACCACTTCAACAGTTGATGTGACCCCCACAGGGATGTCCCAGGATTGTCCCAGTAAAGCAGAATACTTACAGTTCCCTTATGGCTTCCTCGTATGTGCAACCCATGTTGCAGCCTAGCACAGTCCCACAGTCAATGCATTGTACTGCTGAACCACCCAACATCCAGAGCCACATTTCTTCTCTTAGCAGCTTTCTATTACAGCTACAAGAGGTTCTATCTAACCTAAAACTTTAGAGTATTAATCACATCAAATGGCAAAACTACCTAATAAGAAACACGAGATTATAACTTTATGTAGTTTGGAGTCTTAGCTGAAGGTAAACTGGAAAGTATATGTTTTGTGTTAGGAACAGATTTAAGATGCTAACAAAGTATTGCTTGCCATAAATACAGCCATAATATGTGTTTTCTCTGTCTACTCAAACTGCTGCATGAACATGCCCTTTTTGTATCACAATAAGAGCTTTTATATTACTTGACTAGACACGAAAGTAGGTAACATCTAGATAGTCACATATTTTAGATAAAGCCTCTGGCAAACTTTGCCACACCAGTACTTCATCACATATAAATTATCATACAAATGTCTTGAAAATTAGCCAGTTAATTATTAAATGTGTGGGAATAATCTGAATAACGCAACTGGAAGTGTCATATTTGGCAATATGCAGAATTTTACTATTGAAATCTAGAGTTGCCTATATTCTTCCTGCCAAGTGTTGCATTCTGCCCTTTGTATTTATACAGCCTTAATTCAGGGGTAGCTAAATGCACACTTTGCTCACTAATAAAGTGTAATTTTCCTGATAGTAAACTGATGTGCTACAGCTTTTTCTTTTGCAATTATCTTAACCTTTTAACATCTTTACCTACTCTCTGAATTGAAGACCATTCCTTATATTACCCACTAGACTTTTTAATGCTTGAGACATGACTGAGTCTTACTCTCTGAAGATGAAACCTAGCCTGAAGATGAAACAGCTGGCTGCAGTGGTAGGACAAGATGCTCTGCTCCGTTAGCTTTAATGCAGGCTGTGTTTCAGATATTACGTCACACAGACCTGTATGTGGGCTTTGCATGGCCTTAAATAGTACCTTGAAAAAACAGAAAATCCTTCTGTATCTTAAGGCCTATCATTAAATCCTATCAGCTTTTTTGCTTCTTCTAAAACAGGTGAGAGAAGAGTGCATCATTTCCAACATAACCTTTTTTCCATGAGTCATTATTGATAAGTGGGTACTAGCTCATTTGGGATCTCAGCTTATACCTATAACTTTCAAACCCATACTTTGATGCTGTATCTTCTTTCTGTTCCTCATTTTTCTGATTCTGTGAATCTCAGCTTGACCCTCCCAGAAGAATTTTACGTGCATTCTGTTGTCTCGCATCTCCCACAAAACGTTACATTACTGACAACAAACAAGAGACTTTCAACAAAACTCATTTTTGCTTTCTTTCAGGAACAGGGGAAGCTGTTGTGTTTAACGCTCCAGTCAGTGTCACCCTTTTAATTTTTTTTTCCCCCACGTAAAGGACAAAGTATCTGTCTTTGTTAAATCTGGTTAAAACTAAAGCCAGGGTCAATCGGATTTCAACCAATGCTTTCACTGCTGTCAGTCATATGTGCTACACTTGCTTCTGCTAATAAGCTATGGCTTACAAAATGAAGAATAGATTGCTTAATAGAACAACACCCTTCACATTCCACTGGTGATGGAAAATAATTTGCTACACTACAATATACAGATGCATAGTGGGTTGAACATGGAGTTCAGACAGCTGTCAATACAGGATAAGAGAACGGAGCTGTCTCACAGTAGGTGAAACAAAAATACTTTAAAGGAAACGTATCCAGTTGCTGTGCCCAAAGTCTTTCTAGAGGAAGCTTCTTGAGGAGGCTAAATGCATAGTTACTAAGTAAATACATATATTTATTAAAAAGAAGAGAGAAACTGCAGTGGCTGCCTGGCCACAGAACAGTTGTTAAATGGCAGAAAGTGACCTCTGTGGCCTCTGTGCTCCAGCACCCAGATGACAAAATGGTCCCTCTGACTGTGTCTGCTCTGTGTGTCTACTCATGCGGCACTTGTCACTCTCCTGCCCAAGCATCCTGATGGCAGAGTGTCCAGGTCAGGCTTAGGCAGACCTGAAACGGGGACAACTCATCACATCAACATACATCAAGATATTCAGGGACTTAATGAGTGCTATCATATGTTGCCTGTTATTGGTAACTTCTTCCATCATCTTTCATTAGCAACCACTGAGACTGTCACTTCTCAGTTAGGGACCCAACTAGGGACATTTCAGTGTGAGTGATGGTGCATGGAAAGAAGTACATTAGGGATTCCTAGAGGATGAGCAAGCAGGGAGAGGGGTGCAATGAGTGATGCTGGATGTTAAGGCCTCCGAATGCTCTTGGCTTCATGAATTCTGTTGCAGGGTATGTACAGCTGAGATGGGGAAGCAGGGAGAAAAGCAGATGAAGGTTCAAGCTACCTCCTTCTTGTATGCACTAAGAAAAGGTAGTTTATCTAAGGTAACCGAGCATTTGCATAGCCAAGACCTCTCCCTGGAGCTCCCTCCTATCTCCAGGCAATGGAGTCTGGTGGAAGGTGATTGCTCTTCAGACCAGTGCAAAAAAGGATCATCTCAGTGATAAATGGCAAACAACCTGGCTTGTTTTCTCTTGATTACTGAAAGGCAGTCCCAGAGAAAAGTGCTATGTAACACATGCCTTAGTGCACTGGTACACCTGGCGGTGTAAATGGAGAGCAGTGCTTTCGGCTTGATGGCGGACCCACAGACTGTGAAGCCACAAGGCTGTGAAGCAAGAAACACAAGCTGAGCAGGCCTGTACCCACAGCACCTGCTGGAGATGGGAAGCAGCAAACAGCAGAAGAAATGTGAAAAAGTAATTTCCTCCTTTCTGTGGCTCTTTTACTTTCTCCCTCCATCCCTACATCGTTATTTATATACAGTGTAAAGTGACATACATAATCCCGAAGGGTGATCACAGTTCACTGTGTATTTATTCTGGTTTTGGTGCAGAGGGCCAAAATGGACCACTGTTGCCTTTTCAAGATGTTGATTAACAATTTCAGTTATCAAACTTGTCAGATTTACATTGTAGGATCCTTCCTCTCTGTCAGCCAAACTGCTTTCGGGGCGGTAAGAGGAGAGCGATAATCGGTGCAGGAGTCAGCAGGGAGAGACAGAGTGAGCTCTGGCTGGAAAGCACAGTGTGAGCTCCAGAGTAAAGGTTAAGAAACTTGGATAGATTTGATGTTTCTTGTTTAGAAGACAGGGACCAGTGAGCTGTGCCTCAGGAAATTCCCCTGCTTTCATATAAGGTTATCACAGTTCAGGCATTGCTGTGCCCTGAAGCTCTAGCAATTTCCTCGGAGCTCAACTGAAGTCAGCAATGATCAGTGAAGTACTGAAATAAAAAAAAAACTAAGAGCAGGCATTATGTCAGATTTACTCATAAGTATTTGAAAGCCTCAGTTTGTAGTGTTAAAGACAACTTTATTATTATGTTCAATTCTTAAATATCAATTAAGATAACACTGACCTGCTTTAAAAGATCATGTTTGGACATGGAGTTAAGCAAGAATAACATTTTATAATAATACTTACCTTTCATGTTTTGAATTTGAAGATTAATTTTCGTCAACATTGAACTTTCCAAGTTAAATTTAAGCATATCACAGAGCTTATAAATTATCAGGTTGTAGATAACTGGTTTGTAACACACTTTAGTTTAGTTTAGAAAATTGTTATTATCTTCTTGAATGAGTGCCTTTAGACAGCCCACTGTGACTTTCAGATGAGCTCTTGATGCAGAATTAAATGGTAAACTAAAATTTATAACTACTTTGTTTACACCTGCATTTATTTTAAAATCTGTGCAGTACCTCAGAAACCTAAAATGTCCTTGGAAAAATCTAAAATCTACAAGCAGAAGCAAAGTTCAACCTTTTTTGGCAAT
The DNA here is from genome assembly GCA_013398815.1 of Ibidorhyncha struthersii. NCBI lineage: Eukaryota > Metazoa > Chordata > Aves > Charadriiformes > Charadriidae > Ibidorhyncha > Ibidorhyncha struthersii. Next base: position 136,589 of record VZSZ01010484.1, read on the forward strand.
CTTTACAAAATCTTTTTAGATGTCTCCAGATCTTTCCTGGGGGAAAAAATGGCTGGTTTTCTCTTACTGGTCCACTCTGATACCAGTTTGGATGGCTGAATTCTGCCTACCTAAATTCTGCCCTACATTTCCAGCTGGATAGGACGTTAGACACTTCTTGGCCTCGATTGCTGCTTGTGTTCATGCTAGCCTGATCCTCCAGCTCCAGCAGCAGCAGGAGGATATTGGGCATCCCACTGTGTATCCATCCCTATTCAACAGAAATACAATATCAGAGCGTTCTGCTCCTTATTTATTATAGTACACAAGGCATGTTGTAAGAGAAGAAATTTTCACTGGGACTAATGAGCAGAGTCTTAATTGCAGTGGAACTAGGACAACAATATTTCAGTTGCAGCATAACTGATTGAGGTAAAATGAGGATATTCTCCTCAGGTCATCCTGGGCCTTTTGAAATGATTAGATATGAGGATAGCAGTACTTCGTAACTGTACTGTGGAGTTGTTTGTGCAGTTCAATCTATGGCAATTCTTTTTGATTTCAAGTACAGCCTAACAATCACATACAAATGCAAAATTTCTAGCAATTTGTTTACCCTTTCTGGAATTGCCAGAGCCCCTCAGAGATACAAGTGATGAGGAATTCTTTTTACCCATTCAAAATTACATATTTGGGATTCTTGTTCTTCTGAATTGGAATGAGAAGCCAAACTCTCTCTCAGTCAAAGCAGTCTGAGACTGAGGTAAGATTTTATTATTACAAATAAATTAAAACTCTTTGGTTGCAATGAGATGAAAACAATGTTCATACAATGTCAAAACCTTGTAATGGAGAGGATACATCTGGCAGTCCAACAGAGGTGAAGCCATTGCTGCTCCACACTCCGAGGTCCAACCAGGAGCGCGGCTGAGCACCAAGAGGTGCACACACAGGCACACGTATACAATACACATACACATAGACAGCCACAGTGATGAACATGGACAGCAAACGCACCACTCACACAAACAAGCCACACCAGTGGCCTCGGCCTGTTCCCGTCTCTGGCTTATCAGGATGAAGGTCATTTGCTGTGAAACATATCTATATATACAAACAAAATATAGATATGACTGAGACCCTTGCAACTGAGGTCCTGCCTCCTCAGTTTCCATAGTTGTTGGCACCTGCGCACACAAGCCCCCAGTTCCTGCAGCCCCACTCACAGACATAAGCACACTGTGGATCCCCCAGTAAGTCACCTGGATCCTCTTGTCCCCAGATGCCTCACACAGGCACACACACATACAGATGCAAATGGGTCTCTCGGTCAACCCCAGCCCCATGGTCTGGCCTGGACGCCGATCCCTGCAGCAGCCGGCTCCTTCTGCGGGCTCACTCAGAGATGCATGTACCCCCAGCTCCCATGCCACCCCTGCTTGCTGCCTAGTCCAGCGTGATCTTCTGTAGTGCTCACATACTTGCTCGCACACCTGCCCTCCTGACAGTCGCTGTCAGCGTGGATGGATGGGTCTCTGTGACGTGTGGTCCCTGCTCCAGTTGCTGGCACTCAGACACCCACACCCACACGTGCATGCAGATTAGAGTCCCTCACCCAGGAAATTGCTTACAAAAGAATTTTAGTGATGTCCTGATTTGAAAACAGGACATATTTTGTTCAGTAACTTTGCTTCTTAGCTGGGCCTCTTCTAACTACCAAAATTCACAGCATATTGTGCAGACACTGTTCGCTCTCAGAGTGGTAAGACCTATGTTTACAGCTGATGCCCAGGCATGGTATGCAGAGAGGCTCTTGCTTAGACTTATTGCTATAACACCCAAGGGCAGATCACTGCTTTATTTGCCCCGTTGGAGGGTTGGAAGTGGAAAAGCGTAGAGGCGTCCCACCTGTGGGGAGAAGCGGACAGGACAGGTGACCCAAAACTGACCAACGGGGTATTCCATCCCATCTGCATCATGCTCAGTATAAAGCCTGAGGGATCAAAGGGTCAGCTCTCGCTTTTCTTCAATGGCTGACATCTGAGGAGGACTCTGTCTGTTCCTCTGCCTTTGATCCCGATCCTGAATCCAGACCTGGAATCCAGTTCCTGTCCGCCACTGAGTCCAGCCTGGGATTGCCCCAGTGCCAGCCGGTGTCATGATTGTCATCCTGGGAGCTTGATACAGTTTTGTCTATATTTCTTTATTTCTTTTTATTTTATTGTTAATATTTCATTAAAGTAGTTTAGTTCCTTTTAAACTTGTAAGTCTCTCTTTCCCCTCCTCTGCCTCTGTCTTTGAAGAGGGGTAGAAGGGAGCATCTGTCGGTCCCATCTGGGGTCTCCCACATCCCCAGTAGCCGATTTGGCCTAAACCACAACAAGTGAGAAGACAGGACATACTGTGTTGACCAGGCGCGGGGTATGGCCAGACAAGCACACTGAGCAGCAACATGTTTACATGTCATTACCACTTTTACCCCCTCATCTCTCTATTTCCCACACTTGTTCCTCCCCAAACGACCCTGATCTCTCACTTTCCTCACCTAAATATCCTTCAATAATTCTTAACCAATCCCAAAATGCTCTTCCCAGTATCTCTGTTGGGGTTTAACCTTGGCAGGCAGCTGACCCCCGCACAGCCGCTTGTTCATTCCTTCCTGGTGGGATGGGGGAGAGAATCCGAAGGGTAAAAGTGAGAAACCTCACAGGCTGAGATAAAGACAGTGCGATAGGTAAAGCAAAAGCTGCACACAAAAGCAAAGCAAAGTAAGGAATTCATTCACTCCTTCCCATTGGCAGGCAGGTGTTCAGCCATCTCCAGGAAAGCAGGGCTCCGTCATGCATAATGATGACTTGGGAAGACAAACACCATCAATCTGAACATCCACCCCTTCCTTCTTCTTCCCCCGGCTTTATATGCTGAGCATGAGGTCATACGGTATGGGATATCCCTGTGGTCAGTTGGGGTCAGCTGTCCTGGCTGTGTCCCCTCCCAACATCTTGTGCACCCCTATCCTCATCTCTGGTGTGGTGGTGGGAGGAGCAGAAAAGGCCTTGACTCTGTGTAAACACTGCTCAGCAATAACTAAAGCATCCCTGTATTATCAACACTGTTTTCAGCACAAATCCAGAACATAGCCCCATCCCAGCTACTATGAAGAAATTCAGCAGCATCTCCTTCTTGTTTTGGATTCTGTTTGGAATTTTTCTACATAATATCTTTCACTAAAGTATTTTGGCTATTTTGTAATTGATAGTATGAATAAAAGTCAAACTGAGAAATATGCAAAAAATAACATTTATCAGCAAAAATAAAATTTTGCTGAAGAACCATTACTTTTCTATCTGGATAATATAACTGTTATTTGTACAAAGTGTATAACATAAAGAATTAAACCAAATACAGCTCCTGGTCCTGCAGGAACGTACACAAGTACTTAATTACATCATATTATTCACTCTGAATAAGTAGAAAGCTAAACACAGGTACTAAATCTCTACTTGCTCCTAGTAATCAAGAAAGAAATTATTTTTTGACTTGCCATGAATATTGACTACAGAAAAAATATCCCTAAGGATTATCCTTGTTTTAAGGAAAAAAACTTTAATTCCTTTGTCTGTAGACAAATTGAGGTTTAGGATTCTTGATCACAAATACTCCAAATGAGAACAGTTTCTGGCAGATCACTCCTCTCAGAAATGTGAAAAATTTCTCTTGGCAGGTGGTGAGATCTGCCTTTTCCCAGGTGAGGAGCTTCTATTCAAAGCTTCCTTAAGCGTTTCTCCTTAAAAAATGAAGACGTGAAATAAAGTTGCAGTCATTTTAAGGTGAGGCATGTTCAGAGTCACTTACCTAGCAGTTTCATTTCATTCTATATTTACATTTGCTCATGCTCTTGAATGTTTGATTTTGCGGGGTAATAATCTCAGACTGGTACTTGGAATGTCAAAGGATGCGTGTAATTTGAAGAGAATGGAACATGAAGATCAATTTGAGACTGGAATTCAAATTGTTGCTTTCAAGACTGGATCACTGAGCCCACCAGTGACAATATTACCGCTTCTCAGGAAACTCTATAGGGCATCCCAGGCTGAAATATCCCTCCATGGTTGTGCTTCAGACCCTTCCAGACACACTAAGCTAACTTAGCAAAAGGCTTGTAAGTAACGTGGCTTGCATGTCACAAGTAACATGGTTCCAAAGGCAGTTGCTCTGCAGTATGGGAGAAAGCTCTAAAAACTGGTAAGTGATTCTTGCAAGGAGCAGATGTAGTAGCAGCAGAATGATCAGTGGATCTCAGAAAAAGCAATCATCAGCAAACTTAGGAAATAGCAGAGAGGAGCTCTTTAGGAGTGATGGTAAGAGGAACAGGCACTGCATTTGGAAAGGAAAAATCAAAGGCACATCTATACCATAAGGGACTAATAGGGCAGGTAGCAGTCCTTAGAAAAGGACCTGAATATTATAGTAAATCACGATATGAACAGGGGTCAGCAATGGTACATTACTGACAGGGAAGCAATTCTTTCCACAGGACCATAAGGTAATTCAGGTTGGACCTCAGGAGGTCTCTAGTCCAACTTCCTACTCGAAGCAAAGTCACCTAGGAGGTCAGACCAGGTTGCTCTGGGCCTTAGCCAGTCTCACCGCGAAAACCTCCATGCATGGAGGCTGCACAGCCTCTCTGGTCAACCTGTTCCAAAGCCTGACAGTCCTCATCATTAAAAAAGTCTTTCCTTATATACTGTCAGAATGTCTCTCGTTTCAATTTTCCAGGGTGCATTAACAGAAGTAATTACGACTATGGTAATTATTTTGGTCTACTTGTGCTGGTGGAGGCTCAGTTTTCCAGTTTGCAGTTTTTATATTCTTTCCAGTCTAGTATACCGCACTTAAAATCATACTGACAACTTGCACTGTTGAGAGAAGAACAATAAAGGGTGAAAAGAGGATCAGAAACATGATCCTTGAGGCAAGCATGAAAGGATGGGATGGTCAGTGAAGAAAAGAAAAAACAATGTCTAGCGCTGCACATAAAAATGATCTGCTAAGTCTGTAAGAGGACTGTGATCAATCATCTTCATGGGCACAATGACAAGGAACAAAAAAATAATTGACTTACATTGAGGTGAGGTTTGATTAGACATCAAAGAATTTTTTTATTTAAACTACAAGCCTGATTTTGTGGATTCTTCTTCACTAGATGTTAAAAGAGCAAGTTTAGATGAGTATATGCCAGAGTCGTGCTCAGGCTTAGTCCTCTCTCAGTACAAAGGACTGGGGCTCCTTCTAGTCCCATGTTTCTGAGACAAGGCTTGCTGCTATTAGACGAAGAAGAAAAAAAAAGATGTAAAAAAAAATACTAGGTTGTCAGATAGCCTCTGTCCCTCTTACACCCCCACAAAGGTCTTAAAGGTGACCTTACCACCCCTGTCCATTATTAGGGCCATGGTGGGTTTCTTCATTCCCATTGGTGATTTTCTGGCCTTTATTGGGACCTTCCCTTCTGCAAAACAGTATTCCCTACATGTTGTCATCTAAGTGCTTCTTCTTCAGACTGCTGCTGAGGGAGATTCCCCAGTTTTCCAGACACAACTTTAGAAGTTCCTCCTGTCATCTTCCCAACAAGTCCTCCCTCTTCTTCCTCACACAGAATGCTATTCGATAGCGACTGCAAGAAATGAAGACTTGAAATTTGTATTCATTCACTTCAGAAACCCACTGCAGCAGCTGCTGTCCTCACACTCCCACTTCCTCTGGAGTGGGAGAGTGTAGGCACGGTCACACAGCGGACACACCCTCCCCAGACACATGGAATCAGTGCATAGAAACAAATGGTACACAGGGAGAGTTGCAAGTGATTTTTAAAAGATTTTTTTGTTGTGAATCTTGGGAGTAAAAAAGCAGAAAAGAATTCCTTTACAAAAATGTGACTGTCCAGTAGGTGAGGTCACTGCTTGTCAAGTGAGAAAACACCTGAACATATAAAGTGCTAAGAACTAATCAGAACAATTACCAAATTGTGTTTTGTAGTAATAAATACGCACAGATATCTAAGGATGAAATAAAGAGTTTGCTGTTTTCTAACTCTTTGACACGAAAAACATGTTCAGGTGGAGCAATTGGTTTTGCTCTTTCCCACATTGCAGAATTCTGCTTTGCAGTGTTCACTTCTATACAGTAAAATTAAGTCTAAGGACAGCAAAATTGCTTGTTTTTTTAGTTAGCCTTCAGAAATCCTTTAAAAGTGTCACAAACCCACAGGATACATAACCACGGTAAAAATCACTGTACTAGACAAGTGAAAGGATAAGGCTGTGAGGCATTTTTACCTGCAAAAACGTAGTATAGGCAACATTTCTGTCACATGCACAACAACTTATGGTTCTTTCAGATGTGTTGAAGCTATGGGATGAAATCCTGGCTTCAGGATTACCATTTGTCTGTGGCAATTTGTATGCGGTATTTTAGGACAAAAGCTGTCCTTCCATTTTCTCCTCTGCCATAAAATGTTAACCCTGACATAGGTGTGGAAGGGTCTTATCTATGACAGAAAGATGGTTCTTGTTCAGAAAACTGATAGTGTCATGATAAGAAAGGAAACATGAGGCTTTGTGAGGTGACAGAAGCCACATGAGGTAACAGGGACACAATAGTGACCAGCCTGACAAGGAGCAGTTCAAGCTCACCAGTATCTACCCATTTGCTACCACGTTTGCAGCTATCACAGACAAAAATGTATTAAGAAAGCATCTGAAGGAAGCCATGGAGAGCTGCTTTGGTATTATTGAAAATATCTCTAAAGTACAAGGGAAGTTTGTATGTATTTCTGCTAGAAGTTAGGATAAAAGTGCAGTAGAAATTTGTATTGTTTTAAAAAAATGAAAGGGGTAAGCCCCTTGTCATTACCTTATATTTGTCATTAGGTAAATGTATTCTCATGGGTGGCTACTATAGATTAGTTAAATCCACAACATGAATTGTACCACACTAACTTGTTCTTGTCACTACACATTGAAATAAGATAAACAGAGCTTTCTTACCTTAACTCTTTCTGCTTTTCATTATTTAAGTAATGTCTTGTAAATTTGATTTACATTTTCAGTGCAACTTAACTGCAAATTTTTCCATCTATCTCTTGTCCCTCTTTCTTCCCATGTGTGCCCTGCACCAGGCCTCTCTATCTCCTGAAGACTGCGACTAGTGAATGCCTGGTTAACTTTTTGCTGCATAGAGCAGATGGGATTGCTGTAGTATTTCATTTCATGCTAGGAAAGCTGTGAGGGGCCATAAGCCTTGGGGCCAGCAGGAGCAGTAAGTCATGAGGCCAGCAAGAGGACAGAGGCCACGAGGCCAGGTTTCAAATTAACTGCATAATAAGGGCATTGTACGTGGAAATGGGGGGGTGGGGGATAGGCATCCTGCAGAGGACAGACTACTGATTGCAGGCAGTCCTAATAGTGGAAGACATGGAGTGTGAAACAATAAAGAATATACATGTTTGAGCAAGCAAATTTAGGTAGTCTTAGAATGGT
>VZSZ01010484.1:150635-183675 GCA_013398815.1 Ibidorhyncha struthersii
CCCGGCCTCCCCTCGGTCGGGCCCACCGCCCCTCGCCTGGCCTGGCCTGGCCTCCGCGGGGTGCGGGCCGGGGCTTGAGCCATGCCAAGGTTGGGGTGAGTTTTGGCCCTGGCCGCTCCGTGTTGGGCAAGGCCAGCCATCTTTTGTGGGGGCATCTGTGGTAGCTTTGCAATTTATGTGCGATAGCCACAGGCGTATACAAGATGTACACATACCTGTATATGTATATATGAAAATAACAATTGCAATGCTACAACGGGTCCCTCCCACAAAAGATGGCTCTGCGTGTGCGTGTATGTGCAAATATGCGTGGACACGCGCAGTTGCACACTTCTGTTTTCCTACATGCAATGTCTGAAGTGGTTGGTTTTCTTGTGTTTGGTTTTTTGTTTGTTTTTTTTTTGAGGTAGGGTTGATTCGTCCCTCTTAAACCACGGGGAAGCATCTTGCCTAATATATCCATTGACGTAGTACTGCTATCCTGCTTATGGAGTATTAAATCCAGCCTGAGAAAGTGGGTTACGCTGGGAGCTAGAGCAAAAGGTTTTACTAGCATTAATGGAAAACAAAATCTACTAACTCACTGATTTTATAGGTGTATGAATGTCCTATTTAAAGGAAACTGTTAAAGAGAGATCTTTAAGCTCTTCTGGGCTGTGGTGTTTCCAGTATTTATAATGAGAAATTTGGAAAAACAGTCTGTGGTGTGGGAACACTGTCCAGCTGGTACTTGATTTTTTGCGTCTGTGTGTGCAGGAGAGAAGAGGGAGTTTGTTTTTCTTTCAGCGTGAGTGCAGATAATTATTTTGTGTGTTGGGCTGTACCGTTGGTCATAGCCTGGAATATAGCCCAAGAGTTTTTAGGGGGAATAAGTATTCTGGCAAAGTGATGAGTATAATAGAATTAGCGCTGCCCAACGGAGGACCTGTAGAAGATTGCTGCAGATCAGAGTGATCATGGTCTCACTTCTTGAAATTTTTCCTATGGGAACTGAGTGCACCTTCTCTCTGTGTCCTTCACCACACCGGCACCTTTCTTATTTAATTGACCTTTGCTTGATTTAGATACTGAAGAACTCACTTCTTGTCTTAGTGGTGGCTAGTAAGAAAACATTTTAGCACCTGTTTCATAGAGGGAAAACATCAGGGCAGAGAGTGGTTTATACTATAAATGTTTAAATTCTGGTGGTGTTAACCTCCATGATCATCTGAATTTCAACACTGTTTTATGAATGAAAAGCTGCGTAGGACTCTGATATAGCAGAAGATTGTTTAAGTTGCTTCCCCATTCCCCTTTCCCCCAATCTGATCTTAATTAGCATCTGCTCTGTATGGAAGCAAATGTTTTACAGTGGCTTTCTTTACTGTTGTGGAAGATAAGTAATTAAAATGGGAACTAGAATTTGGAACTGCTTTCGTCAATGAATGTCTCTTGGGTAAACTATTTAAAAACAAAAAACCTTTTTCATAGAATAAAAATGTGTGTTTTTTGTTTTTTTAAAAATCAAGCAAGCAAAATTCAGCCCTCCTGTGAAACGCTTGGTTCCAGCTGTTACAGTATGGATAAAACAAACCTGAGTGGAAACCCCTGATTTAATGTGTCTCCTCTACTGCATTGTTTTAAAAATGACTGAAATGGCATATGCGCTGTCTTGATACCTCTTCTCTGGCATTCTTGCAGTTTTGTCTGCTGTTGCTGACTTCTACTCTTTTTTTTTTTCTGAACAATGGGATGTGACAGCATATACTTATTTAACCATTATAAATTTAGTTGGTGTTCTTCAGTAAGCCTGAGATTTCAAAGAAGCTTTTAAAGATCTCCGTAAAATATGTAAAAGAATCCTGTCCCAAAAGAGTGATGAGCTGTCAAATCTTCCCTAAAATCTCACTAAAATTAATTAGAATTGTCAGGACTAACATATCTCTTTCTTTGTTCTCAAAGTTAACTGGAAAACCTACTAGTATTTTAAATGATACATATATATGTACTAAATGATTCTTTGAATTGAGAATCTAGGAAGATCCATTTGTCTGGTTGCGTACTGTACTGTGGATCACTGAAGAGGAAGAATATTGGTAAAGGTGTGTTCTCTGCCCAGTTAGTTGTCCCTGAGGCAGTGCTAGAAGAATACACTCTGTTCAGAAGTTCAAGCACAGCAGCGATTGTGGGCCTGCTGCTGCACCAGCCTTTCCTAAGCACTGCGTACCAATGAACTTTGAATGGTATGGAATGCTGCATTAACCCTAACTGACTTTATACTTCTAATGTACCAGGTGTAAAAACGTGCAATGTCTTTAGGTTAGCAAATGTATTGCCAGAAGACCAGTCTTTTATCTAGCTATTTTGCAGGTTGCAAATCCTGCAAATTGAGAGGCTGTTGAGCTTGAATAGCGTTTCTCACAGCTGTTGTAGAATTAGCCAGCAATAAGCCTAACTGTGGGGGATTTGAGTGCTTTGTGAGTTGATAATGATAAAATTGTTATTGTTAATATCCCCAACTATGTAAATGTTATTCCAGTGCAGCACTGACAACTTAAAATTATTTTTAAATGTTGGAGTATTTTTTTCTTTTGATACTGCAGCACTGAGAGTTCATGTTGTCAGCCTTTACTCTGAAGCTGCAGAAAGGAATTTTCTGAAGAAGCAGGAGGTAACAACCTTATTTCTGCAACTCAGACTTAAAGATGAACACTACTTTAGGGTCAATATCATAAGTTAGCAGTGCTAATACTGTTCCAGTTTTTTGTACGGTATGGTATGGTGATATGTTCAGAGGTATGATAAACTTGCTTATCTTTGTTCTAAACCCACCCCTAACAAACAACTAATGTCTGTATTTCTGGAGAAGATCAGTTATTGAAGCTTTTAAGACATTTTTTTCAAAAATTCAAGTACATCCATAACAGGATAGCCTGGGTAATAGGAGGTGTAGCTTTAGAGGTGTGAATCTTACAAATGTGTATTACAGTGAGAAGCAGAGGAAGTGCGGTGTATTCACAGAAGCGTGTAAGTTCCTGGAAGGATGTCAGAATGGCTGATGATGGAGATAAGGGCAGGATGATACCAGGGAGAAGGTTGTGTATTAATTCCTTTCTGCTATTAGAGACATTCTTGCTCACTTTCACAGACATAGAACTTGAGTCCTGTGGTAACATGCTTACTGATAGCTAGTGAATGCATGTTAACAGATGTTTTTTATAATGCAGCTGTGATATGTCGAACTAAAACAGCAGTGGGTATATCCGGGCAATTCTGGGAAACAAAAATGAACCATCTACAAGTACAAGACTGCTGAACGCAAAGACAAATGCAGAGCTGCTGAGGAATATGCTCTGTCTGCTGAGGAGTTTGCTAAATAGTGGTTCTGATGGCACTAAGTATGGACAGTGGGGAGAAGTGATTAATTTGGGGGAAGATGGTGTACCGTGAACTGCTGCTTATTTTTGTGGTCCTGTTGGAATGCCTGGAAAAGAGGGACGTAACTCACTTGATGTCTGAACAGATTTTTGAGGGCTCTGAGCAATTAAATACTCCCTTGATGTTTTATTCTTCCTTTGTTTTGGGAACAGGACTTCTACATAAACAAAAAATACCAGACCTTGGTACTTCTCTTTTTCTTCTAGCCACAACAGCCTACAAGATGCCTGGCTCTTTCCTAGCTAGTCCTATTGATGCTGGGTTTAAATTTGCATTTCTTGAATGAGTTTTCTTCTAGTTTTATAGTTTTAGTTCATATGTGCTTTTTTTTCATCCTTCTGAAGATGGGATGAGGAAGACAAACATACTGACTGCTGAGTCCAGCTGTGAGCTAGATTTGGGTAGTCTGTCTGTGTGGCCTTTGTAAAGGTGAGGAAGTATTGCTGCTGTTTTGCATGAGCATATGGAAATGCTTACACCTACCACTGTATTTGTGAGAATGGTGTCTGTCACCTGGGATGGTAGCTTGAAATCTTTCTTGACAAAATGACTGAGCTCAGACTGACACTCAGTAGTGGCTTCCTCATCACGTCTGTGGCCCAAGCATGGTGTCTGAAAGCCCTGATTACTTCCTTCAAACATTGTTCTTGATGTCTGTGGTATTCTTGTCATGTGACTTTCGCCCCACCTTTCTCTTGAGAAAGGCAAGGTAAAGTTCTTCCTAGTTACCTGTGTCTGTAGCTCTTCTGGTGTTCTCCGATCCCACCCTGTTTTGCTGTCTGCTAACTGCATTACCCGTGAAGTTCATCATTTTGTTGTACATTGTCAAGCCTTCAGCTGTATGCACCTGAAAAATTTTGCTGCTGTAGAACACAGTGCAAATAGCAGGCAAAATTCAGAATTCACTTTTCTTAAACACCATTTTTTTAACCATCTGTCATCTTCTGAAGATAATTGTAATAACGATTGGACATAGCTGCCTATTTCCTTTCTGTAAGAAAATGCAACTCTTAATCTACAGTAAGGTTTAAATTCTTACTGCTCCAGATATGTTATACTGACTGTAGTGCTGAATTCCAGATTCTGATCCTCAAGCTACTGTAAATAGGCAGTAGGGCCATAGAGTCAGGGTCTGAAACTTCTCAATTCTGCATGCTTGCTGGTCTGCAAGAAAGTTTTAAGGTTAACTGAGAGGGATCTGCTGTTACAGTCTTGTTTATTTGCTTTCCCTGCTTCACTTCTGTGACTTGCTTCTACTCCTGGGAAGGTCCCATGTTAATTTCTACCCAGCTTTCTGCATTTTCATTGGAATCACCCGCAAAATCAAGGCAATTGCTGCTTTCTTAGTTATAGCGCTCCTGCTCCAAATGACTTTAAAAACAAATCAAAACCAACAAAAACACCTACAGATAATTTTAAAAAGGTAAAAAGAGCTTGAATACTACTGAACTCTTAAATTTTCTACAGCTGCTCTGCTGAAAGCCATGACATCCCCAGACTTCAGGTGGCATCATTGTAGCTCAGGCAACTGTTTTAGTAACTCCTTGGGTACAGAGGGTATGATTGGAGAGCTTAATGACCTGCTGCTCACCATTAGTAACCATGGTCACCATCACGTTTGAATTTGCATGTGGAATATTCTCGAAGCAGCCATAAAGGGAGTTGCTGTTGTTTGGATGATGAGCAGGAACTCATTAGTCTGTGCTAATGTGTGTCTGCAATTGGCTGACCTAATCTGTGCAGTTTATCCTTGTTATGGGGATAAGGGAGGGGACAGCACAACCAAGTGTTTTAAAAATAGATCCAAATGTGTACATAGGGTTAGTGCAACACCAGTCTCACTGTGGTGTTAGGTTAGTCCACCAGCTGGTTGACCAGATTCAGTGGGTTTATTTTTTTAAGTATGGTCAAGAGAAGGGCTTGCTTTGTTATCTCTGAAATCACTAGGTGTGTTTGAGGTGGCCCTTCCAAACCTGAGGGATAATGTTAGAGGAAAGCATGAAGGTTTGAAAACTGAACAAGTTGACAAGAAACATGGGAGCTGCAGGGGATAGTGTTCTGATAGCAAGTGGCAAATAAAGCTGGAGAAAATCAGAGAGGAGGCATATCCTATTGTCTTGTTGATGAGGTGCCTGGAGAAGCAGGAGGTGAACCTAGGGATGCAGAGCTGTGGAAGATGAGCAGGGGCAAGAGCAGCATGGCTGGGTGTATCCCAGGTGGCTGGCCAGCCACCTGATGAGAGAGGCTGAGTGTGGGCTACAAGTGCTGAGCTATAGGAAGGCCTTAATGATCTTTTGAGAGCAGATGCTGTCAGGTATAAAGTGCAGGAGCAAAATTGGTGGGAGCTGAGGGTGGAGCTGGAGAACTGCAGAACAGGAGCTCTAAACTGCTGAGGCAGGGAAGGGAGAAAGAGCAGTGACCAGAGAGGAAAGGTGGGTCATTAGGGGTATCTGTGTGGGGTCTGAAGTTATTTTTCAAGACACTAAGCAGGTTTGTCTTGTGTAGTGAATGGGAGATACAGGAAAGTGGGATATTAGAAAGAAGAGTGAGTGCTGAGTACAGGAGATATCAGATATATGCCAGAGAGGCTGATCCAGGAAGTAATAATCCCACTCAGTCCTATCTTTTTGTCTTTTAGGTGTTCATTATTTTCAAATGCAACTGGAATTTATTTCATTTTGTTTATGAATATATTCACCTCGAATCTGAGAAACTGAAAGGGAAGGCATGAAAGGTTTCTTTAAGAAAACCTCATTTTTTATATTTATTAATTGTAGCGATTTTGAGTAGTCTCAAACACAGAAATTTAATTTAGTAACTCTCCAGCATACTTTCCTCATAGGAAGGACTTGTGCATATCAATTTCCCAAAACTGTCCACTGAAGAAAGTGCTCTTCGAGAAGGAGACTGTGTAGAAAAATGTGAATAACAGGGTAGTAGTTTGTAGACCAAAGAAGTTAGGTAGCCTATTTAATCAAAGACTAATCAAATACCTAATTTTAATCACTTGAGCAAATTGCCAGTGGTGTTACACAGGTGGTTAATCAGGCACATGCTTAAGAACATTACCTATCTTAGGTGGATTTGAGAGTGAAGTTGCATAATATATTCTTGCTAATACTACTCTGTCACTTCAGTTTTGATAACTGGTAAGTTTTCTGTCCTGTTTTCATTAAAGCCGTATAATTATGTAGTAGTTAGCAGAGTTCATGTTTTCTGCAAGTCTAACCACCAGTTGATTAAAAGTACTCTTTAATGCTGTTGCTTATAATTTAATTAAGAGTATCTAGTTTTATGTGGTATGTTTTGGTTGCAGTTTAGTTTTTTGGAATTACCAAATGTTATTTTTTTTTATTACATGTTAGAACATCCTGCATATATTTAGTTGTAGAATGAGCTTTTAGATACTTTTTTAAGGCTGTATTTTGTTTTAATTTAATGTATGCTTTTCAAACTTCAATTATTTTTATTAATTGAAAAGAAATAATGTGCAAATACTTTTTTAATGTGAAGGACTTTTCCTTCCTTGTTCATCTTTCATTTGACAAGAGACTGAACCCAGTCGCATAGATCTTTTGACCATAATTCCTGCCGATCTCCACTGCAATAGTTTTATAACAGGACCAGGGAGGTAGATCCTTTATGTAGGTTTCATAATTATGTATTATACAAAAAAGTTAAAGTTCAGTTGTGATGGCTAATTAATAAACAGAAAGGATTGCTTATTTTTGTTTATTTGCATTCAAATCAACAGCTTTGATTTGTGCCTCTGGTAGAAAACCAGAGCTGCATAAGCAGCTTTAAGCAGATTACAGATAATGTGGTTGGCATATTAATCCAGAGCTCTTTCTGGATGCTGACAACAATTTCTAGATCACTGTTCTGTGTTTCCTTAAGAACTTTCTATTTGGGATTTTATAGGGTATGAGTAGATATTATGTGGGGTTTTATGTTCCTTTTTCCTAAAAAAAAAAAAAACCCAAAAACCAAAACCACCACCCCCAAAAAAAAACCCAGCAAACAAAAAACCCCAAAATGCTTTTGAGGCAAAAAATAAAACCCTAAACCAGAGCAAATTTATCCAAGTTGGCAAGAATTTCTTTTTAAGATTGATGTGTCTACATCCTCTAAAAATGAAAAAAAGCCACACTGTAAGAAATAGTATTTATATGACTGGTCCTGGAGTGTAGCTTGGAACTTCTGCAGTCCTGGCTTGGTTTTCTCTGGAACGTCAGCAGCTGGTGTATACATGGACATATATATTTAGTTTGTTATTTATGTCTCTTCTCATGATTCTGCCCCAGATGTAGTTTATTGCTAGTCTGGGAGATCATGGTAGGATTATATTTTTAAGATAGAACTTGGTTCAAGGTGTGTGATGCTTCATAAGAAATGTGTGGCAGTGCTTGAGGAGTTCTGTGATCTAATACTTCAGCACTTCTTTAAATAGATTAAAGCTTGGGTTAGGCACTACTGTGCTCTACTTTTTGTCCGAGTGGGCCAATACTTCATCACAGGACCAGACCTCGTGTGTCCTGCAGGCTGGGGCTGGATTAGTTTTCCTGGTTTAGCAGAAAAGTTCTGCAGTTCACAGCTTGATCAGCCCAGTGTCTGTTCTCTAAACTTAAAATTTTAATGATACTCCCCCCTCCAATAAATTATAATTATTTATTATTAAACACAAATTTAAGTCTGAAGATTGTTCACCTGCTCTGTAGCTGTGTTGATTTAGTTTTGCACATATTTTGTCTGTCCCAGTTATTTTATGTTGAAAAGTCCTTGGTGGATTGTTTGTGACTTTTTTTTTTTTTAAGGAAAATGAGCTGTGCAGTTAAGTTGTGCTGTGCAAGTAATTGTCTGCTTCCAGTACCTGTCAGGTTTTGATACAATTTGTGTTCAGATATCTCATGATTTTCGTAAAATACCTCTCATACTGGTCTCAGAGGTAGTGATTATTTGCATTTTGTAGATGAGGAGTTCAGCCAGATCAAGTAACGTGCCTGTGCTAGAGCTGGAAATTCATCCTGATCCCTGTAAATCCTTGGCTAGCAGTCTAACCACATAGACTTCAGTTCCCCTAAGATAAAGGCACCCAAAACCAGTTTTAGGCTGTATTTAAGCCCTCTGACATGGTGTACGAAACAATATAGCTTTTGGCTTCTTATCTGTCTTCTGTTTCGTGGCACTCTATTGAGGGTCTGCAAGGGGATGAACAGATCTCTCGATTCCTGCTGAAATACATGTCAACTGGAAGCTGCATGTACTGTGCATCTTTCCTTCATTCACTTCTAAGATGAAATAGGGATTGTGGCTCTAATTTATAATTATATCAATTTGCAACATTGCCCACATATTTGACATTAAATTTTTTTTAACCTTAATGCTTATAGTAATAAAGATTTCCTCAATTGCACAGGAGTGTTCTCACTCATCCTGTTAAATGTGTTTTTTTGGTGGTGTTCCTTGAATTGATCTCTGTTACCCTCCGGTGCTGCAGCTGTTCCTCACAAAAGACGTGCAGTTTCTTGCGTAGTGGATTGCATAATGTTGACAAAGTGGAAAGTGATACAATTCCACATTAAAGCAAATGTTGCTCATGTGATTTTATTACATACAGTCTTTAATACTATTATGTGAAATTATGTGGTCATGAAGAGTGTAAGCTTTATTTTCTTTCACTTGAATCATGAAAAGCATAATTTGCCTCATTTAAAAAAAATAAATTTTATTCCCCCCCACAACCACCCACTTCAAGTATGCCTTTTGTACAAATCGGTAGTGATGAGTTTGGTTGCTTAAGGCTACATTGCATGTGCTTGGTCAGCCTGACTGCTGACCAATTGGAGTGGTACCCCAGGAACAGAGCATGGTCCTGCGATGCATGACAAGGATTTGACTTGACAGTTTTACAGTTGTGTAGCACATAGAGGCTTAGATCAACAAAAAGGGGCCTGAGGGACTGTGTGAGAGAGACCTGTGCTGTTCGTGCTGCCTCTGCAGAGAAAAATGTGTAATGCTCTTGTCGAGGAAAACTGAAAAGCTATTTTCTTTCTCTTTTTCTCTCTCCTGCATTACCTGAGGCTGGCTAGATGTGGAGCCATCTATATTTTTACTTTGTTAGAGACACTAACAAACCAATTGTGATTTTGTGAGGGAAGCGTATTATCTTACTACTATTGGATGCCATTTGGTTTGTCCTTGGTAGGTTATTTTGCTTTTCAGAATAAAGATGATTGCATTTTGGGCTGTTGAACTACTTCCTTATGCTCTGTTGTAGATCAGCATGGGACATTCTTCGTTCATCACCTTTTTAATGCTTTTAATGTAATTTGATAAGTTTCTGTGTATAGTTACTGATTACTTCTGGGTTCTCATGAACTTAGTGTGAAATATTTCTGATCTCATCAACACTGAGACAAATTACATCACACAAGTATTTGAGAGCTTGTCACCTCACGTCTAATCTGCTGCACAGTACAAATGATACGTGGTTATTTAGCAAGGATACTGAGTAGGTTTTCTTTGGTTCAGTATTGAAGATTGCTCTGTATTGCTGTTTTTCTGCATAACCTGTTCTTGGTAAATGATGTGAGATTAAAAGTCAAAAGTGACTAATATAAGTGAGTTGGGAGTGGATAAAATCAAAGTATGCTATATGAAAGTGTTAAGTAACCCAAACAGCTAAACAGAAGGGAGGTCCTTGAATGATTTTGAGGGTAATTCAATTAATTTATTAATTAGCAGAAAAGAAGTTTTTGTCTTTTTTGCTTATAAGCAAAGAGATGGTTGTTGCTTTTGTTTTCCGAGTGGGGTAGCAGTTGGAACTCAGATAATCTACTGTATTTCTTATCGCGTGTGTTTTGCTTTGGTCCTGCATTATTTTATTCTAAAAAAATGTCAGGAATTATTACCTAGAGGCTTGCAGTTACAGTTTGTGGCTCGCTTGTCTCTATCATGTAATAACGAAAGCTCAGCTCAATTTGTCTGTTCTTCTCGGTTATCTAAGCACTTAGGTATCTCTTTAATAGTGGAGGGTGGGGGTTCCCCTTTCTGCCAGTATACAGAAAATTAAATTTGGTGGTTTTCATGCGTCTGTATTCCCTTAAAGCAGAATTTTCCTGGCCTGTTGCAGCTAACTGGGTCCTAAATCCTCATTCTGTTGTAGAAGCGGTGACATGTAATCTCACACTTCACCTCTCTTCCTGTTCCTCTTGCAACACACTTATATCAAGCTAGTATGTTTGTGTACTACAGTATTGCTGGTGCGGTTCAGAACTGTAATATGGGTGGCTAAACCATACCTGCTAGAGATGAGGAGACGAGCAGTGGATGAACTGCTTCCCTGGCAGCAGCTCCTCTGGCTGCTGTGCATTGCTGTTGCATTCAAAGGCAGGCGCGCCTCACCTTTGGCTCTTGAAGTCCCTTCACTTGCAAGCAGGTGGAGCAAATGGAGTTGGCTGCTGTCAGGTGTCTCTTGCCTGCTTCTGCCCTGTTAGCAAGGGCAGCACCTGGAAGGTGGGAAGAAACGGGTGGAGAATTAAGAGATGCAGCTAAGGATCTGAAGGGGGCAGTGAGCAGTAGCAGGAGGAACGTAAGAGACTGGATGAGAAGGCAAGAAAGAGAAAATACAAATAACAGATAAGGAGAAGGAATGAGCTGAATTTGAAAGGAAATTGCTGTGGGGAATGTGTGTGTATATATGAATGACAGCATTCATGGAAAGCATTAGTGTTTTCATCAGCAAAAGCATTAAAGCTAGCAGTTCTAAATGCCAATGAAGTCATGTCAAAGTTTGTTTTTCAATTTTAACAGGAAAAAAATCTCTTTTGTAGAAGAAGCAGCCTCATCTATTCAAGCAACTTAATTGTAGTATATTATTGCTGTTAAAGCTTTTAAAATGCAGACTTTTTAATTGCTACTGGATAAGTTAAAATAAAAACTTCTGAATTTGATTTACCTGTAGAACACAGAATGGTGGATTAAAGGGATGGGACTGGAGATAAGGGGGGAAAAAAATCCTTGGAAACTAGGATTTAAAATACATTTTTGAAAAAAAGACTCCATAAGGGAGACTAGGAATTGTAAATGCCCTGTGAAAAGCTTTGTGTTTTTGAGAGTTGGGTGATGAGTTCCTGGGAGCTGAGACAGATCAAGAGATCCCTGTGTTCCTCCAGAACAGGTTCTTGTGAAATTGTGGTAGCTCATTCTTGCAAGAATTTGGGCTGTAGCTTGAAAGGAGTCAAGGAGTCTGTTTCTGTTTATAATTTTATAGGCCTGGAAGAGCCTTAGGTGAAGAGCACTCAGTGGATTCAAGGACCTCTTGTTCATCTTAATTTGACACCACTTTGACAAGGAAAACTTGAATCTAAGAGCTTTCAAGAAGCTATTGCCGCTATCATTGGTCTTCAGTGCTTTAGTTTTTGTCTTGTCACCTCCTTAAAGTATCTCTTTAATCTCTTGTTTTTAATGAGTGTGTAGCATCTCCTGTCCACGCTTGTAATGCTTTTGAAAGCAACCAGCTGGTAGGCACACTAACTGGCCAGTTGTTGAGAGAAGTTCTGAACAGTGTTTTGGTTTCTTCAGAGATGGATTTCAATGCAAAGTCTCCAAACTAAGTGAACTTCTCTTTCTTATCTTTCATGCTGCTTACCTTTTATTTGACCAGCCACTTACTGCTTAATCTGTGGCCTCAAAAAGGTCAGCTGGGAGGGAGATAACTGAGCCTGCCACCTCAAGGCAGCATGTGGTCTATTGTACATGTCCTGCAAAGAGGAGGCTTGTATGTTGGAAATCTGCCATGTTTGGGTCTAGGGGGATCTATGAGCTAAACCCATCCTTTTCTGCTTATAAACAGAGATTGGGTTCATGTATTGTTTTACAGACTGGGTGTTAATCGACACCATCCTAATTAAATGCCTGGAACCTTTCTCCTTTCTGGCTTGGATATAGAGGGCTCTAGAGAGCAGTGGGAGGGGGTGTTCAACAGTCTTAGTTACATTTTTAGTAGGAATATGTGATAAACTGCATTGTATCTCTCAAAATACCTACAGTAATAATGTTGCTTATTTCTCAGAAGGATGTCCTTCCCCGTGGATATGTTGAACAGCTACAGTCATGAGGACTTGGAGATCTCAGCAAAGAAATACTTGGCTGAACTTCGGTACAGGAATCCAAATCATCAGGAATTCCTTTCTCTGCCAGACCTCAGGAAAGTAAGAACCAGCAAATACCTTAGTCCCAGTTTTCTTGATATACTTGTAGATTTAAAAGACTTAAAATATCCAGTCCATAACTATTGAATTACGTAATTATTTTAGCAAAGCTTTTGTATTTTCCAAATTCGTGTTTGTGTGTTAAGCTCTACTTTTTTTCATTCTGTAATTGCATTTACATCTGGGTATTAGTGACTATTTGCTGCTTCTAGGCAATGGATCTGTATGCATTAAGTAATTTTCTAAAAAACTTAAAATTTCAACTGGTGAGTCAAACGCTTTCTTAAAAAGCACTGACTTGCACAGTCACAAAAATCTGTCATTGTACCTAAGGGGTTTGTGATTTACTGAAGCTAACTGGCTCCTTCATGTTGGGTTCTATTCTTGATCAGGAAGTTTTACTAATTTCAGAGGTGATTCTTTTCTTTTTATCGGAAATATTCCCTGCTGTTGTTGGGAGTTCTAGTAGAGGTTGGCTGTAACACTTCTTGTTTTGAACACTTACCCCTTGCGTGATAAGTTGGTCAGTGTTGGTTCTGTCTAGATGAACGTTTCTGTTAGAACTAGTACCAATAAAAGCAATGGTGTATAACTTTAATGAATAATAAGTGAGCTGAGAGGATTCTCTGTGGGAACAAAAGGTCAGTGCTGCAGATCCCTTGGCAGAAGCAGAGTCTTAGGTACTTTCCTGCATTTCTGCAGGTGCGTTATGCCTAAATATTTGTATTAACATCCTTGTTTGTGGCATAGTATATAATAATCTTCTTAAATTGGGTAAACAAGTCTATTTACCACACCCTTAATGTCTGTCTAGTTTTTATGCATTAATTACATCTTGAAAACATGTGAATTTAAATATCAAAATTCATTTCCACAAAGATACTCAAGTCCTGAAAGGTGGATTGATTTTACCTTTCTCATGTTCCTGAGGGGAAATCAAGCAGACAATGTTGGAATTTCTAAAATGTGTACAATTTAAGGGAAGAAAACCCTTCTGAATCCAGCCTTCCCACCTTAGCACATTAGGGCTCATGTTAACAAACAGCAATTTCACTGTGCCAGTTTGTTTCTGTGCTGTCTGCCTGCTTCATTCTTCTGTTGGCTTTGACAGCTTGCATAGCTGGGGAAGTGAACATACTGCTGCCTCTTTGCACACCTTACTTCAGTTGTGCACATAAATGGAAACTGCTGACAGCAGAGAGCTGTAACAGTATGAATTACTGTAGCTAAATCTGCCAGAGCTTGAGAGTCAGAGCTATTTGTAATGCAGTCTGTAGTTAGGAAGAAATGTCTAAAGTAAGGGCCAGGGTCTGATGCTTGTCCTTTACAGTTATCTGTTAAGCACTCTGTTCTCAACATTTGTCTTGCTTACCCTGGTAAACATTATCTGTATATTTTACTGATGTTGTTTTAGCAAGAGTCTATTGAGGTATTGTACACTCTTCTTTCAGATTCCTATCAGGTTGTCAACTGTGGGTTTCGTTCCTCTTTATGGTGAAGAACAGACACACAAACTTCTTGCTTTGTTTGCACCAGGGGACTTGCTCACAGGTTTCATTTTAAGATTTTAATCTGTGTTGCTGTTTCTTTTTCTGTGACAAATACATGTAAGCAGGCCCTTGCTCATTCCATGCTAGTGTAGCTCATAACTTTGGCACTTTTGCATTTGTTGGTTCACTGCATTCTTGTTCCCGTACTATTATTTTTGTTGTGGATTCATATACACAAGTGATAGAACTTTGTACGCTACTCAGAGTAGAACTGGACCCATTGAATTCAGAAGACAGGTAGCAAAATAACAAGGCGCTCATCTGAATCCAAGTACCACATGTATGTCTTGATCCCTTTATGTAAACCTCACCTCTCCAAAAAGGATTTATTGAGCATTTATAGAACCCATTTACTTGCCCATGAATGTAGATGCTCTTTATTAGCAGTGATTGATCAGCATCAAGTGTAAATTTGTCTTTAGCTTTAGGTCCTAACATAGCTCTGGCTAAGGTGACATCTCACTGGTTTGGGGCGGGGTTTCCTCCCTTTCTCCCTTCCCATCCAGTCTTCCATGTTTCCTTCTGTTTCCATTTAATGCCATATATAGGATTGCCAAGTTTGTCACAAAGACCCATAGATCAAACTCTTCCTGATTTCTAATCACATGACCATCAGCCTTTTTGCATTCATGTCCCTAAAACTTGCACAGTTTCAATATCAATATTCATTAGCAACTCAAAACTAAGGTCTATGTATGAATGAGACTCTTCTTGGCAGGCCCAGTTTTTAGTGGAAGAAGGTGCTAGAACACATTGAAGGATAGTGCTTATGCCTGAAAACAGGTCCTGTATGTCATACTGCACAAAATCTGTATTTGGTTTTATTGTTCTCAGTTTTCAAACAAGTGTTGGACTAGGGAGCTTTGCATATGGGAGGGTGTATAGCAGCACACTTGTTGTGCTAGGGTAGTAAGAGCTGCAGTAATACAGTGCCTACTAGAAGATACTTATCTCCTTTTCTACAGTGTTATTCCTAATTGTTTAGCAGCTTTAACAAATATGTTTCTTTTGGAATGGTAAGAATCACTAACTTTTTATTTCCCCTTGTTTCTTTCAAGCTGTAGCCCTGTATCTTGCTGGCCAGTGGTGGTCAATTGATGACATTTTGAGAACATCTATCCCTGCTAGACAGGGGCTTCATCAGGTAAAGCTCACCAACATTCACCTAGCGATTATTCTTATCCCTCAGTATAACGGCAGGTAATGGCAAATAGCTAGTGTGTGAGATGTTATGTTTTTTCATTTCATTCAGAAATAAGTTTGCTGTCTCATGTCAAAAGCAAGGTCAATGGGAATAGAGGAATAGGTACTAAGGGGAAGGGAACTTTGTTGTGACGATAGGATCTAGAGCAAGAGTGACTTTCGTACAGCAGCTTCATATGTAAGCTATTTGGATGTTAACAATGTTAAGAGTTTCTTCTTTACTCTTCAGAGCATTGTATGTTTGGTTGTATTGAAATGTGTTAACAGAGTGGTGCATTGTACCATAGCAGTACCTATTGGTCTTATCAGGAGACTAGTAGTGTAAAAATATTGTTGGAAACCTGTTTGACAGAGGCAACTTGGAGCTGGTAGCTTGCAGTGGCAATACATGAGGTTTGTGAAAGTAAGTTGCCTGGTATCTGCTTTATTGCTCATCATTGACCTTTGTTACCATTACCAACACCTATATAACATGGAGTTTTGGATTTTTTTTTCCAAAACTGGAAATCTGTATTTTTCCAGGTCTGTAATTTATATCTAGCTGCTTTGGGAATCTGGGCACTCATCTTTGATTTTTGTATTTTTTAATTTACTCTAGAGAATTTGGTATGTAGCCTTGTCTTCCACATCCTTCTTAATGGTAGGATGGTGATTAAATCAGGAAAGCTGAATCTTTTCCAGGTAGAGTAGCTGAGACTCTGGGCATTGGGAAGAGAGCGTGATTCCTCCATTCTTCTTTCACAGTGGGTAGGATAGTGGTGGACTTATATTTCATATGTAAAAGGAACCCTGCAGGACAGAGAAAAAGATATTGAGTTCCTTGTTTCATGCCACAGAAACTGTTGTAACTAGTTCTTCTGCTGCATCACATCCTCTTGTCTGCCGCTATGTCAGCAGTGACTGAGTGCACCAAGTCCTGCTACCATGTGAGGCTCATCATTTCTCCTTTGTATGACTTCAATTACCTGCTAGCATGGGAATTCTGAGGCTGTTGTACTACTATTGTTTGGTGTATGTTTCTTAAATCCAGGAATAGTTTTGAGTTAAAATAAAATTCCACCCACGCCCCACTCCCCGCACTTCTCTCAGCTTTTACCCATTGGATTAGGAGTGACACTGAAGTTGTGAAATATCTTCTGTCTATGGTAGTGCTTTATACTTAACCTATTGCTACAGCTTCTGAGCATCTCCTTGCCCTCAAGCAAACCTCGGAGCTTCATCCTGCTTTTGCACTTACAGCTTCTATTGACTCCATCTGCAGCTGTGTTAACCAGTGATTTTGAAAAATAAGGTCCCTGATGTATAAGTATTAACTAATCTGACTGCTCTTTTTAAATGTTCTTCTGTGTCTCCTTAGGTGAAGTCTGTTGGAGAGAGGATTGTTCTTTATGTTCTGAATCGAATTATTTATCGGACGCAAGAAATAGAAGGAAATGAGGTCCCATTTCTCTGTCATCGTAGCAATGACTATGCTAAGATCATGTGGAAAAAAGGAGAGGCTATTGGTTTCTATTCTGTTAAACCTACAGGTAAAACACTTGAGTATTGTGGGATTTGGGGATAGAGGGGGCGAGGTAGGGAGTTTATTTAAAGAATGTTTTGTTTAGTAGGCTTTACAAGCCTTGTAGGCCTAATGAGTTGGTCTTTTCCTGAAATTGTAAGAGGTCAGTTTGCTGTTAAAATTTCTAGTTTAAATGTTTATGTGCTTTAGCAATCTGAGAAAGTTCTTAGATTTCTTCATATTCTACAAAATATATTTAAAACTGTAGAACTGAGGTATACCCAAAAGCTTTTTTTTTCTTTTTTTTTTCTGTAGGACAATTGTTTACAGTTGGATTGGGCTGTGCTTGTTTTTTTGATATTTCTGGTTTGGGTTTTGGGGTGTGTTTTGTTTTGTTTTTTTTGACCTAGCTCCAGCATGCAGAGATCCTCTTTATCTGAAGTGATTGTAGGATCAGATGTCATTATTGCTGTCATGGTTTAACCCCAGCTGGCAACTAGAAGCATGCAGCCATTCAGTCACTCCTCCCCCTTCCCCTCCTTGCAGGGTAGGTAGAAGAGGGAGAAGAAAAGAGGGGGGGAAAAAACCCTCCACCTCATGGGTTGAAGTAAAAGCAGTTTAATAGAACAATAATGGGAGAGAAAATAATAATAGTAATAATGGTAAATGAATGTACAAATAAGTGATGCCATACAATTCCTCTCACCACCTGATGATCTATTGCCCAGCCTGTCTTGAGCAGTGATTGCAGATTCCTGTCCCCAGCCAACCCTCATTTATATAATGAATGTAGTGTCTATAGTATGGAATATTCCTTTGGCTAGCTTGTCCTGTTTATGCTTCCTCTCAGCTTCTATGGGAAGCTGAAAAAGTCCTTGACTTAATAGAACTATTACTTTGCAACAACTAAAACTATGTGTTACTAGCATTATTATTATGCTAAATCTAAAACACAGCAGCTACTAGGATAAAAGTTAACTCTATCCCAGCTGAAACCAGGGTAATGACCTAAACATTATGAAGCCTTATGAATGTTATGAAGTTCAACAAGGACAAGTGTTGGCCCTTGGGAAAACATAGTCCAGAAGTGCAGCACAGGCTGGGATCTACCTGGCTGGGGAGCAGCTCTGTGGAAAGGGGCCTCTGGGGCTCCTGGTGGACAAGCTCACTATGAGTGAACGGCGTGCTGCTGTGGCAAAGAAAGCCATGAGGATGCTGGGCTGCATCAACAAGGGCATCACCAGCAGAGAGAAGTCATTATCCCACTGTACTCAGTGCTTGTCAGGCCACACCTGGAATACTGTGTTCAGTTTTGGTCCCTGCTATGCAAAAAAGATGTAGACAGGCTGGAGGGGGTTCAGAGAAGGGCAACAAAGATGATCAAAGGACTGGGAAGCCTGCCGTATGAGGAAAGACTGAGAACTGGCCTTATTCAGCCTTCAGAAAAGAAGGCTTAGGGGAAACCTTATCACCATGTTCCAGTGTTTAAAAGGCGGCTACAAAGAAGGTGGAGTCTCCCTTTTTACAAGGAGTCACGTGGAAAAGATGATGGGTAAGAGGTACAAGTTACTCCTGGGGAGATTCTGACCGGATACAACAGGAGAATTTTTCACAGTGAGAACAATCAGTCATTGGATTAATCTCCCCAAGGAAATGGTGGATTCCCCTACATCAGCTACTTCTAAGATTCAGCTGGACAGGGTGCTGTGCTTTTGTCAAAAAAGGTTGGACCAGATGATCCTTGAGGTCCCTTCCAACCTGCTATTCTATGATTTTATAGCATAACAGCGTTGAATCTTTGTTCACAGGCATAAGATTCAGCTACACTTGGTGATAACAAAAAGATTTTCTTTCCTCCCACGCATGCATTCCCTTAGAGATTACAACTGAGCTGGCAAGTTTGTTACTAATGTTACAGACTGTTGTTTTTCTATTTTTCTAAAACATTATCATTTCCCTTTAGTTATTTTGGAATTTATTGTGTTTTTTATTTAATGCTGAATAAAATTTAGTGTTTGGGTAGACTATTTAGTTGCTAGCACTTTGTTGTAGAATATCAATATTTGGATCAAGGAGAAACAGTCTGACATTTTAGTTAACCCCCTCTAGAAAGGAAACAAATTCAGGATTAATGATGGTACTGGAGGCTTGCTGGAGGCTTCCCCCATCTAACATACATATATGCCTTTGCAAACTGTTAAAAATAAAACAGTAAACTGTCTGGGTCACTGACCTATTCTGGTCTGTCAATCAAGATGGGAAAGTAATCAGCCAATTTGTTCTGATTGTTATCTTTGTATTTTTTCTTAAAAAAAAAAGTGTTGCATAGTTTGTATAAGTCTCAGTATTTTTAATGTGAAAATTGCTGTAGTGTAGTGGTCACAAAGTAGTATGTGTAGTAGCCTTATAGAGATGGATGTTAGTAGTGGTTCTATTTTTAGCCTAGAATGGGGACACTTTTTCATGTGGCACTTAAGTTTTGCTATACTCATGCAATTGCTGTATTTCTCATGGTGCCGTCTCATTTACTTGTTCTGAGTTGGCAAACACTGAAGGCTACTCTTTCTAGGCATTATCAATATTTCACCCATGTTTGGTTGTGTGCTGCCTCCTCTGAATGAGTAGTCTACATGGACAAAGACAGCTGTGGAAACAGGTGGTGAGGAAAAGAGTGGTGGAGCTTGACTGGTATCCCAAAGGGTACCCAAGTAATGTAACCTCTCTGCCCATGTTTTCCTTGCTTGAAAAATGAAGGTAAATATATTTATTGGTTTTAAAAGTACAAGGTTGCAGAGACTAATTGTGTTGTATAGAAAACTGTATGCTTCTCTTTGGCCTTGTTAGAAGAAATTTTTTGGCATAGTTCACACTGACTCACAAAATGAGGGCCTGAAAATGGATTGGACAGTTAGCGGGCTATCTTAGTGCCATTATATGGCATCCCTTTGTCACCACTGAGTCCATAGCTACCCTTTGAATCCTCTGATACTGAAGTACCTATGTGTTGTGACTGACTGTTTCATCTCTGTTTAATTCAGGATAATGTGTTGTTTATGGGGGAATTCCGGTGTAAAAAATCCTAGATATTTTTGTGGTTTCACATAAAAAATTGGAATTATTATTTAAGTTTTTAAGCAAGAGCTGAGTTATAATCTTCATGTTTGTCCTGAGGAGTGATGTAACCTGCATAAAAGTGCAATTAAAGAATTTTATTGTCTCCTTTTCCCTCCTCCCTCTTTCCAATTCCATAGGAAAACTATACTAAAAATGAAGCTGATAGTGACATTTCAGAGTGAATCTTTCCTCTCTGTCTCTCCTATTCTTTTCTGGTACTACATACTTTTTCTAACATATTAATCTATTGCTATATCTTGGCAACCTTATGAAGCTTGCCCAAAGAACCAATAAATGGCTGATAACATTTATTTTTAATGAATGTTAAATTATTTTTATAATTTTTAATACAATTTTATATGAGTAATAATTATATAGTTAGGTATAATTTTTATAAATGATAAAAGTCTTTATTTGAATATGCTGATATCCATGCTGCAGCATGTCAGTGCTGAAGTACTGATGGATATTTTTTCCTCTCTGATTTCAGGAAGTCATTGTAACACTTACCATTGTCAGAATTATAAGCTGCCAGTGCTAGACACAGTGTTTGTAAGAAAAAAGCATCGTGCGACAGACTCTGGGCTAATCATATTGGAAGACTTTGTGAAATCGTTTACTGAAGAAGCTCTCGGCCTGCGATACCCACTGTCATCCTTCATGAGCACAGGCAAGCTCTTTAATTTATTCTTCTGTTCTTTGTGCTTTCTTTACATGTCCAAATGAGTGCTGTCATTCAAGCTCCATGTTTGTGGCTGCATGCTCAGTTTTTGTATTAAACATTCTGCTCTTCAGTGAAGCTTAAAAATTCTGATTCGTTTAAGATGGTGAGGTAGTTCCTGATTAGATTTTTAATTCTCTGCATGAGATTAGATTATGGGATCTCTGTTGGCTTTCTGCTACTGTGAAGTTTGCCATTGTATCCCCCA
Source organism: Ibidorhyncha struthersii (assembly GCA_013398815.1). Taxonomy (NCBI): domain Eukaryota; kingdom Metazoa; phylum Chordata; class Aves; order Charadriiformes; family Charadriidae; genus Ibidorhyncha; species Ibidorhyncha struthersii. The sequence continues at coordinate 171,562 of VZSZ01010484.1, forward strand.
AGCCTCCAGAATGGGCTGTTATATTTCTGTGTGTGATCTAATGTATATTGTCTTTGTAGCACCTCTTTCTTGCTCACTGCTAAGCCTCACAAGGTTATTTAATTCATGCTTTTTCAGAACTTCTGGTCAAATGGACATACTAGGCTATGTTTTAACTTGGGTATAAGAACGCACAGTTCTAACGTACAAGGAAAACACTTACACCTCTTCTGTTAGCAACCCAAGAGGGTTATGTCATCTAGGAAATGACACACATTCTGGAAACAATGTTGCTTGGGACTATGTTCAGGCAAGAAGCACACTTCCTTTGCTCTGTTTCTCAAGGCTTGTCTTAACTCTCAGGCCATCTGCCAGGCTTCTTTCTATGAACATTTTCATCTGGTAGTCTTGGCCACAGGAAATTTTCTGCTTTGCCAAGTACCCCACTGTCTGTTGTTTGACCTGACTAGATCTGGTTTGTTAGGCTTCAAGTAGCAAATTGAGCAGAATTTAATGACCAATCCATTTCCCTGGTAAAGGGATCTTGTCCACTGAAATTATTCATCAGTAGTAAATCAGGTGAAAAATGGTAGTTTTCTTTGTAGCTACTACACAATAATGTCAAAGCGTGCCTCTTGACATGGATGTTTAATATGTGTATTGGGAGAAAAGAGGTGGAGGGACAGCAGAGAAGAAATATTCCAGAAGTGAGCAGTAAGTGGATCATAAACCATGCAATGATAACGTGTTTGCATTCTCAGAGTGCTTTTCACAAATGTGTATAACACAGGGTGGCAAAAGTCACTTGACTCTATCCTCTGCCTGAGAGCCCTTCCATCATGGCTTGGGTCTTGTGATTGGCAGGGACAGTGACCAGTGAAGTTGTAAAACTCAAGTGGGTGCTTAGTGAAGAAGAAGAAAATCCCATCCACCTTTGTTTGCAGTTTAAGGTAATAATGGAAAGTGTTTAAACTTAAAGCAAGGATTTATTGAGAAGAACAAGTAGGGTAAAGCAAGATTATGTTTATTTTAGACTTAACTGTTTTGTTGAATAGTTGTCTCTGTGGTGGTTTGTGTATGATAGAAGATTGCAAATTAATTCAATTTCAGATAAACTTTAAAAACTGAAGTACAGTCAAGTATATAGCATATATAATATAGTGTTTTTTCTTATGTTTGTTCAGCTTGTAAGCAATATCTTGAGAAATACACTGTGGATCCTAAACTCTTGTGGGAAGTGGAGGGACCAGGATGTTGGTTCCAGAGAACAAATATTATGGCTATGTTGCAAAGCCAAAAGCTCAGACAAGCAGGTATGGATGCTTTTTTGTCATTTTCTGGCGCTTTGTAAAAGTTGAACAAGCACTCTACAAGTTCAACAGTGACTTCTGTGAACACTGCCCATGGAAACTATTTGTCCTGAAATCTGTGAGAAAGGTACTAAAATTCTTAGTTTCCCTGTTTCCTCTTTTAAATCTTAACAGCAGAGGCCTTGCAGAAAGAAGAGAGTTCTGAAGCAGAGGATTGTTCTTCATGCTCTACAGCAGCACGTGGAGCAAATGAAGAGAAGACTGAGCTGGAAAAACAGCCAAGTGTAGGTACACAGCCTGTCATCCATACATGACTGTGTTCAGTCTTGGGTCCCTCGCTACAAGACAGACATGGAGGTGCTGGAGTGTGCCCAAAGAAGGGCAACAAAGCTGGTGAAGGGTCTGGAGAACAAGTTTTACAAGGAGCGGCTGAGGGAGCTGGGGTTGTTTAGCGTGGAGAAAAGGAGGCTGAGGGGAGACCTTATCGCTCTCTACGGCTGCCTGAAAGGAGGTTGTAGAGAGGTGGGGGTCAGTCTGTTTTCCCAAGTAACAAGCAATAGGACGAGAGGAAATGGTCTCAAGTTGCACCAGGGGAGGTTTAGATTGGACGTAAGGAATGTTGTCTTCACCAAAAGGGCTGTCAAGCATTGGAACAGGCTGCCCAGGGAAGTGGTTGAGTCACCATCCCTGGAGGTATTTAAAAGATGTAGGTGTAGTGCTTAGGGACATGGTTTAGTGGCAGACTTGGCAGTGCTAGGTTAACGATTGGGCTTGATGTTACAGGTCTCTTCCAATCTAAACGATTCTATAATTGAAAAGGCTTGAGAGCTTTTAAGTTTTCTATGCTCATATAATATGTCTTGTCCTATTATTCTGACTTTAATTACCTGTTCTGTATGTTCAGTAAATATTATAAATTTCTACAAAGAATACATTTCTGATCTTAAGAAGTTAAGGATTTCAGCACATTAGTAAGTTTGATCAATGGTATGTTATGCTTGCTTAATATTTCTATTTCAAGTTCTCAAAGAACAGTCCTGGATTATGCAGAGAGCTTGTACTTTCTCTGTCTCTTGCAGCTAGTCTGACAGAACCCATGGCTTTTACCAGGAAGTGGTAACCTCTTTTCTTGATAGCTTTGTTACTAAAAAAAACACGAAGTATGATAAATGCTTTTTGTCCCTCTCATTGTAATTGAATTGTCTCAAGTCTGCACTTACATATATATGACAAATGCTTTTGTTACTTTTTTGGGTGGATGTTGTTGTTCCCCCTAATGTAACACAGATGACTAAGCTGGGGTTAAAAATACCACATTTTTTTAAATTTTTTTGCAGGGTGGTGGGGTGTCCCAGTGAATGTGGAGGGTCTGTGGCACAGCTGCTAGGGTCTATAGTTGGAGCTGTTGCTAGCAGCTTGGAGAAGGGGGAGTATTTCAACTGGCTCTGCGATTAAACTGTCTAGAAAGGCTGGTGAACAGTAGAGTCATTGTAAGAGTGGGGAGAATCAGGAAAAGTGTTTGTAGAAATGCACATTCACATCACGGTTCAGCACAATGCAAAGTGTTTAGTTTGCATTGAGTTGTACGTTGTCCATATAGAAGGATTGCAGATTTCTTTGTACGTATTTGAAATATCAATGAGATTTCAGCTACATAAGGGTGTGTGGTTGTGAATATATTTGTGTCATTGAGTATTACAAAGCTGTTCCTCTATCTCATTTGTGTTCTGAGCCCATGCAGAATGTGCTTGAGAATAACTTGCAGCTCCAAATACAGTAAGCATGGGTTTGTGTGCTTCAGGACTGTCTGTAGTATTGTCATGGCCATGGTTCCATAGAAGTCAATGCTTTAATTAAAGATATGAAATAATGGCTGAGTTGATACACTCAGTATCCAAACTTTAGATTTGAAATGTAAGTGAAATATCCCTTTCCCAGTTGAGAAAATTATCATTTCCCAAGGCAAAACTGACAGCAGTGATGTTTTTAGTCTCTAAATGAACAGAAGCAACAATTCCTACTTGTTTTTCATTGGTAACAGTGTCTTGAGCATTATCATCACTGAGTTCTAGATACAGATTCCAGTAATGATCATACCAGCAAAAGGATCTAAAAAAATGTATGTTTGGGTTGTAGAGATATATGAATATACTTGTAGAAGATAGTAGAGGGATTGTACTTTTCCTGATTCTTGTTGCTGTGAGTTAAGAAGTCAAGCCCTGTCTCCTGGCATTTTCTGGAAGAGAGATGGTAGATACCAAAGTGTTCCAACTCCTCACTGCTTGGTAGAATTGCTGATAGCTCTCTTCTTGGCACCTGCACTACCTATAAGCAGTTCTACAATGCTCTGAAAACTGTTGGACCACCAAACAAAATAAAACGCCCTACCTTCCCCCAGACCAGGAAAAAACATCACCCAACTTTTGTTTTCACCTTTCTTGTAATGCTCCCCATTTTGTATGTTTTGATGCTAGAATAACTTGTCATTAGTCTACAAATTCTTATTGATTTAAAACTCGCTTGAAACTGTTTCAAGCAGCAGAATCTAGGTATGGCCACTTTTTGCTGGCATTCTTGGGTAGTACTGGAAGCGAGGCTGGAAAGGTAGCAAAACACCTGGATGCTGGTTATTGCCAGTTCTAGATTACTTCCAACAGCTAAGAAAGAGAAATGTGCATAACTTTATTTTGAAGTGTGCAGCTTGTACTCACTTCAGAGTATCAAGTGCTTGACCACTGAGTCCCTAGCTAACTTGAATAAAAAATGGAAATATTGGATGGTGGGGAAGAACAAGAGGCAAAAGAGCTCTAGGGAGAGGGAACTCTGACATAAGCAGCCTCTTGTGCTGACTGTGTGTGTAACCTGCATTACTGCTGAATTGTTAAGTTCTGTTTTTTCTTGTCTGATTTTTTTTTTACATGGGCTGCCATATTCTATTGCACACCATGATAAAAATAAAACTAGAAAATAGAATACAAATTTAAAAATAAAGCTTTCCTGTTGTATTTTGTCACCTACTGTAGTGTAGTCCCTTGGGTTTATACAGAAAAGGGAAATGAAAAAAAAAGACTTCTAGGATTTCATTTATGTGGACACCTGTTATAAACTGAACGGTTAGGAAAAAACTTGGTAGTGAAGTTCATAATGACAGGTTACGTGCAAGTCTTCTGCATTTTACTTCAGTCCTCAGAGTACATAAAAGAATATTCATCCTTGTAATAAAATAATGATAAAAAAAATCTATTGAAAGATAAGATACATACAACCATTCTTAATTTATGATACTTACATGTAACTTCTCTTCCATAGGCTTATTACTTTGAAATAGTGAGTGCTTTAGAAAGATGCAGCCACATATAGGGAGATGAAGGTATTTCAATCAATTCAGAAGTTTTTGGAATAACACTAGCTTTGCTTTTGCTTTACAGGCTGACTCTCAAAAAGATACAGAATCAATAGATGTCCATGCAAGCACATCTAAAGGTAAAAATAACCTTGATTATCAGTATTGCAATTACTGTGGATTAACAGGTTAGCAGGCTCTTTTACTGCTTTCAATCTTATCATATTCATCTGCAAAGTGTATAAAAACATGCCTTCCTCTAAGGTGCTGAAGCTCAACTCATAAATCTTTTAGAGGACTTTAGATAAAATTGTTAGGAGTCTTGATAAAGATATTATGCATGTGTGTTCAGAAAAAAAGTACCACAATGAAATGTTGTTTTACTTGCATTTCAGTTGCTTAAATGAAATACTAGGGGGGAAAATTGCATGCAGATTTTAGACTGCATTTATTAACTTGCATTTATTTTGTTGTTTTGGATTTTTTTTTTCCTAAGACCGTAACATAACAACTGTTTCCTTTTGGACACGAAGCAGTCATTTAAAACGCCCCAAGATAAGAAAAAATTGCCAGGAATCTCAATTGGAAGCTTCCCAAGGAGTTGAGGAAAATGCTGTTCATATGTCAGAAAGCAGGTAGAGGAGCACATATTTTACTGATCTTTTCTTTTTTGTTTATTTTGTTGCTTGGGCAGTCACAAACTACATCAGTGCCTCACAGTGTGCTACTGGGTATTTCTTCTCCTTTCTTCCTACTTTACTTGTTTGATTTTTAAAGTTACTAAAAATGAAGCCTGATGCGAGAAAGAAAATTGAGACATCACCTTAAGACTGATGGCATCAAAATGTAGCATTTCTGAAACCTCAGCAGATACTGGAAATAACTGTAATAAAATAGTGAGGGCTGAGGGTGTTCTGTTATAACTGAGTCTACATGAAGGTAAAAATATCTGTATTCATGGTTTCTTGTGATAATGGAACTGGACATGTGTCAACAATACTATGTGTGATCTCTGGAGAAGTGTCCCTTCCTGACCTTTTGTTATGGTGGCATATTGCAGTAAAATAAAGTCTGGCTGTTTAGTTTGGGAGCTGGTTACTACTTGTCACTTAATAAAAAGAGTTGTAGGGAGCCACTTGTCTTCAAAATAAAGGCCTTTGTTTAGCCAAATTCTGATGTAAAACAGTCATAATCCAAACTTACATCCTGGGGAAAAAAAAGAGTCATTTCCATTTAAAGGATGTTATCCTGTGTAATAATTGTCAAATGGAGATGTGAAGAATTGTACCACTTGCGTGCCATAATTCATACAAGACAGGGCCTGAAGTATTCATTTGCACTGGCTTCCATCCGGAAAGCAGAACTGTGGCTATTTAAAATAAATAAATGACTCGTTCCTCCCACTGACTGTGTGTGAGTACATATATGCTTATAGACACACACTGCCCAGTCTTTCCGACAACCCTGTGTCTCTCTCCCTCTCTCATTCTCTTCCAAAAAACCCCACTGCAACCCCAAAATCCTCTTTTGAAGAACTGAAGATAACCTGGTTATTTTTCTAGGAAATTCCTCAAACTTGTTCCATTAGGTTTCTTTAAGCAAAATTACTTGTATGGTTTTGGTTTTTTGTTCTGTTTTTTTTTTTTTTTTCATGTGAAGCTGAGGTCTTCAGCTAGATACAGCCTAATTTTTGTGTTTAAATTGCTCTGTGGAACTACAAAGATACAGCACTGCTGTCCTGCACTGTCAGTGTGTGGCCCTAAGCTGGTTCAGACAGGCCGAAGCGCATCGTTTGATGCTGCCGCAGGTTGAGAAATTCTTTGCCCTGTTACTACTAATAATTGGCTAGTTGATATGTGAGAGGACTCGCCTGTTATTCAATGTCAGTATTCTGGGCCTTGCAAAATGAAGTCAGCAAGGTGCCACTGCTACTTTGAACAAGATGTGTAACATGCGTGTTTGTAAGCACAGCTAAGGGGAATCCTGATGGCAGTGGGGCAGGATATCAGCTTGGGTTCTCTCTTTCTGTGCATATTAGCAAATGCAGCAGGATCTTCTGTCAGGGACTTTCTCCTATGGTGTGCCTTCATTTCAAGACTAGCACCTGGGATAAAACACTCCAGTACTGCCTTTACTATGAGATTGTGAAGCAGTCTCCTGCAGATCTATTGCATGTACTTTTTAATTTGCTTGTATGTAATACTTACAGTTCATCTGGGTTTTATCATCTCAAAAATGAGAACTGAATGTTTGAGATAGTGTTACTACCCATCAGGTGAATCAGAGCTTAATTTAATCTCTTGCTGATTGAATCTTCTTTAGCTGTGATGTGTTCATTGCCTTGAATTCTTTTCTAGTCATGGTCTTTGCAATATATGTATACTCAATGATTAAACAACATACTTACTTTTATAATTCCATAATTTTAAAATGTTTCGACAGTGGGGGTGGGAGAAATTGCTTCCTTTCTTACCCCTTTGTGGCTTTCAAATATGTAACAGATTACTGCTTTCTACATTTAAAATAACATACACATTTCTAACTTTTATTCCCATAAAATGAAAGTGAGATGGATGTCTTCATTTTATAATTGCCAAAGCAATTTTTCTTAGTTGATGGGGTGTTTTTTTTCCTGATGAGCAGTTAGCCATTTTCAGATGTATTTAGTTTTCTGGATTCTTACTTCTTATGGCAAGCGTGTGATACAGCACTTTATAACTGGTCATGAAAGAATTTCCCTTCTGAGATCACTGAAATTATGTATTAATCTAAAAGGTCAAAGAATATATCTTAATACCTGCTGCAGGCCGGAACTTCCTGCCCACACATCTGAAAGCTCTGAAGACTTAGTACAAGTACCTGAGGAGAATACTATGGAGAAGGACGAGGAAATGATTGTTGAAAATGAGGGCCAGTCTGTATTGGAAGCAGAGCTACATGTATCACCCCCTGAGAAAGAGAGTGAGAAGGAGGTGAGCTGGATGTGATAGTGATAGCAGATAAGTTCGGAATACAATTACAGTTTCTGTTAAATATGGTCCTTGCTGCCTTGATCCATATGATTATCAACTCTTTGATTATTTTGTTTTGTACTGATGCTTCATTGAGAAGTATATCTGAGAGGCTAAGGCTAGTATAGAATCAGTTTCAGGGAATATTCCATTATACTTATTGTGAACAATAGAGTTCATAGGATCTTCAGTAAGGCGAATTTCTAGCTTGTCTACCAACCTAATTTTCTTAATTGATCTATCCTACTCACGTGCTCCAGAGAGCTGGAGTAAGGTCAAGATCTGATCCGGTATCTCTAATTTTAAAGAAAAAAGTTTCTTTGAAGAAGCAAATAGCAGGTATGCTTCAGTGACTACTGTTGGCTCTTCTTAATTCTCCACTTAAAGCTTGCTTTAATGTTTAAATCCAGCTTTTATCTACAACTTGTTAACAGCTTGAATTTAAATCTGTGATTACCTTTTTGTGCCTAGTGATGCCTCCAGGGTTTTATGTTCTTACTGATTGGTGAGAAAGTGGATCTTAAACTATGTTGGGTTCAAGGAATGACTGCGGCATGTATGCTTGTGAGATGCATAAAAACTACTTGGCTGGGCTTCTAATTGTGTGAGCTATGGTCAGAAATTCAGTGCAGGTGACACCACCAAGCTAATAATACGCTGGTTAGGTTAGCAACTCTGCACTCAACTCTGCCTTCTTAGTACACATTTCTGGGTACCCGAGCTATCTTCTCACCTTAAGCTGCAAATTTAGGTCACAGATACACCCACTAGTGTTGGGGAACAATCGCTGGGCATAATCTTGACTTAGAAATGTGATTTTTAGGAAACTCCATCAGAACCTCTTAATGGTGAGGTAACAGAAGAAACTGATAAGACCTCACTTGTGGCTGAAGAGGAAACAGCAAATGAAGTTTTAAGTGGTGAATTAAAATTGCAGTCTGAGAGTCAAGAAGAAGAACCCTTAACACTGTTTGTTCCATTAATGCTTGAGCCTCTGGCAAAACCTTCAGAAGACACTATATCGGAGAAGGTGAGAGAATTGAAACGAAATGTGAAGTCATCTTTCGTTCAGTGTGTAAATATCTTGCTGTTTTTAATTTTTGTTAAGTAACAGATAGAAAGTAGCCCCTACCACCATATTAAATTCTCGGGAGAAGCAATTATTAGGCCAGATGATGTAAATCCATAAACAGAATATACTAATGTTTCTGTTCTAATTAGCAGAAGTGGAGTGTATATATATTCATGTGATACTAAAAATGTTGCTCCGGTTTGCCTTCGCGGCAAATGAAACAGCTCTTTCTCACTAAAATACTACTTGGATATGAGTGAAAAGCCACATCCCTATTTTGTCTAGTAATTCTGCCCTGATGAAGTGTACGAGCAGTTAATTACTGGTAAAATACCCTTCTAGAACACAGATTTTACTGTTTTTTGTTTATAGTGCAAAATCAGATTGTTATATGAGAGCAAAATGATAATTGTGTGTCTAAAATAAAAAAACTTTTTTCCCTGGGATTAATTTCAGAATGTTTTTACGGTACTTGAATAATCATTTGAATAACTTGAATTTGAAAATAGGAGAGCAACTCTGGATATCAAATGCAGTTCACAAAATAGTCTCGTGCAAAAAGGAGGAAAGGACTGATTTGTTGACTGTATGTGTAGTACTGAAAACTGCTTAATGCCAAAATATCCTCCAAGGTTGCTAGCTAGGGGCAGTAGTTGTCAAATTGTATCTTCAACTGATTGTCCCTTTGGTTGTTTTGGCACCCTTCCCCTCCCCTCACAGGTTTTAAATGCAAATGATTCAGAAGTACTAACTGAAGAAAATACATCAGTAGAGAAGGAGGGCACTGAAGAACAGCTAGAATCAGATAAGGCCATCACTGAAAACACAGCTGCTTCAGCATCTAAGGAAGAGCCCTCTGACAATGGCCTGACCAACTCTGTGGTAAATGAAGCAGCAGAAGAATCTGTTTCTGAAAATGTATCACCCAAAACGGCTTCCTCATTGGAAGATCAAAATGAGGAAGCCGGGCACAATTCACAGGTGGCCCCTATTGCCTTGAGTCAGAGCTCTTTGATAGTGGTTGAACTTGAGGGTGTTTCTTTTCAGCAGCCTTCTGGACAGGAAGGACAGAAGAACCAGTTGGAAGAGCACTCAGAAGAGTCTGCTGAGCGAACAGATAAGTATGTGCAGACATCAATGGAGCGGGCTGCTGACAGCAGCTCTGAGGAAGCAGAAATTGAGGTACCCATTGTAGACCGGAGAAACTTGCGAAGAAAGGCCAAAGGCTACAAAAGTCCACCCAAGAAAAAAGGAAAGCCAGCTTAAAAATGAAATACTGATTGTTAATTCATTTATTCATGAGGAAGTTATCTTATGTAAAACACTAAACCATCTGGGACATGGGACACATGGGCTTAAAATGCTGTGTTGGACTTCCTCTTGGGATCCATCACCTTTCCTCAAGTTTTCTTGAATTTTTAACCACTAGACATTGAGCTTTATCAGAGTATGAAAATAAACAGCCAGTCTCCTCCTTTTATAAATGATACATGCTTAATAAATACAGTTGTGCTAGCAAAGGGAACAGTTTGCATATTTGAGGTGGCAGTTGTGGAAGAAAAATGCAGCATGAAATCCTGGCCCTATGAAGGTCCCTTAAATTCCCATAGACTTCCACAAGGCCAGACATCACTTTAGCACTTTTTTTAGTAACTTGTTCTCTACTGTAGAGAGAAGCAGAACAAGAAAAAATCCTTCCTCACTTTTTGTTCCCTCCCCATAGATTTTTCCCAGATGAGATTAAAAGAATGTAAGATTCTCAAAATACACAAGAAGGTATAACTCAGTAGATCAAAACAACATAAGCAGCATCTGTCTTTCATAGAATCAGTTAAAACAGCCGAGTCAGTAGAAGCATGGTCAGCGCAGTACGTGCCATCATGCACTCTGATAATGAAGTTCTTTACATGAAGATTGAGATGTCTACACAGTAAACTGCTTGTAGATTCCAAAGTGACCATCTTGGTAAGCCTGTTTTTCTGGAGTGTGTGGAATGTAGACTCCACTGCATATACAGAACTGTTTGAACTGCCTTCCTAACTACTTGCATGTGTTGAGTGGATACTTGATTACTTGTTACTTTACAGGAAAACAATATGACAACTTTCAATCTTGGTTTTGGTCTGAATGGAAGTGATGCTTTGTTTTTTATAAATACTTGGCTGGTGCTGTGGGGTAGCTGTTAAAATGTTGTCTGCCAGGTGTGTGACTTCTGTGAGTGCTGGCATTTCAGGTGGTTGTGACATTCATTAGTGTGAATATTAGTGGGTGTTTCAGCAAATGCTTGTTTGCCAAACTTCTCTGCCTTCAGGAGTTAGCAGGTGATTGCTTGCAAATACTTCTGATTCCCAGTTTCTTTTTTTAACTTGGGTGTAATCCCTGGGATGATAGCTTCCCAGTTCATAGCTTTTATTAAAAGCAGCAACCAAACTTTGCTGTATGCAAACAGAAATAAAAACGGCTTTTCATGCATTTTTCCCTTCAGTGGTTCTCCTGGCAAACCATGTATGTTACTCCTCAGTTTGCTATGTGTTTCTTTCCATAAATTAAACTTCTCTCATAATGGGTTAAAAAGCCAGGAATAAGAAAGAACAATGGTTCTAAGAACAGGAAATCACACCACTATTTGTCCTGCTATATGCCTTTTCTAAGATGAGTGAACGAGTGTGCCATGGTGTCTCAAAACCAGAGGTATCTAGAAATTGCTGTTCAGGACTTCTGAGTACAAGGTTTTCTTGGATGGCTGCAATGCTGTCTTTTATCCCTCTATGAAACTAATGTAAGAATCTGGTTTAGGATTTTATGCTTTCGCTGTTTAACTGTATTTTAACTCCATTTGTACTATTTCTTTCAGCTGATGAAGTACCATGCTCCTTTTTAATCTGTTAAGAGCAGTTTACAAGCCAAAAAAAAAAAAAGGCAGTTGTTAAGAAATGTGTATTACCTAAACTTCAGATTCAGGGTGCATGGGATTACTGAGTTAAATCTGGGTTTCTTGAACTATTGCACATAGCTGTAACTTCCTATCAATGTAGACACAGGTACTCCTTATGAGCCCCATGACTGATAAATGTACAAGAGCTTTCATCATTGTTTGTAAACATATTCAAGTGAACTTTAAGCATTTCTAAAACTAATCAAGTGTTTTCTATAAAGCATATGAGACAAAACTTTTGTTATCTTCTGTGTGGCTTCTCTTTTACTGCCAAGATTTCTTGTATATAAAAAAAAAAGGTGCCTAGAAAACACATTTATTGCATTGCTAAGAATTTGGGATTTGTGAGGGCTGCTGTCTTAAAAAAAGGGTGGTTGTATGCAGTATATTCTCAGAATCACAGAATGGTCAGGGCTGGAAGGAACCTCTGGAGATCACCTAGTCCAGCCCCCCCGCCAGAGCAG
>VZSZ01010485.1:9866-32366 GCA_013398815.1 Ibidorhyncha struthersii
TTTGGCAGTTGGGACAAACTGGCTGACACGTATCATTCAAGCAGCACCAGCTTGCTGGGGGTTGTGTAAATGAATCTGGGAGCTCTTGGTTTCACATGATTCAAACGTGCATTATTGAAGATGGATGTTCCTTAAAAAAAGATTGATGATGGATATCAGGCTTATAGTGCCATTTATCATTTTGAATATTATTTAGACTTGCCGTGTAAAGCTGTAACTTGAGAGTTGGATGAGCTGGGACAGAATGGAGGCCTCGGCGTGCACGTTGTGATTGATGGCTTTGCTTTCTCATTGTTTGTTACCAGATACTAGCCGGTCATTACAGGAGTGCCTTACAATTGTTTTAGGGGCTGGGTTTCCGTGTGTGGATGCGTGCGTGTTTGTACAACAGAGAGAGGGACGGGCAGAGACAGAGTGAAGTTTTTAGTGAGAGCAATTCGATAATTGTAAAGAATGCAGACAAAGCTGTGGCCCAGGCAAGGATACAGGCAGTCTTTTGCGTGAATACAGATACGTGGCCGTACGTAACACTAAAATGTAAGCAGGACTGCAGCTGCTCCGGCATAGCATCGTCAGATGTTGCCACTTCCAGTATAAAAATGGGCTTGTGAACAGATTAACGCAATGCAGCTTCCTTTGGCTAATAGGCTGCATTTTGGACCCATAATTGCAAAGAAAACAAAGTTCTAGAACACAGTTATTTCAGCGTTTACATTTTTCTTCTCCGCCCACCCTCGTCACCCAGTGTTGTCAGTCTTTGAATCTTGGCGTTCGCTCCCGGGTGTCGAGGATGCTCCTGGCAGGGGACAGTCTGCCCCTGTAAAGGGCAAGGGCAGTCCTGTCCCTTTTTGAAGCACTTTTGCGGGAACCAGGACACCCCCACCTGCTGGAAGAATTAAGGAAGCAGCTTTTTATAGGCAATTAGCTCTTGTCTTGGAAGCGCAGGCGGTGACTATCAGGAGATAGACCAGCGACAGAGCAGCTTCAGCAGTAGGTTGCCAGAACGTCAAGCGATGGGGTGGTTGTGCGATACGCAGCCCGGTTAAACTTGTTGTGAGTTGACAAACTATTGAATTGTTCCTGCCTGGCACATCGTACAGAAATCGCAGGATTGACAGGAAGGGCAGGTAAAATTAGATGGGAATGGCTTTTTGTTGAATCAGTCTCGAATTTGCACAGGTAGATGGTGTTTTTGAAAGGCTGCTTGTCGCACGAACTTTTTCTTCGATTGTGAGATGCCCTCCTAGCAAGAGGGAATTATAGCGACATTTAATAAACAACGTACAGCATTTAGGTTAAAACGTTTCACAAAGCCGTCACTGACTTTGTATGAGTTTTATAGAAATGACCTTTTCGGAAGTCTGGTGTTTGTTACCACTTCTGCAAATTTAGTTCACTTTGCTTTCGGTCCACTCGGTTGCCAAAAGTAAGAGGAATTCAAGTTTATACACTTCGTTCAAGTCCAACATCATGAGAAACCCCGGAAAAAGCATACTATTTTCTATAAAGCCTTCAACGGTAGAAGGTAAAACTTTGCTCTCCTACCCCTGCACTTGCGTAACACAGTAGGTAATTGAAGTACAAGTGCCAATTTGCTGGAACAATTGTAAACACACCTTGATACAAATGGCATCGTTGCATTCTTACTGATTAGAAAACTTTGCTATTAATAGACACAAAGTCCATTTCAGGTGTAATTGGTAAGGAGCTGAGTGCACTCATGGGAAGAAACCTTGTTTTGTTTTTTGTTCGCTTTTATTCTTATCCCTTTTTTCAGTTTTATAGCTGGAGACATGATTTATTGCAGCCATCCATCTTTGGGGCTCATCCATCACATCCTGGTTGCTAGGCAATCATGGCAGCAGCTGTTTGCTTTGAATCAGACAGAAAAGTTGTCAATCATCAAAGGCAGGTGAATAGCATTAGAAACACGCTATTGTCAGACGGAATAATTAATCAAAGAGAGAAAAGATAATTAAAAAGATATGACCCTTGCAAGTACTTGCTCTGGGTTGCCTGGAAAAAAGAAAAACTGCCTGGTCTTTTCTAGACACTTAAGCAGCTGAGGGCTGATAAAATATGCACTCTGCAGTGCATAGTTTTTAATTAATTGAAAAAGGTTCAACATTCAAAGACGATGCTGGAGAAAAGTCTGATTATGAGCAGAAGTAATATTTATTGTTTGCATGAAAGGCCTGACATGGAGTTCTAACTTTCTGTCACAAATCTCCTGCGCGCTTGCACTAAGCCTCTTTCAGCTTTACTATCTCCACTGGCAGTTACTGGAGTGTGCGGTGAGTCCGTCCAAGTAAGGGTCCTACGGCTTTCATCCAGCCTTTTCATTTCGGGCCACCTTTTCAGGGTAGTGTCGCGTTCGCGATCCTGTATAGCGGCTATCGGAGTTGCTCTAGCTCTGCCATCAGCAAGGCGGGCGAAGCTCGACGAGTCCGCAGTATTGCGCTGCGGTCGGTATGGGAAAGATGTTGAGGCAGTACCTGTCTCATTTTCAATCAGCGCGTGGAATAACAGGCGCTTGGGAGCTTCTTCCTGAACCCAATTTTCCAGCAATCCTATTATTTTTAGCTGGGATGATGAAAAGGATGCTGCAAAGCCTAATTTTCAGCATCTCAGAGTTTGGATACCCTGGTAGTAGATGCAGCGTAGCACGCCCCGGCACAAGCACACGCAGGAATGCGCTTCTGGTGTAGAGCATCATTGACCCCGTTCTTGCAGAACGTCCAGGTAGAGCTCATCCCGCCAGCAGTCTGCAAATTAAGGGGACTGGTTTGAACGCTATAGTTGCCGAAAAGCTGGATGTCTGAGGCCGTAATACTGTAAACTGTCTTTGTGAGAACGGAAGACCATATTTTTGCTTGTTGGGCAAAGTACTCGTGTAGTCCAAACAAAACCCAACTTTGGTGTTTGTTCGTGCTGAGAAGGTAAGATGTCTGTGGACATACCGATCACAGGAGAACAGAAGTACGATGATTTCACTATCAGAGTTTATTTAAAAAAAATAAAATTTGTAAGTAGTGAAGCAGAGGTGACTGCCACTTTCCCTCCCTTTGTATTTTTTCATTTTTGATTTCATACTTCCTTTACTCTGTTTTCTAGAACCGGACGAAGAAACTCCCAAGTTTCTGCAGCCAGGAGAACAAAACCTCTATTCTCAATATCAATAGCAAACCCAGATATTAGCGTTGATTATCAGCAAGTTTTGCAAGGATATGTGCCGTGAAATGTTGGGAATTAAAATTGCAGAATGAAAATCTTGCGCACCGTTACGGCGCGCGCCATCCCTTCCACAGTGGCTAATTCCTTGGCTGCTTCTTTGCAGCGGTGTGTCAAAAGCAGCTCCTCTGCTAATTGTGTGTAGCCTGCATCGCATTTTCTGCTCTCACACCCTGTTTCACTTGTAATCATTCCAGTATTTACTTAGAGGAGGAGAGAACCCAGCTAAGAAGGAGCCGGGGTACCATCTGAGAGCTGGGCACGACACATCTGCTGCACAGAGCCATTCGTTTCAACGCTGGTAGCAGGAAGCTCAGGCTGAAAGTTAACTCGGGTGACTTGGAGAAATCTGTAGCTTCAATTAACATTTCGTATTAGTGATTCCTCAGAACGTAACGTTCACCAAAGTTTGTGTGAGAAGTCACGCAAATCTCTCTGAAAGCCTAGTAGTACATGTTGGCATTAGCGTCAGAAATACCCTCCGTATACTGTGTGACCAAAGTCTCTGTCACCCAGGGCTGATAGCATAGCACTTTTATGTGAAGTTAGGGTGTTGTCTAGAGTTGCTGGCAAGTGTCTTTTTTTGAACTGGGCTAGCTTCTTTTTCCTTCTATATCTAATGACAATTCAGTTGGACGTCTTACTGGCGTTTTTGTCCTAGGCGTGTGGGCCCTGTGCCTATGCAGGGCAAAGGGGCGTATGTTTGTGTATGGGCATGCAGTGCTTCCTCTGGCGTGCTTCTGGGTATTAAATAGATGTGGGATAGCCGTGCCCGCGTGTGGGGGACGTGTTTATGGCTGTAGAGCTCTTTTCCTCCTTTGCTGGGAAACGGATTCGCCTCCTTTTCACACATCAACACCTCTGATACCTTTTCAAGTATTTGCTGTATTTCAGATCTGCTGATCACAGTTTTATTTACTGATAGGGGAACTGTGGCAGTAGTTCCCTAATGGAGGGATATATAGTGCTGACATCGAGAAAATGTTGGGTAAGAGACATATGGATAGATGGCGGCACGTTGGAATCTAGGCAGCTATTGTTTAGTCTGATAGTGATTTCTTAGCAGATGATAGACAAAAGTTCCCCGTGATAATCTGTTTCCCTCTACTCATAAAATTGAGGTGCGTCTTTTCCCTCTGATTTCCCCTAGTTTCTTTTCCGTGTGTGGTGTTGAGGGAAGACAGAGCAGCTATTCCCCACTCGCGGTATTTATTGATTCACAGGTGAAAGGGGTTGGACTCCATGAAAGGATTTTCCTGTCCTAGCTCCTTCCTCACCCTTCCCCAAAGGCAGGCTGCTTTTGCGCTGCTATAAAGAAAACTCCTGAGGAAGTTGAGATACCTTGGTACTGAACGCGGTAAAGCTAGAATGCCTTTTTGTTCATGTGAAGTGAAAACGGACGGAGTATGTCAGGCATTAAAACCACAATAGGTAGTAAAGCGTTTTGCTTTAACTGGTGGAAGAACGTGCAAGGGGAGTTTCAAATAAACGGTCAAATAATAATCGCCCGTTTGCCAGTGTTTAACTCGCTGTGTTAAGTAGAATGTAGCATCTCAGGAGGAACCACCGAGTTATGTGGTCTTTGTATACTGAGAAAAATATCTTGAGGAAATACATAGAATGTGCTTGGCTGAACTATGTCCTCTGCTTGGCTGAAGCGAGTAAGCGTAGAAGACTTCCCCCGCCGGTACACAGATGTGCATATTCCAGGCTCTCACATCACAGCGCTCTGACAGATAGTCTGCAGGTCTGTCCTCCTCACTGCAGGAGAGCCAGGGTGTTCCTCACTGTCTTTAGAGAGCGCTGTCTCCTCAAAGGATCGAGAATACGTGTTTCCTTCTGAAGATTTCTGATACGAGAGAGGCTTTTTATTCCCCATTTTTAAGGTTAGTTGCCCTTTTTATTCCTCTCAGCGTAGCCTGCTGTTCCGTCTTGTGTATGCACAGTGATTTTAGGGTTTCAGTCCTACAAGCCTGTGCAGTGAAACAGAAATATTTCTTATCTCCAGTTTCCAGTTTGTCAGCAGTGTGCTGAAGAGAAGTCTTCTGCAAGCTAAGCCTGAAGCTTGGAAGGTGTCCTGGTGTTCTCTAAGTGAACGTCCTTCAGTGTCCAAGCCACACTGCAGTGAAATGCATGAAATACATTTGTGTGTA
The DNA here is from genome assembly GCA_013398815.1 of Ibidorhyncha struthersii. Classification (NCBI taxonomy): domain Eukaryota; kingdom Metazoa; phylum Chordata; class Aves; order Charadriiformes; family Charadriidae; genus Ibidorhyncha; species Ibidorhyncha struthersii. The sequence continues at coordinate 15,251 of VZSZ01010485.1, forward strand.
CTTACTTATACGATGTAAGGTATTAAAAGTGTCTTGTTTTATTCAGCATATTTTCCAGGGTACCTCTTCAGAAATGACAGGGGTAAAAGATAATGGGCTTACTGTCATAGGTGCACGATGACTAACTCGCGTCACCTGACCATCCAGGAGCAGAGCCAGATGGCCTCAAAGACGGGGCATCATCGGATACAAGCCGTCAGGCAGGGTACTACTTCCACTCTAACCTCTGGGGTGATTGTGTAGAAAGGAGCAGGAGTCGAAATGCCTTCAGGAGAAGGGAGAGGAAGGACTAGTGCCACAGAGAAGAAAAGGCTGATAGGTAGAGGTCTGGACCACTGTATGGTCCTCAAAATAGAAATGCCTGAATTCATACATTACTCTCATGCACTTACCCTCGAAATCCCATATATGCTGTGCAGTTGTTTTAGAGTTAAACGTGTGCTTTGCTTTCTAGTTAACCCCTAAACCCCCTTGCAATTGCCATATTAATTTAGTTAGTTAGTTAGCGCATAAGGGTACAATTCTGGTAACCATCTTAACTTTATGAGTAAAATGGAGAGACGTAAACTAGGTGGACTAAGTGGGCCGGACTCATTGCAAATTTTATGGAAAGAATATTTGAAAAGTAGAAGGTAGAACTTGAAACAGCAAAGATAGCGTGTGAGTGGTTTTTTATATGCTGAAATGTATCATTTACCCAGGATACCTTGTCTTCCTTTGTTTTTGCTCTGGGCCTGCAATAAAATGCTTCCTATCTATATTAGTTAGCAAATACTCGAATGTAATATATGAGAATAGCGCTGCATTATTTCCTCATGCTTATATGTTTTCTGTATAAAATATTCTAGCAGCAGTGAAATCTTGCTATGTGATTGCATTTCATTTGGAGACGGTTAGCTGAATAAGCAGTAGGGCAAGCAAGCAGTAAGCTGAATGAAGGAAAGAGAAATAAAATTTTACAGCACATTCTTGTTGTAGGAGTGTGCAACACAAAATTGTGTGACTCAAATGCTCAATCTGGTCTTCATGATTAAGCAATAAACAAAGTACAAAACAAAGTTATCGTCCTTTTGAAACTTGTGCTCAGTCGTGAGAAAGCGAAGTATTTAACATTTCTCAAAGGAAAACATCTTTTGTTACTCGAGGTTCACTGGTAGTGGTTTCTAGTTAACAAAACTGTTTGCATTAGGGTAAAATTAATAACTTTTTTTTTTTGTAGGCACTACAGGTTTTCTAAAGTTGATTTGCGCAATGTTGATAAAAGGAAACGAAATGGTTAAAATTTGTGATAAAATGACTGGTGTGCTTGTTGTAAGCACTGGAAGAATATACTTTGATTACGCTATCAACTTTATGCGGAGCAGTTCGGTTACATTGCCTAAGTAGAAATGCCTTTGTGTTTTGCATGTTTGTGTCATGCCCGACATAAGGGAGTGCGAATCCAGGAGTGGGTCTTCTTGGCAGCAGTAATACAAACCTGTAACAGTATTAACACTCTGGAGTCCCCCAGATTTTGCTGCTTACATCCAGCAGAGATGTCCCTGTGAGTTTTTTTGTGTGTAATGATTATTGAAGTCTGTCAGATTACTGATGTGCTCTGTACTTTCCAGACAAGACCTCCCCCCAGACTTTAAAATGGCAGTTTCTTAACCTAAGGAATTCGCATTCATATGATTGGGATCTTGGATGCACCTGCACTGAGAAAGGAGGCGTTAGATTCTTCGAGTCTACAACAGTTTCTTATCTGGATATTAGTGGTACCAGTCTTTAATGTGATTAAGGAGCTGAGGACCAGACAGAAAGTCAGTCCCTTCAGGAATGTATCCATCAGAGTGCGAAAGGGGCTTTCAGCTCCCCCTTCGCTCCCCTGCCCGTGCTCTCGGCTCCTTGGGCTGGTGTGGAGCCTGGGGTTGGCGCTGCGCCATTACTGCGCAAGCCTCTCGTCCCCGTCACGGCTGCATCCAGCCCATGTGGGGAAGAACTTCCTGCTGGATCTCACAGACCTATATGCGATGGACCATATGTGAGAACTGTTTGGCAGAAGCAAATGCCTGTCACCTTACATACAACAACGGCTCTTAAGGTAGGTCAAGCAGCCTAGGGCTATGGGTAGTGAAAATGTACTTAAATGGTACAGGCTGGAGAGCTTCAGTTCCTCTCCTGGGTCTGCTTCCATGTTGCAGAACAATAGGACATAAATGTGGAGGGAACCTCTAAAAGGCTGTCCAGTCCTTCTCCAGTTCAGCAGATTCCAGCTGTGCCCTTCCTGGCAGACGTTCGTGGACAACCCAGAACTAGCCAGGCAGTATCTTCAAGTGTCCTTACTGCAGCTGGACATTAGCCTGGCTTGGGGAGTTTCCTATGAGCTGTTTCGCTTTCTGGTGTCCTACAGACTGACTGAGTTGTTGGTAGCTTGAAGCAAGGGTTTGGAGCGGCCTGTACTGCTATGGATTGTCCTTCGGACTAAGCCGTGGGGAGTGACGCTTCCAATGTTCACTCTTGGTAAGAGCCAGTCCAAAGCCCACTGAATTCAAATACGATTCTTTTACTGACTCTGTTGATTTGATTGGGCTTTCACCGAGACCTGTAGTGTCAGCTTAAGGAACAGAGTTTCACCTGTGCTACCTGATGACTTTATGCTGTGGCTCTGTTCGTTGTTGATGTAATGCAGATACAGACAGATTCTGGTAGACACTTCTTGGGGGGGTTCTCGTCTTGCCAAGTAAGACGCTTTTGTGCATGTTTAAGTGCTTAAGAACCTTTAAGGATTTGGGAGTAGGTGCTAAGCAGTCGTTTTTCGTGAGAGGGATGTAATGTAATACTAACGACCCAACCAGGAATGGACATCTTGTTTGATGGCATTCAATCAGGTGGAATATTTTAATTTGTTTTGGAATAATTACACAATTATTAATGTGACGCCAAGAAACTTTTGTTAATACTCAGAATAGTATTAAGTTATAAATAGATGATATTGTCACAGTCTAGTGTCTGTACTGATAGGTAACAGCATCGTGTAAATTTGGCCGTTGATTCTATTCTGAAAACACACTCTTCTATCCTTACTCTTTTAGTACAAAATTGCATCTTGTTATGGATAATATGTCATGTCTCCCTAAAAACGTGATCTTGATTTTCATCCCGTGATGATACTTTATTCAATAAATCAAAATCTTCCTCAACAGTTAGCAACCAACTTATTTAATGGTTATTTCTGAAATGTTGATACAGGGAATTTAGCAGTTAACAGTGTTTATACATTCCAGAAGCATTAACAGGTTAGGTTCTACTGGAATTCAGTAAATATCCATGAAACGTGTGGGAGAACTATACGCTATGCAGTGTCTCAGCAGTCGGCTGCCAGACATCTCATGAAATACCAAATGTAATAATAAAGTTTATAACGATGATATTGTCAGGAGGCACCCATTGTCCACTATCGCTGAAAGCGCAGGGAGCAAGGCCTATCGCCCAGTGTTTAGACTGCAGCATTAGAACGCTACAGATGTCCTTATCTTCTGGAGATAGGGTTGTACTGAATCAGTGGGGTTTACGCATTCTTGTGCATGAAAAAATGCTCTTCGCCTTCTGAAGAAAATAAAAGGAGGATAGTTTTTATATGTGTCAAGGTTGTCTCCCGTTTCTGCAAGCGAAGTTCAGTGAAAGATCCCTAGTAAATCTGTGATTTTCCCAGTAGCTTTTTCCCTTTGGTTTCTGGTTTTCCTTTATTGCTATCTAAAATAGACATTCCACTACAATCAGTAAAAATTGCCATGTACTAGGTACGGTCTGCATGCTCATAGGCCGGCCTGTGCTGCCTGCGTTGTACCTGATCTATTTAGCAGCTGAGGGGTGAGTAGCACCAAAGCAGGCTAGGACTCCGAAAACTACTCGTATATTTTTTTTGGTCTTTGTGCAAATAGATGACATTTTCTCAAAATGCGTCTTCGTTAGAGTATTTTACTTCTGTTCGTTATGACAAAACATGGCAAACAAGGACAGAACATAAATTACAGCTGTGGTCTTGAAGTTTGAAGTTGCATTTTAGCCATACTATGCCGTGTATTATGATTATAATTATTATCTTTTGGTGCTTGTGTGTATGTAAATTACATTAAAAATAAGATCAAGGCAGACATGAAATATCGGTGACAAAGGCAGAAAAAAGATGAACAAGCTATTACGAGCTATGAAAAATAAAAAGATGCTGTCTTTAATGTGACAGTGAACCAAAACCCACCAATTGTATAACATGAGGGTATTTTTCACAAATACTCCCTTACATATTTGTTGTGGCCATGCCCTCAATGGCATCTCAGTCAGTCACTCTTACGAGGGTGCAGTTTTAGATTGATACCTAAATCTCTGCTGTTTGGAACGCTGTATTATCTTGCTTTGCCTGAAAGCAGGCAAGGCACACGTTTTCAAAGATATATATGCTTAAAATATTTACGTTAACATAAATACATTTTTTGATATTCAGGTTCTGCTATGTTCTGGGGCCTGCTTATTAAAAATAATTTCACAAAACCTGCCTTCAGTCAAAAGTGTCTGGTAAATGCCGGTATTCTTAAGTTTAAATAGAACTTCCCCACATAGCAATATATTTATTTATTGTATGTCTCTTTAATGGACTCCAAACTTGAAAACACAGAGCTGAATTCAGGCATCAAAACTAGAAGGGTTTCATGGTTTAAGAAGGCCTAACTTTTATATACACATACTTGTATGTTTTTTCTTGGAAAAAAAATACTGCAGCGAGAGAGAGATTAGGTTCCTGACATTAGATATATTCATAATCTGGCATAAATCTGTGTACTGAACTAGTGATTTTCCAACATATATTTTATGAAGTGTAAGAGTATTGGTACTCAATGACACACATAGTTCCCTCACAGGAGTCTTTTAAACTTTTTGCTCGCATTCATATTCATTTGTAAAAAAAATGTACTTCAGGGCTTTCTTACCCATGCTACGTATCCAGAACATACAGTTGTTAGCACAGTGTAGCCAGGTGTTGGTGGGTCTGTTGATGGCCAGGCCAAAGGCGTCTGGGATCATAGGAGACATCGGTCTAATTGTTTGCTTTCTTTTTTCCTGAGATAGAATAAAACTACTTGGAGAAGTACAATTTTAGTATTAAACGGGGTTTTATTTATCCCGCAGTACTGAAGGAATGGGGAAGAGGGAACCCCCATCTGCATCCGCGCGGTTGTACCAGAACGTTGCTGCCATTTGATCACGGTATGGCCGGAGGTAGCTGGAACCACAGTCAGGCTAACGCGCGCGAGAAACTCGCAACTGCAGAGCCTGCCAGTAGAAGCCAGACTCAGAATGTCTGTGCTTTCGAGGTTTCGTAGTAAGTGTTACGCTTTTGAACTTTCCTATTTTGACATCCTTTGGGTACTGTGAGCAATTCTGGGTTTAAGAAAGAGAGATGTAGAAACATAACGTTGCGAATTAGGAATTCCTGATTTTTCTTGGAAGGGAAGTCGCTGAGTTTTGTAGACCTTGGTTTGCAACCCATAAAACGAGGGGGGGAGAATATACCTTGCTTCACAAGAGAATTCCGAGCATTAATGCTTAGATGTACAGCTTTGAAATTAAACAGTGATATGTAGGTGATACTTTTGAGGTGGAGTTCATAATTCAGTTTTTTGTTTTGCTGTACGCGCTTAGCCCTTGCTGTGGTTTGGCAGTATGTTCTTTATCATCATTCATTCAATGTAAGATAAAGGCAGTTTAAGAAAAAAGAACTTGTATTTTAAGTTGTTGAAGGAAGGGGTCTCTTTTCCTTGGAGTTTTACGATTCAGAAACTGAAGTGGTGGTTCAACAGCTGCAAAGAAAAAAGAATCGTTTTAATAGTCAAATGGTTCTAAATTAAAAAGGAAAGAAAACAAACCATCAAAAATCCTCATCAAGTTCTTTGGGAAACAGAAAAGGAGGAAAAAGTCTAAGGAAAGCCAAACCGGCTAATGTTACAGTTGTCACAATTACTCATATCCTATGCTAGAGATTGAGGAAGCACGGTAAAAATGAGCCAAAACTGGTCTTGGATCTCGTGGATATGGCTTCTGCTCGTGTCAGTGTTTGCATCTGAGTCTCGGTTTAAAATCTGGCCTTACTCTTTACAAAAAGCTATGTTCAATCACGTAGTTCTAAAACAAAAGAGAAAAGGAATTCTGCATACCGTATAAAAACATACATGGGATTATTTTTTTCAGATATATGCAGAAAATCACAAGTCCTATTTTTATTGATTATAAATATTCTTCAATTATTTATGGCATATTGTTATGCTTCATTTTAGACAATTTCAGGAAAATAGTTTTCCTGAAATTCTTTAAAATTATACTTCTTAGTATATCCAAATAAACATGTATTTTGCAGACATAGAGTATGACCCTTATATTTATGAGTTACCTCACTGACTGCATTGAGACTACTTACGTGGTTGCTGAACAGTTTGCTCCTCTGAAAATTACACTTCATGGACAACATACAAAAATATTCTCCTCTACCGTCTGTATGCATGTAACAAGAAGCATATTTTATATGTAGTCATAGAACGATCTATCCATTTATACAGAGAGAGAGAGCGCGAGCTTGTATGTATACATGCCTGCAATATTTTGTAAGAGAGTCTTTATTGGATGCCTGTGTAATTTACTAGAAAGTGAGCCCTTGAATTTGCCATTGTCCTGGCAGTAATCTTAATATTCCAGCTCGTAAAGAGCTTTGGGTACTCGGCGTTTCAGTAATCGCTGCATCATGGGCAGGTTTTTTTTCTTCTTCCCATAAATACCCCCCGCTTCTGCCACTTGAAGGCCAAGTCAGTCGAGAAACAGTCCAAAAAAATCATCCGAACTTTTTTAGGCTCGTAAGTAGCTCTGATATTAATTAGCCTTAGCATTTGTGTGTAAAAAGATACGTTTAGTAATTTTGTAGCATATATTATTTATAGCATTTTTTTTTTCTCCTAAGTCTTAACAGAGTTCTGTGCTTAGGCATTTGACAATAATCCCATTAAAATGGCTACAAACATTCCTGAAATGAGTTGTAGAAAACTGTGTGGTGTCTGTCAAACCTATGATAATGTGGCTTAGAACAGAAGTTTTGTCATATTTGGTTGAGATGATCCTAACACCCATGTGTGGTTTTGAATATGCCCACGAGTGCCCACTCTGTATACACTCAGTTTCTGGTTTTCACATTTGTTTCCCTTCCACCCTCTATTCTGATAATTTGCTGTAAAGCAGTCTTTGTTTCATTGATTTCTGTCTGTCTACCAAAGAATAAAGTTTGCTCTCCTCACACACGCATCTGTCAGTACTGTACCAAGAGTCAATCCCACAAGAGGCAAATTGAAGAAATGAAAACAAATAAGTTATAAAATAAAGTGACAATAATGTGCAGTAGCATAAAGATGGCTTTGGGCTGCTGTTGAAGCAGATGGCCCATCCCTGGCGCTGGAGGCCAGCACGNCGGGGTGCCCCCTTCCTCCAGCCTGGCTCGGACAGAATTCTGCACGTTCCCAGTGCGCAGCTTCTTGTAAACGAGGTTATCGCGGGGATTAGAGCACTGGGAGCCAGGCTGCTAGAATCAGGCCCCAAGTATTACCGTGCTTTACTGTGTTTCATGTTGCTGCCGACGCTGACGGACTGATGTTTGTGAATCTTTCGAATTCCTCAGGAAAAAATAAAAAAATGCAGCTGCAGAATATGTCAAAATGTACGTTTGTGTTAAAAGAAAAAAAAGTTTTCTTTTTCAAACAAATGATCCCTGCAGTAGAATTTCAATAACGAGCACATATATGAAAATGTATTTACACAGACAAACTGGTAGCGTGTGTGTGTTTAACATTTATGAATACTGGCCTAATGCGGCTGAAGTATTCAAATCTCTTTTAAGATTGTAATTGAAGTAACATGATATAAATGTAAACTTTAGCTTAGAGCACACAGAGCATACAAGACAGTTTGACACCTTCATTTCAGCAGTAAGAAATTACCATTGTCTCTTGTTTCTTGCTTCTAGCTTATATGACCAAGCCAAAAAGTAATTACACAATTAGGGTTGACATACTGGTTCCTGTAATATTTCTTCCCGCAGTTTTTTGGTGGCTTATTTCTACTTCAGATTTTCCAGTCCTTTGTAATTCATACCAACACGTCCATTTTCATTGCAACAAATTTACTCATGAAGATTGCAAGTCTTGCATAATTTAATGATGAAAAGGCAGCATTTCATTTTCTCCAAATGTAGTTATTTGTAGATTAAAGATAAACATATGTGGAGCTAACATGGTTTTTGTAAGAACTTTGTCACCAACTTAAACACTGAATTGTTACGTATGGGAATGGAAGAGTATTTCTGTGTAAGTAATTACAGCATTATGCAATTCAAAAAGAAGGCTCTGCACCAACGTGCAACTGCTGATCTGGGAGGGAACCGCTCTCCATAGGTCAGGTAACGGTTAGTTTGTTGCATTCTGCATGGATAGAGGAGGAGTTACTGATGTTTTCCCAGTTCTCGGGAACGCTTGATAGGGAGCACCGCGCGGTGTCTCTCAGGGCCAGGGAGGCCCTCGGACGAGCTCCAGGTGTTCACCCAGAGCAGGTCAGATGAAAAGCAGCCTAACCATCTTGTCCGTCTTTTCCTGTGTCTGTTCCTCGTTTCTGGGGTGTGTAAGGCAGTTTGAGAGTCCTGTAATTCCGTACCTTAAGACTTGCCCGGTCCAGGAATATTCTGGGACAGTTGCGCTTTTTCGCTTGCTTAGTTATGTAGTTACGCCTGGGGCGTCTCCGGGATGATGTAAAAGCAGTGCTATATGGTATTGTTAATGTGTTCTCTGGGGCTTTTCTATTAAAAAAAAAGAAGTTAAAAAATCTGCGCTTTTTGACCATTCCGACACCGTCACCTAATCCTCAGAGCAGAACGGTAACGGGACAGAGGTCCTTGTGGCGTTGAGGTGCAGGGTTGGACATCTGCTGCAGACTCCAGTTGTCCTTCGCTACCGCGGCGAAGCTGCTTGTTCACATTTCTTGTTGCAAGGTTTCCTTGCATTTGATCTGGACACAGGAGCTTCATCTCATCTCGGAGCCTAGTCTGTCATTATAGAAAATACGATGGAGGGCTGGGAAGGAGGTATAGCGAGTTTGCTGGTGACAAGCCAAGTGGAGGGGGTTTGCCAAGTATTAATCATTTGTATAAAGCTGCAGCCACTGTTCAGCCAAATGAATCTGTTCTGCCTTGGTTTCTCACAGTGACAGCATCAAGAGATTAGTAGTTTTGTAATAAAGTTGTCTTTTTACATGCTCTTTAAAGTCTTGCTACCTCCTCGTGTGTCCGATACCCCAAGGAAGGGCCTTTTCACCTCCCAGAGTTTCCCTGGCTGAGTTTCCCAGTTAGGGAAGATGATGTGCTTACAGGTATAAAATAGACTTTGTGCTCTTTAAAATGAATTCTTCCTCTCCCGCCCCGCTCTCCGAGATGTCACCGGGTTGCAGTATCTTCTCTGCAAATCAAGGCTCCCGACTTTCAGCAGTACTGTGTTACAGGGAGCATTTCTACAGGAAAAGACAAAAGGAGAGGGATGCTTCTTGTAATGGGCTACTGCTGTTTCAGCCAGTTAGTCTTTTAACTAGAAAATGAGAGTACACATAGAGGCTATTAAATCATTAATTACAGCATGTACTTCTTTCTCTAAACACAGACAAAACACAGTTAAGAGGTACCAGAAAGAAATAACTTTCCCTAATTTTGAAACTAAGTGCAGGATGCGAGATAGCAAGCAGGAGTCGTGCACAAAGTTGTATTTTTTTCTGGTGGAGTTTATACCAGCGTTTTCCTTAATTATTCTTGATGTTTTGCCCATTATACCATTAGCTTCTTCAGAGGACAAAGATAAGTTGCCAGTATTCACAGGAGCGAAGTGTGAAAGCATTTAATTATTGATATGTTAGTAACCAAGGTTCCAAAATGACGTTGTCAAAATCCATAATGATCAGACAGAAAATGTATCAGCTTGTTGTTGAAAAATACAGCTCAGACTGTGTGGGATTTGAACGTGCGCAATCCCAAGAAATTAAACCCCCGGTTTCCTGCATTTCCAATACCAATCTGCTTTACCCAGCGTTTTCCGCTCTTGAAAATTCTTATTGTTAATGTGCTCCTCATTCTTTATTTTAATTTTAGCCTTTTCTTCATTGTTAATCTAATACATACGTTTCACTGCATGAACTCATGCTTTTTCACTAGGTGGATCTGTAAATCCGTTAAACGGTCAAGCCGAGTCTAACATTATACTACTAGCTGGCTCCATATTCTCCGTCTCTTTAAAACGCAGGTTTCATGAACGGAATATACTCGGTAGCTGTTTAATATGTATTTTCTTCGTATCTTGAATTCAGGATTTATTTCTCCCTCCTGCTGCAAGCTGTGGGAAGAGTACACAACTCCGGGGAGAAATCATTCCCGTGCACGGAGTTTCTGGTAGGAGGCTGCCGGCGCAGGGGCCGGGGGCTCCTCGGGGGCGGGGGGTCCGCGGGGAGGTAGAGCGGCACCCGGGAGAAGCTGGCAGTGCCACTTGTCAGAGCGTTGTCATTGTCTGTCCCCGCTGCTGCTGTGTTCCCCCTCCGCTGCCCTCCCGCCCGGGCCGGAGGGAAGGACGGAGAGCAGGCGGGGAGAAGAGGACACGTCGTGTTGGTTTTGCCAGCGTTGCGTCCCGGGGATTTACACCTGGCAGCCTGGCACGTGTCACCTAAGGTCACCCCCGGGAAAAGGGCTGCTGGCGGTTGACACCTTCTCAAGCCGAGGTAGTTGCGCGAACCCAGGGATCTTCAGCTCTGCCCTGGGTTTCGCGAGCGGGTCTGGCACAGGTTTCACTGGGTCGTGCCGTCGAGGTGTTGCCTTCTCGCTCCTCTTCCCTCTCGTGCAGCGTAGCTGTCTACCTGCTGCTTCAGCTGAGAGCTGAGACCCCCGGCAGCCAGGAAGTTTGTAAACAAATAAACCAGAAAAGTTACCCGAATATATATTGAAATAATGGGAAGTTACTTGAGTATATATTTAGCCTACAGCCAAATTAAAAAAATAAAATAAAATTCCCTTGCTGAAGTGCTATTTACCATTAATATATTTAATTAAAAGATACTTCTGTGTTCCATTTTTCACTCTCTCACAGGTGCCAGAGCTTTCATGTTTATTAATAGCATTAGATCAAATAATGCAGATGTTTGATTTCAGACACTGGGATATGTTGCACGTTAACCTTCCTAGAAGGATACACTAACACTATTGTGGTGTCCTTTGTGCCCGGAAGTGTTTTATGAACTACTTTCAAAATAGGGATACGAGTGTAAGAAAAAATTACACTTCAAATTTGCTTCTGCTTTGAAGGTTTTTTCTAATTCTCTTCCCAACAATGGATTGTAATGTGTAAGATATCCCTATAAAATTGTTACATTATAGAATATGCATTTCATAGAGACAAAGCTATTTAGGATTATTTTCTTCCATATACTAGAGCTTTTGCTTTCTTTATTCAGTGATTATGTCTCACAGCTTAAATAGCTTAAACGTGGGTATTTAATTTGTGCCGCAGTGCTCTTTCTGAACTTGCTGTTGTTAGAGGTATAGAGGGATGCTTATCAAACGAGAGGTCACTGCTGCAATACTCACATACAGCTGCTGCAAGGCAAATAATGGAGAAGGGGGATTCTATACAGCATGTAGCACTGTAGGTAACTGGAAATAATATTTTTTGGTTTTCGGCATGTGATGTTCAAGAATTGTGATTTATTGAATTAGGTTTTGGGTTTGTTTTTTTTAACAGGTAATTGATGATGCCTGTGTAATGTTTAGGGACATCTCGTCAGCATTTGTTTTAACCATCCCCGTCAGAAAAATACTCTCATAAAATTATGATTTCTGTGCTTTTTCTCACAGTAAAATGTCAGGATCAGCTCATTTATCTGGGATTATTCTTTGCATACCCCCAGAGGTTTACTTTCTTCGTGATCTCCTAAATGAACAGTATGATGTACTTTTCACCACAAGCAAATATGGCCCTTGTTTATTAAACTTCATCCCTTTTCCCTACTTCCCCAGTTTTCTTTGAACCTGTAGTGTCTAAAAGATATGTAACTGATGCCATATGGGTAATGCTATATGATAAAGGAACGGACTATACATAGAATCTAACAGCAGTTATCATTTCTGCATTATTTCTCGTGTTTCCTTTGATGTCCTGTATCTTGAAGGAGCGTGGGGGTATTACGACAACTCTTTATGTTTGAACTCAGCGTTATTCTTTACGTTTATTGCAGTGGTAACCAGCGGCCCTGCTCAGAACCGGGGTCCCCTTGTACTAGGTACAGGTGAGAAGCATTTAAGGATGTGGGCCCTGCCTTGAAGAGCTCGCAGGATCATTTGGTCGACGTTATTTCATTTTCTCAAAATACCGTCTTTTTTTCTTACCTATCAAAAATAAAACCAGTTTACATCACATCACGTTGTAAGGTGGGGTAGAATATTTTGACCGTGCCCCTTGCCTCAGCAGAACCTCCTGCAGGGATTTGCCGCCACGGTCAGGAGTTCATTACCTGGCAGTAAAACTCTTGGCTGAATGCTGATAGAAGACAATTTGAAAATCCTGTGTTGACCGCTGTAACTTTTTAGCCGATTCTAAAGGCTAAAGTACTCAAATCTCATTTTAATTTCACGAAGAATTGGGCACTGAACTTCCAGGTGCCTTTGAAAATCTCAGCTTCGAAGGAAAAAAATGATAAATTTTAAATTACACAAATAAAGGTGAGGCTTGCTAGTTTTAAATGGATGGTTATGTTCATACAGTTTATTAAAAAAAAAAGGACCTTGATTGTTATAAACCGTCATGTTCCAGTTCTTGCTGTGCACATTGTTTGAGTACAGTGTGGAAGGTAATTTTATTTTAAACAAAAAAGCTTGGTTTGTGTGAGTGTGGCAGGACAAATTCACGCATCAGTGCTGTCAAGGCCCTGCTTGGAGTAACGCTGGGTGGCTGAAGGATGTCGCTCCGGTTCTTGCTCGGGAAATGATGGGAACGCTCTCGTCGCTCTGCACCTTTTACTTCGTGGGGGACAAAGCTGAGCCTGACCCACAGCGCGGGAGGCTGTTTCTCCCACGTTCCTCGGAAGGCGGGTGGAATGACATAGGCTGAAATCAGAGTGTTTCTGTTGAGGACTGAAATGCATCTGATGATGGATTTACCAGTGGTGCTAGCATCGCAGAAAACCTGGGAAAGTTGAAGTGTTGAGTTAGTAAGGACCAGCATTGCCAACAATGAGCACAGGAGGATATGCAGACTTCTTGTCACCTTTGTCGCGTGCTCTTTTTGGCACGAGGAGGCCACCTGCAGCAATTGCAGATTATGCACGCCGTGTATTGATTTTTTTTCTTTCCTAGGTACTTTCAGTATGTCAACAATAACTGCACTTGTGTAGCTTATTACTACAGATGATTGCAAAGAATTTCTTAAGCATTAATTAATTATAACATCCCAATATGAAAGCCAAATTCTGCATTAGTATGCAATTCCATTAAAATCGGTGGAGCGGCTTTTAAACCTACAAGGAACTTGACCCAAAGGTGTATAATGGAGCTTATTGGTTATTGCAGTAATTATAGAGAAGGAGAAGGTGAAAGGGATGAAACGGGTTGGCTGAAGTCATACAGCACATCAGAGCTTGGGATAAACTTGAGAATCCTGGCTCTCGTTACAAATTTTTTATTGCTGTCTCACAAGCTCAGATCTATGGCAGGGCTTTCTTAGAATTCTGACTATAGTAATGCGATGTAAAGACTCTTTTTTTTTTTTTCCAAGTTTTGCACAATTTGTGGGGCAAACTGTTGAAGCTTTCTGTGGAGGACACGTAACAAGTGTCGCAGCTAAACTCCTATCTCCTTTCTGCACTTAAAGCCTCTTTCCATTATTTTCATAGTTTTAAAAGCTCCTTTTCTTAATTATAAAACCCTTGGAAAATGTTCTTCACTTTTTCCTCTCCCACTAGCTAATCTTTTTTTCAAACTTAAAATTTAAGAATTTAAGAAAAAGGAAAAAGGGATCAACAAATTTTCAGCTTCTCTTGGTAATAAAATGGAGCTGTGCATTTTATGTTTATACTTTTTGAAAACAGACCTTTATATTAAAAAATATTTTGCCTTCATTCATTGTAAGAATTACCACATAATTACCTTGGTATCTCAAGGAACCTCTGGGATAAAGTTTACTGAATCGGTCAAGTACAGTGGTGGCTTTAGTTGATAAACTTTTACTAAATATGTCTGTATTTATTTTTCAATGGACCTAAGAGTAACAAGCATTTGGCAGCAGGGAAAAACACAGTCGCCTGTTATTTTGCAACGTGCCTATTGCTTGAAGTGATGGTCAGGACTCTTAGAAAGAATGCTAAAAACTGAGGCTAGAAGATAGGACCTTTCAGCATCCAAAAGGCAGGCTTTTTCAGGATCAAATAAGGAAAAACTGCTTCTCCAGGGATGAACCTTAAGGTGAATTATAGCTGGGTATCAAATGGAAAATTGTGCATTCCCCTGGTGTCCTTACAATTTTATTGCAGAATCCAGAGTGATGTCTGGTTTAAAATAAGTTGTCCATTTTTTTGCATGACTTCTCGGAAACATTTTTTTTTCCTTTGACTTAAGCTTAGTATTTTCAAGCAGACCAATTTTGCTATTCATACGATTTAAGGCGAGGGAGCAAAGGAGGGGCTAAAAATAGAGCTTATAATGGAACCTGGGTATGTTCTTAACCATGGCGAGACACTTATCTGTCCATTATGTTGTTGACTAATGTTAACTTCTGTGCTGCCTTTGTAATGTATTACATTAAGCTAAATGAAGCTATTGTGTGATGTATCAAGATACAGTCACGTAGGTTGCCTGGCTATTTGCTCTTGTTAGTATTGTATGTGATGGACTTTAATAGCTGTGAAGAGCTCCTGGAGTTACTCAGATCAACAGTATACGGTTTTGTGCCTCATCTCGGAGTCCTTCGTGCTCCAGACATACACCAGCTTCACGGGAAGCTGCACAAGCGTAAGAGCTACCCGGCCAGAGTCATAAATACGACCTGAAGAGGTGTTCTCATAGCAGGTCCCCACGTTGTAAATTCACCTTTTTGCTCATTAGGGTGGATTTGGGGGTCAGCGTCCGTGCGGACGTGGTGTCTCCCGTGGTGCATGGGAGACAAGACTTGCATACGTTCTGATCCTGCCGGTTGCACGGCAGGCCCTGGGGCGGCGGAGGGGTGCCCGCTGGCTGGAGGGTCGCTCCCCCGGGGAGGGGACCGCTCTCGCCTCCCCCACCTGCAGCCACTGGCCCTGGAGAGCTGAGCTGCCACATCCCCTCCGTGGGGCTGCAGCTCTGCCCGCGGCTCTGCAAGCAGGGGGATGAGAGGCACGGCTTGCCTTAAGAACGTTAGTTATGTGTGCCTGTATGTGTTAAAAATCTGTAAACAAGTATTTACATGAATGCTCCGCTGGCTGCAGGCAGGGTTTGCCGGGAGAGGTAATATCAATACTCGGCTGCCTCAAAACTCCTTCCACTTGTATTCAAATCAAGATAACACCAAATGGCTCTTACTGTTTAAATGTAAAGTAGCGAAAATATCCTGGGCCGTGCTTTTAAAAAGTCCTTAAATACGGTTTTACAAAATGCAAGCTGTAGGAAGACCCAGACACGTGTCTAGACTGCAACTGATTTTCTAAAACTTCATGACGTTTTCCAGACAAGGTTATTATGTATGTTATGTTAAGGTATGTGTTTTATACGTATAGCTGTGGTTCATACATGCAGTTTTCTGTGGTGCAATGTGCACATAAAATCTCTCCCTCTTCCTCTGCTCTCGTTTATCAAGGTACATTATGAAAGGCCGATACCAGTTCTCTATCGAGGTAGATCGTGATTCGTACCAGGATAAGCAAGGAAATTTGAAATTCAGAGATTAGACTGCCTTTATTTCTGGTGGCGCCGTGTGTGTGCCAAGTTAGTGACCCTCTGCCCCCGCAGATGAATTCATACATCGTGCGGTTTAATATGTGCCGTGATGCTGGTAACCCCAAATTGTTGAATTTTCTAGTTTGCTTTTTTTGTTTGGTTTGAAGTTTGCTCTAGTGCTGCGATGGTGCGTAAATATTTGGGATCCTTCTTCAGTTGTTATTTTTTTCCCTGAAAGCAGCTATTTCTTTAGAAGATTATTTAGAAGATTGAAAAATAAATTTCTTTAATATTTGTGGGCACATTTCTGTTGCTGTCTCAGTGGTGTTTCTTTAATGACAGCATGACTGGTTACTTTTAGAAATCGTATGAGAACCCAGGACTCCTCAGCCTGTTGCCAAGCATTGTTCTCCAGTGTGTTTTACAAGAGGTACTTTTCTTGTTGTTTTTCATGTTAATAACATATTATTTCTGCAGACATGTAACTACTTATTTTCTGCCTTAAGGAAAGCGTTAGTTCATGAAGAAAATACATCTATTTTTAGATCCAATGATCAATACCCACAAAATACAAATTGTGAAAAGCGTGTTTGGACACGTTCGTACGGGCTCAGCCACATGGTCGGCAACGTGGAGGTGTAGCTTTGCCAGGGAGGGCTACAGATACTCTAAGTATGGTCTAAAGGCTTTGAGCTGTGCTTACAGGATTTTGCACGTGTCAGCCTAGCACTCGTCAGGTTGCACGCTTGCGTCCACACCGGGCTCCTGTTAAGAGAGGTTTTTATTTTCTTGATTTGGCAGGCTCGCACACTTGATTGAATGAACTTTCAGCGAAGTTTCTGAGCAGAAGGTGGTTTATGACATAATTGCTCTATATGTTGATACATCTTTTATCATAATTGTTTTACATTGTTTTAAATGAAAGAACAAGAATAATAGAAGGCGTTGCAGAAAGTGGATTTTTTGTTCTATTACTCATGATACTAAAAATTACCCACAATATGTATCATCTTCTGCAAAAAAAAAAAAAAAAAGAGAGAGATTTAGTTCCAAAAGTGGCTAATTTATATCGGTCTGTAAAATGAACCAGCTAAGGATCCTTAGTCTAGAGAGGCGCAGTGC
>VZSZ01010485.1:37366-42366 GCA_013398815.1 Ibidorhyncha struthersii
TATGGGGTTTTTGGTTTTGTTTTTTTTGTTTTTTTTTAATCCGCCAAATTTTAGGGCAAATAAATAGAGTGCGGTGAAGTACCTGGTTGGAAGGACTACTAGAAATTGTTTCGAAATTAGTTATTTGAGCTCACATGCATGACGGTATGTTTCAGATTTTACCTTTGGCACTGCCTTAGGTATCAAAAAGCCGTTGGACAAAGTCAGATGTAGCCGGTGAAGGGGTGTTGTGGGGTTTGAACAGGCTGTGAGGTGGACACGCGTTTGCGGCAGTATCTGAGAGGAGCAGGAGAGGGAGGAAATGAAATCTGTTGGTGCAGGGAAACTCTCGGTGTTTCTTCCTGTGGAAAAATAACCATTGTATTGGGGAAGGGGGGAGGGAGGATCACCAAATACCGTAGAAATTTTGGAAAGAGAGTGAGAATTAGAAAGGTGTCAGCTGTAACAAAGCAGAGCGCAGATTGCTAAATGAGCCAGCTGGGAGATACCTTTGATGATGAGGCAGGGTTTGGTGCCTGCACACCAATCTCTGTTGATTTAACTAAAGCCGTGTTTTTAAACCGGTTTAACTCCGGCCGTTTTTATAGCAATGTAGTACAACTTGCATTGTGTTAAATCAAAATAGGGCATTCTTGTACCGAAATAAGGTTGGCATTTGCTGCAATCTAGCTGTAACTGGTTAAAAATAAATCTTAGCTGGAGAAGTGCAGATGGATGTGCAGTTTCGGATCTGAGGAAATGCTGCCTTTGCCTTTAAAAAAAGGCTGAGCAGTGAACAGAGGGAGGGAGCGACTTCCTAAAATAGGGTTAAACCGGGCAGTTTGTCCGTCCAGTCCAAGGGCAGAGCCCTGCACAGGAGCTGCCTGTGGTCCTGCTCTGCAGAACTGGCAGAGGGAGAAAGGGAAAGTACCTTTAGAGGATGCTTCTCAATCAGTTTCAGCAGTTTGTTTCTGGGATTAGCCATCATTGTGCTGCTTCACTTTCTTTAATGTAACCGATGAACTTGTTTTCTAAGCGGTGCTCTCCCTTTCAGCCATGCCTCTTTCTGTTTAAACCTTAGTACGTTATCCCATGCTGAGAAGAGAAGTCTCCGTTCACCGAGGCCAGCGCCTTCCTTTAGGATCGCTGTTGTATTGTTCACTTATCTGCCTTCTCAAGACAGGGTCAGAAACCTCTGTCATGGGCTGGGGGGGGGGCGGGGGGAATATCCTGTGAGTGTTTGGACCTGAACAGCTGCTCACAAGGTATTGGTGGGACTTGCGGTGCAATTTTCTGTCTCTGTTGGGGGGCTCCCTTCGTGATAAGACCCGAGAAAGAAGATACTTTGCGTGCTTTTTGCTGTACCCTAAAAGAGATATTACTGGTAAAAACTAAGGACTCTTGTTTTCATGTGTTTAATGTTTCTTTCTGAGTATAGTGTGGAGTTAACGTCCAGGAAGGTTCTCTGTATAAAAGCAAGCTGCACCCTTTGTTGGTTTGAAAAGCAGGTGAGGATGGTCCAGGTTGCTCTGTGGCAGTGCTTGCTTACTACCTGCTTTGGCTTCTGTCTCTGCTGAGGATTTCTGGACAGTAAAAACTCAAATAGGAGAAGTTCGTGGTCTGTGCAGCTCTCCTCTTTTCCGACTGTGTTATTAAGAAGCTAAACTTTGTAATAAAGAAGTCTACTTGAAAGAATTGTGCTATCTTGAAGGCGCACTTTTGTGATGCGTTGGAAGACTAATGTGCACTATTGCAACAGGAAAAGGCTTCCTTGCCAAATGTACTTGAATTTTATTAAGTCCTACCATCTGCTTTCTTTGTCGTATTCTTGATTTCATTAGAAAAAGATCTAGGTGTTTTCCATCTTTAAAAATGCCTTACAACTTCAATTCTTCCTTTTTGTTTCCAATATTCCTTTGTTGATGCTTCTTACTGATATCCAGATCCCTTGAGCGTCTCCGCCTCGCCATGTCTGAGGAGAACCTAGTTGTTTTAAGTTGCTCTCTTTGTAGCATCGGTGGGATCCACCTTCAGGAACTGTAGGTTTTTGGCCTTCCGTTTCAAGCCACTCCCAAGTTTGATACGGTTTGATCCCAACTGTGATTTTCCTTCTCGCGGAAATTTTCTAGGCCACCAGAGAGGCTCCATTTTGTCCAGGTTGCTTTTTTGATGAGGAGACAAAGTATATTGCAAAGACGGCAGACAGCGTGCGTTTCTGTGACAGAACATGCCACTCTTCCTTTGTTTTAAATGCTTTTTTAATATTTTAGGGCTTGTCTACAGAGAGAGATTATATCACGTTATGCTAGGGTGGGAATTTAAAGTAGCAATTTTGAAATGAATTAAATTAATTCAGAATAAAACATTCCTGTTCTGGCACAAATTAATCATGAATAATTAATTACAAATAATTAATGAGGAGTAACTATTCGGTATTTACAAGCCCTTAACAGTTTTAGTTCTCTCTCAGCATCCGTGTCAGAGATCTGTTTACTGGCAGCGGCACCTCTAGCCTGTGTAAGAGCAAGTAGAACAAGTGCCAAATGAAGGTACATCGATTTTTGAATCATCTCTCGTAGGCGACTGCTCTCGTACACCGGGCGGTTGATGGTACGTCTGATTCTGCTCGCTAGCCGACTTGGTTTTGCAGTCGCCCCATAGTGAATTTATGGACCAACTGCCACACATTTTGCGATAAGAAACAGATAATGAATTTTGTGAATGTTTGTGTAGTGTTGTGAGAGTGTTGTGGAGACAGAGCGGGCGCGGGGGTGCTGCCCCCCGCGACCGCAGAGCAGCGGGCCTTGTGCGATGGGGCAGCAAAGCGTGCCAGCGGTGGCCTTTGCTGTAGCTCTTGTCTTCTGGCAGAGGGCTTTGAGTATTGCCGTGTACCTCTCCCTGGCGAAGGCAGAGGAGAATATCGTGAATGCTAGCTGGTGGGAGATTGCGTGTGGGAAGCGGAGTGACAGCCAGGAGGTTGGAGAGAGGTTCAGGCCAGTGGCCAAACAGAGCTTGTCAGTGATGGGGGGTGCGGGCTCGCACGGGCACAGGGGTACCAGACCGAGCAGCTGGTATATGCTCTGCTGCCTGTATGCGTATTCATGCACACAGCGTACTTTGCTGGAGACGTGAATGCATTGGAATGGGGTATACGTGCCGCTCGGAAAAATACCAAAAGGCAATCAACATCCCGATAGTTGGCTTGTTGCTCATGCTTTCCAGAACCCACCCCCCTCCTCTCACTCGTGAGCTCCCTGGCAGTAGAGAAGGGGCTTATACATTTCCTCTATTGTTGCTTTATTAAAGATACAATAAACTCTCTCCATGATTTTATCTGTTTGTCGTAATGTCTACCAGCACTGCGTTCAGATAGGAGCTCGTGCGCAGAGCTGGAAATGAAGTATAAACCTGATTCCATTGTTGGGATGTGTTGCCAACGCAGCACTTAACCACCACCCACCATTGACAAACAGTCTGATGGTCACATCTGCACGTCAGTCCCATAAAAGGAAACCCTGAGACTGTCAGAGTGTGAGGCAGAGCATTAGTGATTTCAATTCTGTTTTATTTTCAACTTGAAATGGAGGAAAACAGACAAAAAACAAATAAGAAAGCTAAACAGTTGCGTGAGAGCTAGCAATTTGCTGGGCTCCAAGTGACAGACACTGCATTATCATAATTGTCTCTTCTACATGATAGGACAGAAAAATAATAATGTCATTTTATTTATAGCTGGGGTGCCCCCTTTATGAGAGTCATACAAGTTTCTGCCAAGTGGAGTAGGTCAAATGACATCTTTTGATCAGGCCTGTCCAAAGAGATCAAAGATGAATGGCAGGTAATGGATATCCAATGACAAACCAAATCTAAAACAGAAATAAGGCTGCCAGAGTCTGCCAGTTACCCATTAAAGGCTCACCTAACTAAGGCAGGCTGTTTGACATGTTAGCCGACCACCTAAATCAGCCAAGCGTAGGTGCTAAAATTGTGTATTATCATTGGAAATGGCTATTATTTCCTCCGTAACATTTCTGTTAAGGCTTTGTTTGCGTAGGGCTGACCTGCAGTCAGAAGAAGTGGAGTCCTGACTGAAGCAAAGCCTCCGGGCTCTCAGCAGGTCAGAGCTGTTCATAACCATTATCTGGTTTTAATTGTTTCTTTCTAATAGAGAATTGACATCTTCTTTTGATTCTGCAAAAAGCTGCTTTTATATTCTCTCTGGATAAAGTCCTGCATCTTTTTATCATCAGAACATGCAAGACGGAAGTCCTTAAGCAATGTCATTGCGTTCCCGTAACATGGAGAGTAATTTGGGGAATATCCATGGGGGAATTCTGGATGAATCTGCTAGGGTTGAGGGTGTTTTTTAAGACTCTCTTGCTAGGTGTGAAGCATCTTACATTTCAAATTCTTACCTAAATGGCGCGTATACTGGATTGAAAAGATGTCAAGAGCATTTTCTGTAATAATACACAAAGCAGTTCCTTAAGGTTGGTCTGGACAAAAAAAGGAACCTTCGTACTTATTTATAATCTTGTTTAGTATTTGATTCATGCAGGTAGTCAGAGAGAGATAAAAACGTGGTTGCTGTCCAGAGAATGTTAATAAACTAAAAGCTTTTTTGCACGATAGAGCAAAGAGAGAGAGAGAAGGTGTTCCAAAAGTTTCATTACTCACTGTAAACTTTTATGTTCAAAGGATGTCGAGGGTGAAGCGGGGAGTCTTTTTTGAAGTGTTCTGTCTGGAAAGTTTAAATGGATGTTTGATGAATATTCCCGTTAAGTAATTAGTATGTTTCCCTTTCTTTTAATAATCATAATCCATTCTCGCTTTCTTCTGCCCCTATTTTCATTCTCTTGGTAATCTAAAGAACGTATTTAGAAGCATAATTAGTTATAATTAGAAGCAAACAAACATAATTGCACAAGGTAATTGATTATAAAAGATTAGTAGGTACTAGTTGGAGGAGAAATGCCTATTTGGTGTTCAATGATAATGGTCGTCTTGGAAAGGCAAGGATA
>VZSZ01010485.1:47366-63357 GCA_013398815.1 Ibidorhyncha struthersii
ACTTGTTCAGTATGCATGTAAGAATATCATTACTAACACATTTGAAAAAATGTCTTCCTGTTGAGGAACTCTTGTGAAAGTAAACTTAAAAAAATCCTAAATGAAGTAGGCTGATGAGTGACTTTATGAAATAAATACCTGTCTGTGAGCACCTGGCACATTTCAAGGATGATTTTAAAATCACTTTCTTATTGAACGTTCGCATGTAAGCCCGCAAATTCAACACGGTTGCTGGATTTTTTTAGTCTGGTATTTTTTTAATTTAATACTATTGTTCAGTTATGAACATTTACATCTAACTGACCAAAATTAAACTCTTATGATCCATAAGCATTCATAATTACATACTGCATGTAACGTTAATAGTCAATATAATAAACCTTCATCTTTATTGAAGCATCTCTTGTTTCTACAGCGGTTCTTTAATCTATCTCAATAGATTTCTAGTGTACAGCTCATATAGATTTGGTCAGTGACAAGGGTTAGAGTAGTCTTGTAGAACATTTACTTGTAGCTGTGAAAAGCCCACATTCATCAGAGGATTAGGTCGATCAGATTGTACCAGGATCAATGGAAGGACTGTGTGATCCCTCTTAGGCTGTAATGTGTTCACCTTCTTTGGAGAGAATTCACATACACACACATTTCTCTGTCTTAAAGCCATTTATCTCAGAATGTCAAATTGCAATAATTAACCATTATTGATCTTAAATTCAATTAACTTCATTAACACAGGTCATGATGAGGGTGCTTGTAAGGGAAAGGCTCTTGACAAGTGTCTTTTCTTATATGACATTGAATGTTCACAATCGTGGCTATAAGCTATTCATATTGTGCCACGGGAACATCTTTTAAAAATGACAAGAGTTTGGTTGGTGGCTCTGAAGCGACATTTTAATCCCCTCCCCCTCATCTTCTAGTTCTCAGGGTTTGCCAGCAAATTTTCTATTCAGGAATCAGTGAACCATTTGTTTCCAGCACATTATCTTAGTGTGGTATTATAGCAAAACCCACCTATTCAAATACCCTTCAGTTCAATAGCTAGCGCTAGATAGAGACTCATTTACAAAAGCGTATATTAGTATAGTTAGCAAATGAGTGAAATGAATATTCAGTGCTTCTTTTTGCTATACATACAAAACAAGCTGGGGCCATCTTGTAGAGGTAATCCTTACAATCTCTGCTTTCTCCAAGTCCTAAGATTCATATTGCAGTCAATAGTTGTTTTTCTTAAATGGGGGCTGAATAAAAACTGTGAAAGGACACAAAGGTTTGTTGGCCCACAGTGAACTCCTTTTTTTTTTATGGAGAAACTTCATTATAAGTACAAGTTCACAATAGCTGAAATTGTGATTGAAATCATTTGGGTTTCTACTATACCATTCATACAGTTGTATGGAGTTTATTGTAAGGAGGCACTGCAACCAAAATAGCTATTGAAACTACTGTATAAAGGACTTCAATGGGAATTTCAAGTCTGCGAGAAAAATGAAGGATCAGGTTGAAGGTCTTTTGGTACTTTTTGAATGTCTTAAGTAGTCGTGATCATTTACCAAAAAAAATCTCCGAGTAGAACGACTCACTGTAATATATTGAAGCATTTTAGGAGAAAACTTGATTTTTAAAAACTTTACAATGAAGGCTGCGGCTCCAAAATGTATCTTAATGTTAGTATAGTTAAACACAAGTACAAAGCCGGTGTTCTGATTACTGTAATACTGGTAAGGTGTGGACAGATTAGGAGCAACCAAAGACGTGGGACGATTACATACAGGAAGTAAGGTGTAAGAATTTTTTATTCTTAGTCTAAAAAATGCTAAACTGCAATCAGAAGACTCTGAGAAATGTGTATAAAGAAAAATGACAACATCAGTTTTGTTCAGAAACAGATTTCTGTGACAATTAAATGGTCATTTTGTCACTACATTTGCTATTTCCACTCCACTATACAAAGCATTTACTGAAAAGAGGCAGGGCAGAAGCAGAATGGTTTGATTACTGCATTTGAAGAAACTAAAGTTCCCTTACAACATCTGTTTGCTCAGTGAAGGATTATAATAATTAAGAGCTATTAGAGCCATATTGAGAACTTTTATGCTCATGCCTGCTTATCCTGGAGTTGGCTGTGAATCTTGTATTGGTTTGTTGAATGCCCTGTGTGCTTTTCAGTGATGAAAAGACGCCACCCAAATGCTGTTGTCAAGCAGAGATTGTGTCACTGTGTGGTTTAGTACCAATTCATACAGAGAATTTGGCTTCATCTTACTAGGATGTTGATAGTGACTTTTATTTAAAAAAACCCAACCAAACAACAAAACAAATATTTCTGTTCTTTGAGGATTCTGGTAAATACTTTTGTCCATTTGAGGAAATGGTAACTCTGTGCTTAGAAAAATTCCACAGAGTCCAAAAACAATTTACCTCCCAAATCAAAATTAGGGTCAAAGCGTGACACGAAGCTGTTTTCTCTGCTTATGAACATTTATTTCCACTGTGGTATGTGCTTGCACGGAGTGGGGAACCCTAACAGGTGTGTAGTACTTCACACCAAGCAACTCTTTTGGAAACCAACGGAAGCCCACTTTTGTCTTACTTAGTGTACCACATTTATTTGTGATGAATAATTTATACAGCAAATGTAGGTGGGTTTTTTTCTGTTACTAATGCACGTACTAATTGTATTTGTTAAGTTTATGTGAAAGTTTTCAGACTGTGAGGCTGCTTGTGAACTCTTTACTTCAACAGCTTGTGCCTCCCCGGTGGTGTTTCCCCTTGGTGGCTGGTTGGCTGCCCCTTAACCTCCCGGTGGATAGTGAGGGACTTTGTGCTCCTTCAAATGATGTTCATTTATAACTCTGGCATGCTTGGAAGAAGGGCATCCCTTCCCCAGGACCGTAGCAGGGTGGGGAGGGGAGGAAGAGGAAGGTTCTACATGAATGTTGATGAAATGAGAACACCAAGACCCTGAACTGACCTGAACCAATCAGCAGTGGAGAATTCCCAATGGGTGCTCACAGTCCCCAGTTTGGCTATTTGATCTAGTCCTGCTGGTGCGCGTGAAAGGTTGGTTGTGTGGTGACAGAGAAGGACAAGAAGGTGTTTTTCTCTTTTAGCAGCATCAGCCTGAAATTCCAGGCTTACGCTCATAGGGTCTGTTGAAATCTCTACTCCCTCAGAGTGCAAAGGGGGAAGGAGATTGATTCCACAAAATACGATAGCAAGTAAGGTCCTTTTGTCCTCGTGGGCATGGTTCTCAGCTTTGATTACTATGATCCTGCGTTGCTTCTGGTCATCAATGTGGGCACACACAGTGGGATATAAACTGTTGCCCAGCTTCTCTACAGCTCTGGAACTTTTGGGAGACAGTTGTTTTGTGTATGTGGGACTGCAAATTTAGGACAAAACACGTAAGAATCTGTTTTTCCTGACCAGGCGGAGTCTCTGAACTGCTACTCCTGTGAAGTTTCTCATAAGTACATTGTTCACTTCTAATTGTACAATAATGATGTCAGAAGGCAAGTCTCACATGAGAAAGTCTCTTTAAGAATCTATATGGTTTTGTTCATTATACATGCGAGTAATTTGGACCTTGGGTCTCACTTAATGTTTTTGAAGGTTCAGATCCCTTCTTGTCAAGAACTTCCTGTAGAAGGTGGCAGATGAACTCCCTAAGTGAGACAGATCTCGACCGATCCTCACACAACCTTACCCACAGAAGAGTAGACGGCAGCATGATGGGATCATGTACTGTTCTCCATGGTACAGAGAAGTGGTGTTATGTTTCACGGGTGGATAATTTGAGCAGATTGTAGAAAAACCCTGCTCAGCAGGTTGAATTCAGGGAGTTTAGGCCCCGGGCAGAAATCAAGGCAGAGCACAGCTTTGGAGGAGAAAGGCATGATCCATCACGTTACATCTCCAGCGCAGTTCTGGTAGAACAGGCGTTCGCAGCGTACCTGAAGTCCTGCTCTGTGCTGGGAGCAGAAAACGCTTTGGAGGACAGTTGTGACCGTAGTTCTCCTTACTTCAGAAGCCTTTCCTGTTTTCCCCATTGTGAAAAGAAGTTTGCTGGCAGTGTGCAGAGTCAGCATTAATTGGATCCCAGCAGCTTGGCTCAGAGGAGATTTGTAACCACAGGCTCTGGGTTGTGCACAGTACCTGCACCTGTGGGTATTTTGCTGGGTATTTTATCCTTAGTAATTGTTTAAGCTGAACACTGGCAATTATTTTCAATTATACACATATACTGTACTCACATAAACACACTGTGAAGAAGCATAGGAACAGAAGCACAAACTTAAGCCCCTTTCTCGTTGTTTATGTAAATAGCTGAATTATATATATTAACCTACGGGAGTTACAGGCTCCTTTACTTGTCTTCTTCTCTGGCACTAGGCAAGTAATTTTTAACTTCTTTAGATTTCCAGGTCTGCAGTTATAAACTGTAGATAAGAATACTTCTTCCACGGGGTTGCTGTGAAGAATAAAACACTCGCTGAAGCTTTTGAACACCTCAGTAGAGTGATGAGATCCAATAGTGCTAAGTTGTTTCTAAGCCATCATTTAATATTATGGCATCCTGTTTTTTCAGGTGTGTATTTAATGAAGGGGATAATACATAAATGTGAGGTTTGCATGGGAATCTCTCATTTAACGAACATCTAAACAGTATTTGGTTTCAGAAAAACGAATGCCTCCCTTATCAGAATTAGTAGCAATTTTTGAATGTTTTCTCTCTTCATTCGTAGGTGGCCCGTATCATACTTTTCATATGTCAGCGTAAAGTCTAAAGTGAATAGGAGACCTGGATCCTGTACCCTTTTTAACTACACAAAAAAAACGAGGGGAGTTTGGACTACAGTGACGTGAGGAAAAGGTGCCAGCCGCAGGCTTGCTTTGTTCTGCACTTAGATGGCCCACACATTAATGACATATAAACTCATTTCTTGTTATCATCTCTTCACTGTGTATTCTTGTCCATGTAATTCTCAACTCTTAACACTTACAGTTGATTTGAGCTCTCTGAAGTTGCTCCAAATGTAATACCAGTCCGGGATGCTGGATTAGAGCAGCTGGCT
The DNA here is from genome assembly GCA_013398815.1 of Ibidorhyncha struthersii. NCBI lineage: Eukaryota > Metazoa > Chordata > Aves > Charadriiformes > Charadriidae > Ibidorhyncha > Ibidorhyncha struthersii. The sequence continues at coordinate 52,445 of VZSZ01010485.1, forward strand.
AGCTTCCTCTGGCCTGTTTCTGAGTTCTCTGTGGCAGACAGCTGCAGTATTTTCATGAAGGAACAAACTCAAGTACACTTCAAAGTTTCTAGTGCCTAATGTTAGCCACCCTTTAGACTGGTGTGCTATGTCACATCCATCCACACTGCTTCCCAATAACAATACTACACTCTTACTGGCATGAAAAGACTGCAGATTTATCAACGTACCAAAAAATCCAGCTAAACAAGCATTAATCATGCACATCACATCACATTAACATGTTCAAAATTAATATTCTTGACCTTGCCAGTGGGCAGAATAATCAGTCTTGCAGTAGGATCGTACTCCGGTGCGAGGTACCAGCGACTTCAGCCTATGCGCGAGAGAAGAGCTGACCTCTCCACTTGGAAATAACATTTCTCTCCCATAATAGACAGTCCTGCCTCTATGAAACACAACCTTTGACCTTTCTAACAGGAATAATGTCCCTGTCAAGGTGCTGGGTAATCAGTACTGCCATGCCCGTTTAGAGACAGTGTTGTCATTTGCCACTCTTGTAAACAGGGCAGCCACTCCTACCTCCCATTTCTGTCGCCTAATGAGGAATATGCTAACATCTCTGCCAAGTAGTGAAGTCTTAAATACAATTTCAGTTACATGTGAATTATCAGTCAGTCTCGGTATAGAAATAGCTCATGTTGTGGGTGAAATGTTTGCCTTTCTTCCTTTAAGTGGAAGGCCTGCAGAGTGGGAGTTTTCTAACAGACTAATATAACTCTTTTATATGCCTTCATTTGCATTAGGTCTTTGATTGACTTCATCCACCGAGCTGGTTTTCTCTTGCCTCTGTTCATTAATTTTGTGAGTAGGGTTCACTGGCACAGTCAAATCATCTCCATGCTGGTTTTTCTCTGTCGTCTTTCTCTTGACTTGTGTTCAGACTGTGCCCCCTCTCAGCTCTGAACCATCCCACTGAAACTGGGGACTCTTCGAGGTTTCTTCATCAAGGACTTCAATCTTAAAAGAATACCCAGGTTATTTCTTAGGTGGCTGGTGTCAGCTTTAAAACAGAATAGGAGTGATATTTAGGAAAAGGCTCTGCGCTGCCAGCAGCACTGGCTGTGGCAGGAGCAGCCCTCTCGCAGCGCTGGGCTCGCCTGGGGAGCAGGGGGGGTCAGGCTGCAGAGAGAGTTTCCCTGGCCAGGTCCTACTCACTGCTCCACTTTATGATCTCTTCTGATCCTTTTTCCCTTTTTGGCTGGGAACAGAATACTCATCCCGTACGCAGTAATGCTCCCAATCCCTTTCTGCTGTTCTCGTCTTCAAGTGCGAGATGTATATGGAGACAGTTTTTAAAGGGTTGAGAAGCTTTTTTTCAAGATGCGCTCAAAATCAGATGGTTTAGGAACTGACCCTTAGTATTACACGATGATTTCAAATCATGCATAAATAAATAATAAAGCTGGTTGTATTTTTTTTAATAAAAAGCTATTCGGTTAAAGCCAAAATATTTCCATGGAAGTGAATGGTTTTGATAAACTTTTGTAGTTAAGCATTTTTTCATGTGAGAAGAATATTTGAATGTTGTGGTACTTTTTCAAGCAAAGAACTTATGTACTAGTTTAAATATACCCCAACAAGCTAATTAAAATAAAAGAAAAAGTCTTGGTGAAAACACATAATTAAACCAAGACATTTCAAAAGTATCGAAATGAAATATTTGGATAGAGCCAAGCCAAAATATATGGTCTCAGATGTATTTTTCAGGAAAAAAGGGAAGAATTGTGCAATTAATTGGTTTTTGGAAACCAGTGAATTATGCCTTAAATGCTATGGTTTTGTATTTCCAAACAAACTCAAGGAGGTGTGTGTCTGACCATGTTACTGGGTGGGTGTTGCCATGGAAGGCATGAAAACCATGCGATGCTTTTCATCTTTCTGCTGCAGAGGACCTGCGGCAGCTGGGGTTTGAGCTGGTAGCTGTGGTGCTGCTGGGCATCGCGGAAGGTTGCCGAGTTTGGCCCAGGACATCAGCAGAGGAATGGCTGTTGTAGCTGCACGGGGACTTCCTCTGCCTGCAGAAACATAATGGAGCAGTGATATTTCTCTGATCTTGTATAGTAGATCTCTGGTGCCTGTGCAGAGCCAGGTATACGAGTTTATTAGTGTATATACAATATGTAGTTCATTTGGGGCAGTGACGGATCACAATTTATTTCCACTGGCAAAGAAATGATCCATAGCTCAGTTATGAAGGTAATTCCCTCTTGTGTGGAAATGAATTGCATTATACCACAGCTTACTGTTATGTTTTGATATCAAATGTGTTAATTTCATTATTACTTAGCAGTTTAGTTAATAATTATAATGAATATTAATGAGGGAACTGTCTGTTCTCGATCTCTCCATAGCTACACCTGCAATAGGTTTCTGAATCCCTTTGATATCCTCATCTCTAGAAACGGAGGGCCACACCGGGGAACTGCTATCCATTTTTTTGTCAAATATTATGTCATAGTGACACTATTGCTGAACTTGCAGGCAATCTCCTGTGGGTTATGGTGCCCCGTGAGATGTGAACTAAAAAATTTTTCAAGAACTGTAATTTTTTTTTCTCCTTTTACTCTGGGAAAACAAAAAAAAACAACCCAGAACCACCTAATTTCTTTCTTTTTCATTCTTGCTAACTTCTTCTGCCATTAGAATTGCCTTTAAAGTTGGGTTTTTTTCCCCTCAGACTTTGCTGTCTAGGCATCGAAGATCAGTTTTACAGATGCCCTGCTGTTTCAAACGTTTACTCTACACTTGAAAAATATCAATCCATAAGTCTTTTTTTATTTTTTTTTTAAGGAGAAGGAAATGGCTGAGTAACGACGGGCTGGAGACAGTGCTTCTTAAAGGCAATCTCTCTACCAGGCACTGAATCTCAGAAAGAAAATTTACCATCACCTCCTGATTTTATTCTCCGCTTTCATAGTCTTTTTGCTCTTCCTGTAGGTACTTAACCAAACAAGAAACTTCTCTGCTACAGCCCTCCTTGTCCTCCTTTCTGTTGCAGTGAAGCTGTAACCTTCATGTGTGCTCAGACAGACTCAGATCACCTCTGGGCTGTGAGCAAGATCTGGTGGGGCAGGGAGGGATCAGAGCTTCCCTGGGTTGCGGATGGGCTCCTTCCACCAGTCCCTGCACTGAGTCCCATACTCCCTGCCAGCATGGGACTGAAGTTTGGCCTCAGCCCTCTCTCCTCTTCTGTCCCGCACGCTGGTAACAATTCACTTGGGTTTCCCGAGGAAGAAACGTGTCGGTCACTGTAAAGCTACCTGTAGTGGTATTCCAAAACCTTTGAGTATGCCCCGAGTCTGCCATTGCAGATTGGTCCAGCGTTGGTTTGTAGTTGGGCTGCCTTGTAGTGCCCTGAAGGCAATTGCCCTGACCAGCCCTTGGAATAAGGAATTAGAAGCTACTGGCATAACCTTCAGTTGAGGAGAGTATTTTAAGTCTTAGGCTAAGGTATTTCCTTGAGCACCTTCATCCCTTGCATAAATCTTTGGTTGAGGAAGTTGGGGGTAATGTGGTGTTTCATCCCTCCTCTCCTTTGTGCAGGGGAAAGAGCAGAAGGAGTTGTTCAAAGTGTCAGTTTATTGAAGTTGCAGATTGCTGGGTTAAATTCCATACTGTCGTTTGTGCCTCATTTCCCTGCATTTCTGGATCAAAGACTGATGTCACAACTTGGCTTCACAACTTGAGCTCAGGAACAACAGCTATAGAGGAGGCAGCTCCTGGTTAACACGCAAATATGCTTGATAGTTGGTGAAAAGGGCAAAGAAAGCATGAAAGGTAAATAGATTTACATTTAAATGAGCCGCATGCTGGAGGTTTTCCCTAATGTAAAAGTCACTCTCTAAAAAACTGTGAATGTGACAATACAAGTGTTTCAGTTCAAACAAAATTCGTAAGATTTCAGCAGTAAGAGAAATAAAAATGTAAAGAAAAACACACTAGTTAGGGGCTTGATTCTGTGACCCCGGTTTGGGTTGGTGAGCACCAGTCCCAGGAGCACTTTCCATGGTGTGCAGGGAGAGAAGCCAGGACTTTGGTAGGTGATATGGTGGTGATATGGTGGTGGGAATGGGTGGCACCCACTCATACTAGCACTCGATGGACAGGAAGAGCAAAAGACAGGTACACTGAAGGAGCGCTTCAGTGTGCCATCTCAGCCCCCAGGTGCGAACGAGATCTTTCTAATGCAGGCAGTGGGGCAGTAACCCTGGGTTTTCTTTGCCTTGTAAAAAGGGAATTATTCCTCAGTTTCACAACAGAGGCAAAGGAACGGGAGTTGTAAAAGAAAAAGTTTCCAGGAGGTGGAAAGGAAAAAGGGTACATTGGCTTCATAGCTTTCGTGCTGTCGTTCCTTCTTTCCGTCCTTCCTCTTTCACATCACTAGGATATGGCATGATTGATAGCCAGTGGTTTACACATTATCAGTAGTTACTTAAAATTTTTCAGCTTTAGAGAGTAATTTGAACTGTTTTGGTGTCCTTTACTAAAGTTTCTGGTAGGGTTCAGAAACATGATGGAACATATAATTAAGATGAAAAACAATCTGTATCATCCACAGGGGAATGAAAGTATTGAATGAGATCCACCTTGCTAGGTTCTTTGTAGTGGTTTTGTTTCAAGTATTTGCAGGATAGGCGCTGATCCTTACTACAAATTGCTGACATGACTGTAATATACATAAAATAATATTTTTTTTCCCAAATATTTTGAAAAAGCATAAACTAGAGCAAAACAACACAGCTCTATTTCATTAGAGTACATATATCTGTTAAAGTCTGATCTTCATATCAGCATCTTTGAAACATCTTATAATAAAGTTTTTAACATAATTCTTTCAAACTCTGTTCTCCCGAATGTTAAAAATAGGACCCTTGCTGCACGAATTTTCTGCATTGAAATTATCTGAGCCGAAATATCTAACCACTATTATGTGTTGTTCTTGTGTGGTATGTTTGTGCTTTCAAAGGTTTAACTTCTGTTCTGAAGATCAGGTTATAACTTTACATACTTGGAGGAAGATTCGCTACCATTCATCCATGTGAAAGAACAGTAGTGAATATTTTGTATTACCTAACTGAATGAAGAAATACGCCATGTGAAACTAAAAGCCTGATTTCATTGTTACTTTAACGGCTGTTTTGTGTCTTGTGGTTTTCTGATAACATTTAAACACATTCTCCTTGAAAGAAGTTTGCAAGGTTCAATACTGTATATGTGATATCTACTATACTCTTCTGCATTTTTCACTCTGTTGTTTAAAGTAGGTCTTTTTGGGGTGTAACCTATTATCTTCTCTGCACTATTGCCCGAATAAACAATCTATAGCTATTCAATGTGTTTAAGATACAGATACCCACACATTCCAGATGTGTTGCAGAGAAGGTCAAAAGTCAAGTGTCTTCAACCACAGAGTCTACTGGAAATGCATTTTTTCAAAGTTTACAATTGTATTTGTGAGAGACTGCAAGTACATTTTCAATTCTGCTTAATACAGAACAGTCATGTTCTATTTTTGCTTTCTTGCTTAGCTGTAAATTAGTGCATTATATGGAAATAGATCGTTTTGATCAGTTAATGATCCCCCTCTTTATGTTTCCATAGTTTTCTTGCCTAAAGGAAAAACTTAGGTAGACTTAGTATATGTAGAATATGTGCAGGGAAGCACCATGGGGAAAAAAAAATTGTTTACTGTCAGTTCCCAACGATCCTATTCAGGAAGAGTATCTTAGATTTACATCCCCAGTTGCATTACTTGAGGGGGGGAAAAAGACAGGATCCCTGTTGGGTGTCCGTGTAGCTTATGCTGAGTAAATATTGACAAAGTAGTCTAAAGAGCAAACACTTTGACATTTGTAAGGTCCACTGGAAGGTCTTGTATATATTTATACAGCAAGAATGAGTACAGCATACCAATTTTCTTGAACTAGCTCCTGACATACTTCTGCATGGGCTTTCTTGTTGAGAAAGGTATGTTTAAATGTGAATGGGTCATTTGTTACACCCATAATGAGTATCCTCAAATTGCTCTTAGTGAGTTGTTTCAAAAGGTTGCGTCACCTGCTTTTACCATCTCTTCCTCTAAAATATGATACAACTAATAATGATAAGTTTAAAAAAATCTCGATTTTTGATTATTGTAACTGGGGATTTTTTTACTTTGTAGAAATTTTTGATGTTTGTTGTAGTCTATATTTATAAAAGACCGAGTCTCAAAACTGTAATGAGCAAAAAATGCTTGCTTAATTTAAATTGTGACTCTTGTCTGTTAAGAAATGCATTAGGGGTAGGAGAAGCATAAGACATATTAATTGACAGACAGGAACTGCTGTCTCTGAGGTTGATACAAGTAATTTATTACTTTAGAAATGAATGCCACCTCCAGAATGTGCTTCATTAATTTCAAATTTAGTTTTAATTTCAAGCTGTTGCCCCTTGAGAAGAATAAGGTGGCAAATTATGTTTGAAGAGCAGATTTTCTTCTTGCTCTGAAGAAACACTAAATTTTAACTGTTTAATTTTACAAATAAGTACACTTCTTTGGATAAGACACTTAAGCAAAAGTATGATCAGCAGAAACTAACTTATATTTTCTTCTCTTCATAATAGCCTATGTTTCAGACGAACTAAAAGCAGCAGCACTGGTGGAAGAAGATGTGGAACCTGATGAAAATGCAGTTGACGGGGAGCCTTCAGCAAAATATGCATGTCCAGAAAAAGACTTCAGTAAGAACTGCCAAAGCTACCAAAACTCGCCAGCAGCTGAATTTTCTAGCCATGAGATGGACAGTGAGTCACACATCAGTGAGACGAGTGACCGCATGGCAGACTTCGAGAGCAGCTCTATCAAAAATGAGGAAGAGAGCAAGGAGGTTTCGATACCATTGGAAGACTCTACCGTATCTGATAGCTTAGAACAAATGAAAGCCGTATATAATAACTTCCTCTCCAATTCCTACTGGTCCAATCTCAATTTGAACCTTCACCAGCCAATTTCAGAAAAAACCAACGGTAGCAGCAGCAGTAGCAGCAGCAGCAGTAGCAGTTGTGGAAGTGGTAGCTTTGACTGGCACCAGACTGCTATGGCTAAAACACTGCAGCAAGTTTCTCAGAGCAGAATTCTTCCTGAGCCGAGTCTTTTTAGCACAGTTCAGTTGTACAGACAAAGCAGTAAGCTTTATGGCTCTATATTTACTGGAGCCAGTAAATTCCGCTGTAAAGACTGCAGTGCTGCCTATGATACTTTAGTAGAATTAACAGTGCACATGAATGAAACGGGACATTATCGAGATGACAACCATGAAACTGATAACAATAACCCCAAAAGATGGTCCAAACCTCGTAAACGTTCTTTGCTTGAAATGGAAGGGAAAGAAGATGCCCAGAAAGTATTAAAGTGTATGTACTGTGGTCATTCATTTGAATCTCTTCAGGATTTGAGTGTTCACATGATCAAAACAAAACACTACCAAAAAGTGCCTCTGAAGGAACCTGTTACACCTGTAGCAGCAAAAATTATCCCAGCTACCAGAAAGAAAGCGTCACTGGAGCTTGAACTTCCAAGTTCTCCAGACTCTACAGGTGGGACACCAAAAGCAACAATCTCGGATACCAATGATGCACTTCAAAAGAATTCTAATCCTTACATTACGCCAAATAATCGCTATGGTCACCAGAATGGTGCCAGCTATGCCTGGCACTTTGAGGCGCGGAAATCTCAAATTCTGAAGTGCATGGAGTGCGGCAGTTCGCATGACACTCTGCAGGAACTGACGGCTCACATGATGGTGACGGGACATTTTATTAAAGTCACTAACTCTGCCATGAAAAAAGGGAAGCCAATTATAGAAGCCCCAGCGACACCAACAATAACGTCCTTAGTAGATGAGAAAGTCCAGTCCGTGCCGCTAGCTGCCACCACTTTTACGTCTCCTTCTAATACACCTTCTAGTGTTTCCCCTAAATTAAATGTTGAAATAAAAAAAGAAGTAGATAAAGATAGAGGCATTGCTGAGGACAAAATGAAAGACAAAGAGAAGTCAAGTGAAGATGAGGAGAAGTATGATATCTCCTCAAAATACCATTACTTGACTGAAAATGACCTAGAAGAAAGCCCTAAGGGGGGATTAGATATATTGAAGTCTTTAGAAAACACAGTTACGTCAGCTATAAACAAAGCCCAGAACGGCACACCGAGCTGGGGTGGCTACCCCAGCATTCATGCTGCCTATCAGCTGCCTAACATGATGAAGCTGTCATTGGGTTCGTCTGGGAAGAGTACACCATTAAAACCTATGTTTGGAAACAATGAGCTAGTATCACCAACTAAAAACCAGCCCTTGGTGTCTCCACCAAGCAGTCAGACCTCACCGGTGCCAAAAACAAACTTTCACGCCATGGAAGAGTTGGTAAAGAAAGTCACCGAGAAGGTGGCTAAAGTGGAGGAAAAAATGAAGGAGCCTGAAGGAAAGCTTTCTCCAGTGAAGCGTGCGACGCCTTCGCCATGCAGTAGTGAAGTCAGTGAACCCCTTAAGATGGAGTCCTCCAATGAAGGTGGCTTTAAAAGCCAGCAGAACAGCCCAGTCCCTCCGAGAGATGGTTGCAAGGATAGTCCAACTGTAGAACCTGTGGAAAATGGGAAAGAACCTGTTAAGTCCATTGTCAGTTCTTTAAGTAGCAGCACAGCTATCATTACCGATCACCCTCCTGAACAGCCATTTGTAAATCCATTAAGTGCACTGCAATCTGTCATGAATATTCACCTTGGGAAGGCAGCAAAGCCATCTTTGCCCGCTTTGGATCCAATGAGCATGCTTTTTAAAATGAGCAACAGTTTGGCGGAAAAGGCTGCAGTGGCCACCCCACCTCTACAGTCCAAAAAACCAGACCACTTAGACCGTTATTTTTACCATGTCAACAATGACCAACCCATAGATTTGACGAAAGGCAAGAGTGACAAAAGCTGCTCTTTGGGTTCAGCGCTTTTGTCATCCACATCGACATCTTCTGCATCTTCTTCATCTACAGTGACAACAGCAAAGACATCTGCAGTCGTGTCATTCATGTCAAACTCGCCGCTACGCGAGAATGCCTTGTCAGATATATCTGATATGCTGAAGAACCTGACAGAAAGTCACACATCAAAATCTTCCACACCTTCCAGCATATCTGAGAAATCTGACATTGATGGTACCACAATAGAGGAACCAGAAGAGAGTACACCAGCTCAGAAAAGGAAGGGCCGTCAGTCTAACTGGAACCCTCAGCACTTGCTCATATTGCAGGCCCAGTTTGCAGCTAGTTTACGGCAGACTTCGGAGGGGAAATACATCATGTCAGACTTGAGCCCTCAAGAAAGAATGCACATTTCCAGGTTTACGGGACTTTCAATGACCACAATTAGCCACTGGCTAGCCAATGTGAAATACCAGCTCCGAAGGACGGGGGGAACTAAGTTCCTTAAAAATTTGGACACTGGGCACCCGGTGTTCTTTTGTAATGACTGTGCTTCACAGATCAGAACTCCTTCAACTTATATCAGTCATCTTGAATCGCATCTGGGTTTCAGGTTAAGAGACTTGTCCAAACTGTCCAGTGAACAGATTAACAATCAGATAGCACAAGCAAAGTCACCGTCTGAAAAACTGGTGACGTCCTCTCCAGAGGAAGATATGGGAACTTCTTATCAGTGCAAACTTTGTAACAGGACTTTTGCAAGCAAGCATGCTGTTAAACTTCATCTTAGTAAAACACATGGGAAGTCACCAGAGGATCATCTTCTGTATGTTTCCGAGTTAGAGAAGCAGTAGCATTTGCTTTTGATTAAAATAACTGTAATTTGCTTTGAGGAAAACTGTCAAAGACGCCTTAAAGCTACTGTTTAGTTCTTGGCACATGTTCTTATTTTAACTCCAGAGTCGCTCTGGGCTGAACTGTTTTGTATAACTGTACAGTGTTTAAATAGAGGTGCATAATCAGCTGTTGTTACTGGTAAAATATGAAGGTTAAAATGCAGTGGTAAGTGTTTGGAACTTTGTGTAAATTGGATTTAGTTGCTGTGCATCCCTCTGATGCATCAAGCTGCATGCATTAACAGACAGTTTAATTAAGCATTTATAACTAATTCTGGTGCACTTTTTTCATGTGACCTAAGTGTGCTGGTATTTCTCACCCTATAATCTTTAGCCCTCTGAGTACTTTGAAGCACTTTTGCATTAATTTGGTAAAAATGTATGGATATGGTTTTTTTAAACCCTTACCAGCTTAGTTCCGATTACTAATATGAACCTCCATTTATGCAGAGGTGTCTCACACCTTGAAATTTAAAAATATAATTTTCACATTGAAACATAGATGTATATATTGTATAGATTTCAAGATCTCTTATGGAAAATGTGATTGTGGTTAATGCCATTTTCTTTTTCTTCAGCATTTTTAGCAACAGTGGGTTTTGTACCTGAGAAGTCCCAGGTATAAACTGTACCTATATATAGTGTATATTTCATTTTCTAGATCTAATGGTTTTTCTTTTAACATCCAAACATTGTAAATTATATGATGAAAAATACCACAGATAGCATTTATAAAGTATTCAGAAACATTATTCTTAAAGCAAAGTATGTTTTGTTTTGTTTTGCTATACAGTACATCTATATTAATAGAGGTTCATGTTTAAATTATACATATTTATTAGTGTTGCTATCATTTGTTTGTTTTTTTGGTTTTGTTTTGTTTTGTTTTTTCTTAAACCATCTGAAGAAACAGAAGCCACGGACTGCATTCCTGGCATGCATTCTCACTGTTTTGCACAACACGACTTTTAAAGGTATTTATTAGTAAAAAAAAAAAAAAAAAAAAAAAAAAAAAAAAAAAAA
>VZSZ01010485.1:63368-191960 GCA_013398815.1 Ibidorhyncha struthersii
AAAAAAAGAAAAGAGAAAATTCAAAATAAACTCAGTGCTCAAAGGGTTAAATCTATTTGAAAAACTTGTACTGTATTTCCTAAACATTGATAAAGCCTTTAAAATGTTTGTACTGTAATACTTTGCTTAAAAAGTTATGAGGCATTCTGTGATATAACCTCTTTTACTTATTTATAAGCGCTCTTGGTTGTTATTTCCTATTGTAGAATGCCTTTTTATTTCAATTGGTAACTTTCTGTTTTGTTCTGCCTAATTATTCTCCCAAGATTCCATACTGCAGCTTTATCTTTAGGCATATGAAAGGTAACCCGTGGTTACCAGCACACTAAGTGATTCTGTTCGTCTCCATTTTTGGCAGTTAATTTGCAGAAGTAACTGACAGCTGACACCATATGAGAATCTATGTATAAAATATTGGCATGTAAACAGCACAGACACTGTAATGCACTCTGTGCCCTGTTTTGTTGTTGACAATGAAGCACCATTATATGACTCTTCATATAACCTTTTTTTCTACAGCAGCATTAAAATTGTCTTTTTGCTATAATTTTGTGTTGCGTTCACAATTATGTCTGAAATGTGCTACGACTAACGAGCACATTAAAATTAAATTGTATGCTATCTGTTTATGACTGAAGCTTGAGTAGGTTTCTTCATCTGCCAGGTGCTGGCAGTCAAAAGCTGCACATAAATCACTGGAGTTTTAGTGAACTTTAGCATTTAAAGAGCAGGGTAGCACTTATTCAAAGGCTGCATTAAGAGCATTTTTTCCCCCAGAAAAGATAAGTGAGCGTTCTGACTCCTTTTTAAACCTCAGGTAAGGCTGACTGTGAAGACAGGGTTTGTAAGCACCGTGTGGCAGAGCAAATAGGTGTTTTGCTGCGCTGCGGATGCAGAGCCTGGCAGACGCTGCTGCTCGCACGCGTTCCCCCTGAATGTGCTGAGCAGAGTCTGCAGGTTGCCCCGGTGGGTATGTCCCTTGCCATCTACCCAGCGCTTCCCAGTGACAGCAGTAGGAACCTGAGACTGATGACTTAAACTTTGTGATTTTGAAGCGGGTCCTCTGCTGGCCCTACCTGCTCTTGTACAGCGTTCACAGCAGATAGGAGAGGGGGAAAGAAGCTGAATAAACACATGCCAAACAAACACAAACAAGCAGGAGCGTTTATATGATAGTGACAGACTTCTACTGGCGTTGACAGGTCATCCCATCAAAACCATTGAAAACAGTTTGCATCTCCAAAGCACCTGTATTACTAGGCATGTGAATAGTGTCTTTTGCCAGTCAGGTGAACTCTTGAGTCTGGAGATGGTTACATGGGAACCAAAACCACCACTGCAGCACTTTGGAATCGTGTCTAAAGTAATAACTAGCATCCAAACGTCAAATGTACAGTTTCCTTTCTTTTTTTCAAAAAATCGACTGTCTTCCAGTAAGCAACTAATTAAATCTTTGGTTCTTTCTTTCTGTCTGTCTTCCTGACTTTCCGTCTGTCTTTCCATCTTTCTCTAATTGTACAGGCCAGTGCCATGTCCTCAAAAATGTAAGAGAGCGTTCTGTTCACTCTACAGCGAACACTGCTAAGCTGACCTAGGGAATGGGCTTAATGATTAGGGCTCTGGGGTTTTTCCTCCTCTTTTGGTTCACAGTTGTATCTGATTTTAAGGTCATTTGTGTGTCAATGTTTATGGCTTCAGCTCAAATTCCAGCAATAAAATTGCCGCGTGCCGTTTTGCTGGTTGGCTATACCATCCCAGGAGTCCCCCTCAGTTAGTTAGGAGAGGCACCCTGGCTGGCCGGGGTCTTTCATGCAGCCTCCCGGGTGGCTGTCCGCGTTTTTTTGCAAGTAGATGACCTCGATCTAAATGCGGCCAAACTTTTTACCTCTACAGCAGAGAATTCCTCTTGTGAAAATTAAACCGGCTTAAATATAGTGTTTGGTTGCAAACCAGAAATTCACACATAAGGAGACTGGCAGATTATTGCATATATTGTCAATCAATGTATTTTTAAGATGCACCATTGCCTTATAATAGTAAAGCTAAAAGCTCTGTACGCAATACTGTTATCTGGGACACGGGAGGGAGTAGAAGCAAGAGACTACAGAGTCTTTCGTAGCGTTCCTTCTACTTACTCTTAAAATATAGATAAGAGGTTGACGATTGCAAACACCAAATACCACTGATGCAACTGCACCTAATCTGGTAAAAGTCAGATGCTGGGCCTGACGTACCTGGGTCCGAATGTGCAGTGAGGAGACGCGCCGGGTGGAAGTTCAGGGACCAACCGTATCTGTTAGTGTGCACCAGAAGTGACTTTTTAATACATTTTTTAAATATGCTTGAAACTTTGCAAATGAATGGCTAGTCAGGATCTGCATATCCCAAATTTATTAAAATAAAGTTCAGCTTGCATTTCAGAACCTCCAGGACCGGCATACCAATGTGATTTCGCATTATAAAGAATTTAGAGAATCAATGAACTAGAATAATGTTCTTTTCATCCATACGCTGATATGTATATTGGCATGGTAACTATTAGTGCTAACCAAATCACCAACCTAGCTATGTTAAGGTAATTTTTTTCCTATTAGACAAACGCGAAGGTATGGATGCAGGATTTTAAAATATGCATCGGAGTTCTGACTTTTGCTTTGCATTTGATATTTTATTTAGAAATATGCAGATCGAGTGAGAGAGAAAACAAAATGCCTCAAGAAAGAGTTTAAAAATGAAATTGTGATGAGGTGGGAAGAGCTTTAAATCACAGGTGTATAAAGGTGACCCTGGTCTAACCCCACCCAAGTAGTGGCTTGTTGCAGCATACTGTATATCTTCCAGCCATCACATTTACGCAGTATCTTAAAATAACATTTGTGATAAATGTGCAATTTAACTAATTTATGGTGCTATGATGTGCTCAGGGCTACATGCAAGATGAAAATCTTAAATGGAGCTTGAACAGCTCACTTCACAACAAGAAATCAATATGCCAGATCTTAGAGAGCTGTTCGCTGGAGTCAACATTTAGCAAAAAAAAAAAAAAATCAGTGAATGTATCTTTAAGTTTTAGAGAGTAAGAACTCTATAATTAACTGAAATATGACTTTTAAGCTAGTGTAAGGAACTGTTTCTGAAACGGAAATCTTTCTAGAATCTTCATGATATTTTATTTTTGTATTAAAATCAAAAGTATATTGTTTATACAGTTGCTTTTGTGGTAAACGCTGTGTGCAATTTTTTATCTGAACTAAGGCATATTGATAACCAAGGTGTTATCAATATGGGAATTATCTGTTGCATTTTAATATGGCTGTGTATCTTGCTATATAAAGCAAGATGCATATGTGACTCTGCATTTTGTGACAGAAAAAAATTCAGCTATACTTCGAGATTTAAAAAAATACTGGCATGTATTGAAGGGAAGAACCTCCTTTAATTGTGCAAGTTCCTATTTCAGCTGCAACAGAAGAAGAAGCGGTGCAAGTGGAATAGAGATGACTGGTGATCAAGCTAAATTTAATTAATAAATTTTGTATTTTAAAATAGGCCTCCAGAGAGCCTTATATATTTCCTAGAAAAGTATCAAATGATTACAATTATTTTTGCCTCCTTTGTTTGGGTAACTTTCTGTTACAAGATTATGTTGGAGCTTTGCTAAGTAATCTGTTACCCACACTGCTCCACAGAGCTGAGATAGAGCCAATGGTCATAAAACTAGAATTTATCAAGCAAAGTAGAAAAAAAAAAAAAGAGTTTCAAGATTACTCAGCTTTTAAAAAGTCACCGGATTGTCCTCTTAGTAAAGGATGAAATAGCTCTTGATACTTGACTGGACAGTTACCTTTTTAGCAGTGGAAATACAAATGTGTAACTCCCTTGAGTATTGCTAGTAAATGCATACGATCTCCAGCAAAAAAAAAACCAAACAGTAAATTCTCTTCTCCTGGGACTTTGTGCCAAGATGTGCCTTCCAGCCCTTGGTTGACCTGCTGTAGGTAAATGAGAGAACAAGAAATAATTATCGTACTGCCATCTCGGAATATGAAAGCAGCTCTGGTGTTCGGGGTGTGGTAGCAGTGAATTTTGTTGAGCTTTCAGTAATTATCCTGGAATAATGAAAAGCTTGTATATGTTTAAGACTATGATACTACAGTCCTCATTGAAGAGTATTTGCATAAGAAGTCAATTTTTTACCAGTGAAGGAAGAAAGAATCAGGGTCATTTACGGAGGAGAGCAGAATTGTGTATTAACGCATCATTATACATGTCTGAAAGCGTTGGAGTAATCGGTGAGGTTACAATCTGTTTTCAGGCCTTGGTTTGGGGCAATAATTTTAACTAAATGTTCAGCATGAAAAAGATGACTAAGTTTTACTAATACGTAGCTCGTGCTGTATTCATTATCTAGTACAGACACAAATACAGTGGTGGTGTTATGTAAATTCATTTTTCATATGTAAAAACAATCTTCCTTTGTACTTAGTATCCAGCTTATGTGTTAGGGTAGGATTTGTTTGGCCAGTTTGGTTTTTTCAGCAGCATATTGGGACATTTACTTGGGACACATTAACTTCCTCAGCAGCTGTTGCTTAGTTCACTTCGCCTTATTTATAGCTTGAAATACACTGCTGGATAAATAATCTTTTAACAGAATTAAAATCAGATAGACTTTTGGGGATGTACGGGTATGTCCAGATCACTCACCAAGTTCATATATATATATAACCTTTACTGAAATGAAAACATGCAATTGCAAATCAACCTTAGTAATATACCAATGTGCCTGTCTTTCATTGTGGGAGTGTTTAAAAAGTAAAATTAAAAATTACAACCTAAGGCAGCTATGCCAAAAAAAAATAAATTTTTGAGTAATAATATAAAAAGACATTTTCTCTATATCAGGGTTTTAAAATTCTTAGCTTGTTTCAAGAAATAAAAAAGGTTGTTGTAGAGCAAGCAAAAAGAAGTAAAAAATGGCAGTGCCAGTCATGGCCCCGTTTCCCAGCTGGGGGTGGGTGCTGGAGCTCTTCATGTCTAATAGTGATGTCTTCTGTACCTCACCTAAAATGATTATGTGCCCCTCATGTCACCCGCTGGGTTCTCCTGTTGTCACATGAGGGTGAGGATGTGTATTTCTTCCCTGATACGCTTAAACTCTGCAAGTGGCATCGTGAACTTTGTCACCAAATAGCGAGCTAATTTCCTGATATCTTACCTCTTGATGCCTGAATTAAGGACTTTGGTCGCAAGGGAAATGAATTTCAAATGATTTGGCACTGTGGAAAAGCCTATATTAGACCTGTCAGCCCCATTCCATTCCCCGTGGAGAAGATCATGTCCATCTTTTTTTTTTTTAATATCAAAAATATAAATGGAGAGAGGCGAACTTTTAAACTTTAGTATAAATTAACAATGAAAAATACTTCTTTATTAAGCTTCAACATATCACATTCGTTCTTGCTCGGTAGGAAACTGGGGACATGTTTATAGCCATCATAATTGTGAGTTAGTGACCTTTCTAGCCCAGTGAAATGAAATTACTGGAAAATGGAATTCTTTTTAATTGGCGCGTTTGTAGGTGGTGGGGAAAGGAAGGGGATTTGCTAAAGCGTGTATGTGGTATGACGCCTGTGAGGAACTGTTAGAAAAGCCTGAAGCCTGTGCTCAGATGTAAACCTGTGCAGAGAGGGAGAATGAGGTAGGTGTGTCAGGAAGCGGAGTCATATTCTCGGCTCGTTTTTTTCTAAACTGGAGGTACAGTCACTGCAGTTACGCCTCAGTGACCATGAAACCGAGTCGGCAGAAGCTGAAGGACTCCGCTCCTGAAAGCCTCATCAGGACTTGTCATCGCTCTAATGAATATCATTTAAATTGCTTTGTATATTGGTGGAGTTTGGATGTCGATTTAATTTGTGCATGTGTTTGAGTTCTTCTGCTTGGCTAGGCTAACAGAGAGCAACAGCCTAATGAAAAGTGAGTTGGTGACAGCGTGATGAGCCCCAACCCAATCAAATGTGTTTGAAGGGCTGTTTTGACAGGGATCTTAAAAGTAGATCTAGAAAAGAGTAGTGCTGCAGTTCAGTACAATTGTTTCAGGCTAAGATTACTGCTTTTTGTACCTCTGAACGGCTGAAAATTTTCTGTGTGCGCTCTGGCTTATGCTAAAACATGAATTCATCACAGGATTGTGTTTAGAGGAGCCCAGAAGAATGGGCTCCCCTTATTAAATGTCTCTGGAAATTATTGGTGTTGAAACACCACTTTAAAAAAGTCCTTATTGGGGTACACCAGTAATTGGGAAGCAAGAAATGGCTTAACCAGGGGTTACGGTGTGCATCTCCGTCTCTAATGCTGCGTTGCACAGGGCAAATAGGAAGAACAGCAGCAGATTAACACTGGAGGGCAGGGGCCGGGTGGTCAGGGCCAGCCGTGGACTTCTCCGCATTAATTCCCGTTTACTGTGCCGGGAAGTTGAGCATGCAATGTCGCAGAGCCGCAGAGAAGGGCAGAGCAGATGGAGAAATTCTGCAAAAATGTATTTCGGTGCTCTCCAGGTATTGGGGATAGTTTGGGGACAAGAAAAACAGCCCAGCAGCCGTTCGTACTAGCTGTGGGGAAGCAAGCCGGTGGGACTGAGAAAGTCCTTCTCTCCCAAAGGCTGTGGCTGTGCGGTACGGAGAGAGGAGGCTCCCCGGAGGGCACAGCCTGGCTCATACAGCCAGGGCTTGCCCTCGGCACGGCAGGGAAGCCTGGTCTTCAAGGTGGCTGGGACGCTGCCCTCAGCACAGCATAAACTTACCTGGGTTACCATACTAGCGGCATAGATGTGGTCTCCCAGGGTAGAATAGTCACATAGACCCTGTTAATTATACTCATTCTTCCAATCGCTAATAAAAATGTTCATTTTTTTGCATCTTATGTGTGCATTTGGAAGATGAAAGAAAAACATGGGCTTGATTTTTATTTGCCACCGTGAAGACAAATCAATTTCCAAAACAGAGCTGCTGTCAGAAAGGGGCAATAGAGACTAGCACTAGCACTTTGTCGGCTCTGAAGACTACAGAGCACTCCTGTGCGGTAGCCTGTACTTCACAGTGCTTCAAAATGGACACCAGGAGCCTCAGCTTTAAAAAAAAATAAATGCAATTTTAAAATTTCACGTGAAAACCTGGCAACGATGACAAAAGGCATCACGGGAGGGAAACTGGATTACAAGAAAAATCTACAGTCCGGGTACTCTTATCTAAGAGATGATTAATACATCAGATAAATTGTTCAGCAATGGTTCATGCAAACAGACCCTCTATAATTCTGCCAAAGTCAGTGAGATCAATGTGCTGTGCTGAATGATTGTGGCACTGACCACTCAAAAGAAAGCACCTTAGGGCAGCTGTAACTTAGACTGATTTCATAACCCCCATGATTTCAAAATATATGAGATTCTCCAGCTCCCTCTGAACCAAATCCATGTATAACCCTCAGTAGATGCTTGCTCCTGTTTTGGGGGTGAACATGACCCTTTCCTTCTTCATTGGCCCAGATTTTGTAAATGCTATATGCTTCTTTTTTATGTGATAAGTGTTTTAATACAACCATCACCCCCAGACAGACTGGTTAACCATCAATAATTTGAATGACAGGGCTTCAGTGTGCCTCTTAATTTCAACATAAGATTTGAGCAAGGTGTGAGAACACCCAAAAAACAAAAGAAAAAAAGGCAGTATGTGATAACAGTATGTAAGTAAGTGTGCAGCAAGAAACTATTAGATTAAAAAAAAGCGCAATCAAATTCAAGGTGTGTGTTTGAGTATTTAATGTTAAAAATATAAATTAGGTATTGAAGAAGCACAAAGCACCCACTTGTACTTCTTTAATAGGGCTTTAATAAAAGGCACTAGAAGAGATTCCAAGGAGGCAGAGATCAAAACAGCGGTCTCATCAGCTATGGTATATTAGCAGCTTCTCAGGAAGCCCTGAACAGCAGGCGAAACCACACCAACCCACAGGTGCAGGCACATTATATTGTAAACAGTTCTGATCCCATAGAAACACTCTGGGCACATGTAATACTCCCTCTTAGCCTTGTTCCTGCACTCTAGAAGCTGCTTTAACCCCTCTTCTGCTGGACGCAGCCCGGAGCTTGGCACACTCCTCTCTGTAAGCAGTGTGCTCTGCAAACACATTTCCTCCTTGCCCTCCTCCGAAACCCTTTCCATAGGCCATTTGCTGTGTTTTCTTGCAAACCTGTTCAGACCTGTCGTATGGGGGATGGTGAATTCCACGAACCCATCAGAGACCCACAGCACCAGACCGTTGAGGTTTCGGACGTGCCTGTCCCCTCTGCTCTACGGGGCTGTTCCCTGGGTGGAAACACTCTCCTGGGCACCCGGGCTGCCCTGCAAATAACAGGGAAGATCTGGTGGCCAAGTGGGGATTTTCTGAAGCTGGTCAGACACGCAGCAACACAACCGAGTACCCAGAAATGAAATACTCTAGAGAGTAGCAGAAGCATCTGTGATATCACTCTTGGCTAACAGAGCCCGGATAGGTGCTGCCTACCATCTGCTCAGCATCCCAGCTGCAAGCCCTCTCCTGGAGCTGGAGACCACAGCATCCCAGCTTGCAGCCCAGCAGCCAGAGCTCTCCCTTCCGTTCACACTTCACCCTATTCCAGAGAAGGCTTTCCAGTGGGCTGAGCCGCTCCCTGGCTCTCAGCACGTTGTCCTTCTGAACCCAGGTAGCGGACGTCCCCTAGCACAACTTGGACCAGACCCCACAAGCCCTGCTGCCTTCTGCCTGCTGGGGAGCTCCAGAGCTCAGCCCACCACATCTTCACCTGCAGGTCATCAGCAGCCAGGGCAGCTTGGCGCTCCCTGGCTGGCAGAAATTCAGGTGCTTACTGAGTTAAATAAGAGCTGAGAGGTGGTTTAGAGAACATCACTGATTCCTGTGTGGTGGGCTGGTAATGTGCCTAATATTGCCAGCTTCTGGAGTTCCCTGCTGGTTCTCCTGCAGGAAGCACTGCGTGGTGGACTCCACAGTCTTCAGTGAGGAATGTCAGTCCTGTGAGCTGCTACCTGTGAGAAGTTTGACTCACAGACCTGTCAAAGAAGGCTTATGCTCATTTTATTATTCAGCCTGAGATAAAGGCTTGATGTACTGTTGTCTTGCTTTTAATTATAGGCTATTTTGCTCACTCCCCTGTAACTTAGGCTAATATCTGCTTAACAGCGAGTATGCAGCTTGTGGTTTGTTTTTTTTTTTTTTTTTTTTTTTTTTNCCACAGTTTTCTGTTGGTCTGTTCTGTTTTCTTGAAATTGCTTTGCTTTTTTGAGATGTGGATAGAAAAAATGAGTTTTTAATAGAATTTTAAAACAGCTCAGCTGTGCTTTCTTGTACTTCTAAGTTGTACAATAAGACTGTCTATACAACAGCTCACAAAAGAAGCAGCTTTTTCATTGTTTGTTGTTGCTTTGTTGCAGTTAAGGCAAAGTAGTGGGTTGATATGGCAAGCAGGTGGCATGACACTAAGTATACGTGACAGTATATATGTAATACCATTTTCTTTAAGGAAGCTTGTACGCTATTTCTCATTGTTGAGCTAAAGGTCAGGGTGTCAGGTGACTTCTGCAGCAAGAAAAAATTCTCCAAGCTGCAAAACTTCTGCTGAAGTTGGTGACATTAAGAAAGATGGAGGCAAATTGGAGACAACCCAGAGGAGATCAACAAGAATGATTAGAGGTTTTGCAAACATGACCTATGAGGAAAAGTTAAAAGAATTGGATTTGTTTAGTCTAGCAACAAGAAGCCTGAGTAGGGACATGATAAGAGTCTTTAGCTACGTTAAAAAAAAACTGTTCTAAAATGGGTGCTCATCAAATGTTCTGTGTGTCTACCAAGGACAGGACAAAAGTTAATCAGTTCAACTTGCAGCAAGGGGCACGGAGATCGGATTATCAAGGGGGGAACACAACTCTAACTACAAGTTAAGCGCAGAGCAGCTTGCAGAAGAGGAGTGTAGTCACCATTACTGCACCTCGTGATGAACTGAGGTGGGAGCTCTTGACCTCCTTGTGCTGCAGAATAACCAGAAGTTGAACTTTGAGGATTCCCATAACCTACAATCCTTTTTGAACATCTCAGGTACGCGTGACTCTTGCAGAGAGTACACTTCTTTTCTGCAAAGTTGCGTCTACTTTCCTGCCATACATCAGTAATGACTATTTTCTTTTTAGCTATTTTGATGGAGCTTTCATGTCACTTCTGTCAACAGTTCTGTTCACCAGGCTTTTCCCATGTTGCATAGGAAGAATACTAGCTTTCTCTCTTTTAGCAGAGGGAGGGACCTACATGGCTTAGCATCATTGTTGCCTTTGCTAACCGTTTTTGACAGGCAGTGAACGGCCTTGCATTTTGCCATTTTACACTGTGACTGCCTTCTGTGCTCAGGTGAGGTTGCGCTCCTGTAACGCTGGTAGGTAGAGTTACTTTAGACACAGCTTCATTTTTTTTCTGGCAGAGGCGTTAAGTTTTCTACATCAATCATATGACTGAGTCGCTTGCAACTGGAAAAAGGGACCCTTCATTCTTTTTCGCTAATAGTACAAACCTTTTCAGTGTTTCACTGCAGACTTCAGGTTTCTCAAATGAGCTCCCTCATTTACACTCGTAATACGCACATTGTGCAGATAACAGACAGCACCATTTAACCCTATAATGTGTAGTACAGCATATCCTGCAGTACAGCCGGAGTCCTAGTTACTCCTCAGGGAAGCGTATTATAGCAGCACAATCCCATGTATCAGTAATAAAGTGTTTCAGAGACTCATAGGAATGTTAATAAGTTTGAGATAAATACAGCATGTTAACATTTGGGTCCCGTTACTAAATTTTACTTTAATTTAGTCCTCACTGCTCTATTCTCAGCCAGGGCTCGCTGTTTCACAGGGCTTCTCCAAGCACGGACAGAGAGAGCAGGATTTAACTGCCAAAACAGCTGCGTAAGGCTGTCCGAGAAGTCCTGAGGTCTCCAGAACATCTGCAGGGGATGGACATATGGGACACAGGAACCATGGGAGGTCCTTGCCCCATTGTGGAGCGGCTGAAGAGCAGGTGAGGCACTACCACCTCTCGGGTGGCTCGGCCAGTGGCAGGGCATGTTGCAGGCACGACACCTAATGCCTTTGCATGCAAGGTGCCTCTAACACTGTGATTTTTTGCCTTGATCCTTGGTGGACAATATATTCCAGTTGTTACATTTGACTTAAGGCTCGTTCTATAAGGAAATACCTCCATCTGCTTCTCATACAAATTTTTAGAACATTTAGGATGTTCTGCTTTTAACAAGCCTTGGCCAGAGAACTTAAGAATAGTTTGTGGTGTGTCTAAAAATTAGGAGGACTGTCTTGGTCTTTTGTGTGTTGTTGTTTCCTTTGTGTGTTTTTAATGTGTAGTCTTCTTTTTATGTATATCCTTAAATAATCTCTCTTCCTTGTCTGCTTCCCCCTTCAGTAAATGGCCTGCATAGGATACCTGCTGCAGTCCCACTTCCCAGCGTGCAGAGGCTAGACGCAAACATGTATTCAAGAGATGTTTACGTACAGTCACCTTTTAATCGCAGGCAATGTGAGGAGCCAAAAGACCATATAGATGCCCTGTGAGGAAAGGAAAGACCAAGGAATGGGGAAGGAGAAAGATGTGCTTAGCAGAGTAAGTCCAGGCCATGGAGAAGACTGTAGGTCTGTACAGGCTCTGGCAGGGGAGTAACAGGATTAATTGCTAGAAACCATTGCTTGTAACGTGGCTAAGAGCAGACCAGTTAACAGGGGAAATGAAACTATTGAAATAATGATTACTCTTTTTTTCTAAGCTGAAGAATTAAAATTACAGCTAAAGGCCAAAACTCATTATATGAGTCACTAAATATCATTCAAAGATTGGTTATTGCTCAATGACTGATGCCACTGTATACCATATTTGATTCTATGTACTGTAACTTCGGGTCTTGTGCTGTGCTCACAACCATCCTATCTGAGGAGTGATGGCTTTGCCAGAGATATGGTCCTTTGAGAGGACAGGATGGAAGGGCAAAGATGAGAAAATATAGTTTCATGTATTGCAATGAAAAATGGAATGAGATGCTACCTTCTCGCAAGTTATTATTTCTAAGATTCAGCCAAGGTTGTCCTGTGGTGCAAATTGCTCTTGTCATGGGGCAGAACTTGAGGCTTATGGACTTCCTTCAGCTGCAGATCTGCCATTGCTGGGGTCCTTCCTGTTTTGCTTACCCACTTACCCGCCTGTGTGCATACTAACCTGTACCTTTATACTGACCCACATCACTTACGACATATGACTTCATACATTTCTAGATACGTTTTATAAAAACACAAGCAGTTTGTTTTTTTTTTTCTAAAGAGATGCAGTGTTCTATCATCAAGAATTGTAACACAAAATAATAGGGGTTACAGGAAATTAAATTTATTTAGTTCCATTCTCTTGAGTGTATTACATATCATGACCCTCCTGCCACTAACAAACCTACTGTTAAATCCATCAAAATTGATCTATGTTTAGCTATTCATTTTATGTATATTAATTTGAACAGAACATTTATTTGGTTTAAATTTTATTTTCAGTGGTGGAATGTATGTTCCAAATGCAAGCACAGGCGATTTGCTAGGATTTAGTTCGAAGGAATGTGGAATGTTAGTTTACAAAGATAATAACCGAGCTATTAAAGCCAACAACCCCTTTTAAAGCAAACATACCATTAAAATATAGGAACAGTTTATAGTGTAAATAAAATTGAGGATATGGATTATTTAAAGATAAAAATTTTAGGGGTAGCTATGAGAAAGTTGAATAAAAATATTTAATTGCATCACTTTAGGAAAAAGTGAACTTCAAAAATGCAAATACAGGATGGTAGTTTATGGGAGGGGGGAGACAGCTACACAGAGTGGTGTTAAAAATACATTTTGCTTATGGAGATGTATAATAGTGATTTGACTTTTATTTTCTAATCTGAATCAGATTTCAGTGGGAAAAAAAAAATTGTGCTTAAACTCATAAGTGGCAGAATTTATCTTGCTTGTGAATCCATACAGTGGAAAGGGAAGCAAGACATTTGCTTCTAGATCATTCTCCTTGTCTGAATGACAGATACAATAATTCCCTCTATTAGCCAGATCCATTGTCTTTATTTTGCACAGAAGTACTGTATTGCTGAGGTAGTCTTCCACTGCTATGCATATTTTAAGGGTTATTTGGCAACACAAGTAAAGCTAAAAGTAGCCTCTTAATCTAATTAATTGACATTTCTGAATCTTGCTTTCACAACAACACATGGTTTCATGTTCTGGGTTTTAGCACTTGTCAAGCTTTTTTGGAGAATGTTTTGGTCAGAATGACAAGATAATTTGTGACTGAGGCTCCAAGCTAGAGAAGTGTTTAAGGCTATAATGATTTATTATCATCACAGAATAACAAAATTTACAAAGCGTTTCATCAGAATTTTTGAAATAAGTTTGCCACCGTGGTAGAAGCATGCAGGGACGGGGGAGGAGGGGGTGTCTTCCTACACAAATGCCAGTGTGGCTTATTTGTAATAATTACAATGTTAAATTTATTTTGGAGCTTTTCTTGACAGACTTGCAGCATGGTTAGAAAGACAAGAGGTGAGAGCATTGTAACAACCAAGAAGGTATAACTCTGCCTTTTTTTAAACAAATACTCTGTGACCAAAATTAAAATAATGAATATGTGCGTCATGCAATAAACAATATATGCATAGTCACATTAAACTATCAATGTTAACATCTTGGCAGGGGAGACTGGAAATAGTCACACTGTAAAAAGTTTAAAACAGTGAATGTCTGTGCTTTTGATGTTCAAAAATGCAAACAAAACTATTTTCTTAAAGGACAAAATAGGTGATGTTACTGAGTGACAGCACGTTAATGGACTGGCATTTCTGGACTTTCAGGCAACCGCTATAAAAAGAAATAATGTAACAACGCTAATTTTGACTTCATCTTGATTCTCTGCTGTGCAAGCTAAGGATGCCAGACTCTGAGACAAAATGTCTGACTCTGAATGTGAGGCATTTCCACTTATTCTCTGTGTTTCTATAATTTACTTATTATGTAATTAAATACCTTGAAACCCTAGGCATTGGTTAGTTTAGACAAAGTTGTGACAGTTATTTGACTTCAGAGGCCGGGAATAGAAGCCACTTCTCCAATGCCCTAAAGTGATTTTGAGGCTGTTTTGTTTGACTATCAAATGCATACCTTTCCAGAGCGATCTTTTTTTAAAGATGCAGTCATAACTCATCGAGGGATGAGGTGAGGAGTTAACACGTTTGGCAGCAGTAGTGTATGCGATGTTGTTTAGTAATAACAAAGATAATATCATACATCTGCAGTGAGCCCTTTGTCTCAAAGGATCACAAAGTTGTTTCTCGTAGAAATTAGCTTTAATTATTGTATGCATTTGTAAGGCACTAGCACTGTAGTATCTCTGTGCCCTTTCCAACAGCTAGTACGCGGTGAACTAAAGGCAGGCAACTTTCGAGCTGGCACAGGGAGTGACCCCTTGTGTTCCAGGCATTTTTTTTTTTTTTCTCCCTTTTCAGAGAACTAGCCAGGCACTTGCATTTAGTGAGTTGGAACGTAAAAAGATGTGCCTTGCATCCCCTACGAGAGCTTGCCAGATTCAGGCTCTGATGGATTTCTGGCAAGAGTCAGTTCCGGAGCTGAGGACCCACCACAGAGAATATCTATTTATTTAAGCTATTTATAGCATTTCTAAAGAACTCCTCGCTGTATTATCTCAGCGTGTCACAGAAATTAAAGGTACACCATGAATTAAAGGTATACCACCAGCATCCAGCGTTGCCTGCCAGAAGGCCCTGCAGGGCTTCCAGGGGGAGTCCATACCAGAAGCAAAGCATGGTGGTTGTGGCTGGGGACATGCACAGGTACGGCGTCTAATTGTACATGTGCTGAACGCCACATGGGACTTGTGGCAGGTCCAAGCGTAGAAGGCAGATGGGTCTGCTCTCCACCAGCCAAAGTTTCTGTGTGGTTCAACAGTCAGCTCAAAATAGAGCTTATTGTCATAGCAGAGCCTATTAATTACGCATATGTTAAGCACTGAATTCAATTCTGGATAGATGATGAATGGATGCAGTCTTCTAGCAGATGAGTGAGGATGAGAGACCTGAGCTGGCAACCTTGCTGCAGGTGGCAGAAAGAAAATTATTGTAGGTGGTGCCCTACTGAACTGCCCATTAAATTTGGCTGCGTGCTTCCTGTTGCTGCCCAGTGGTAGTTTCTTGCTTGGGTAGGGAGACCTGCTTTCCACCTAATCTTGAGTTCTACCACAAACAGAGGAAATAACATGCCTGCATCGAGGCTCAACAAGAAGCAAATACGTGGTTGAAAGCCCTTCACCTTGCAGTGCATAGGTGTTGCATTCGTGCGATATTGTATCTTAAGCAGAATTCCTACAGGTACTGAAAGATATGCTGGTGAATATGGGGTTTGTGGCACTTCTCAACTGGGAAACCTTACAGAGCCACAGCAACAGCGCTGTTAAGTTATTTAGTAGTAGTTACCTCTTACAAAGCAGTCTCCTTTTTTTTTCCCCCCCTGTTACCATTAAAGCCAGCAGTATGTTCTGATTGAGATGGGAAAGCAGTTGATCGGTCTGAGGATCAGCAAGCTTGTTTAGATTCTGTTCATTGTCACAGAGAGGCAATCGCACCTCACTCCTTCCCCTCCGCACCCCGAATCAGTTAATGCAATGACCAGAAGTGAAGCTGGGGCTCTCTGTATTGGAGCAGTAATGTAATTGCTAGAGTTGGCATTGAACTACCTTCCCAATGATTTTTCCCAGAAAGGAAGTTCAGAGACTAGGTCATAATTGGTAGACTCATTAGTATTAAATTATGTGGGTTTTATTAGGGGCCAGACATTCACTTGTTTAAATGTAGCTGGCATTTTAATGCCTCTCTAAGGGAATGTAATATGTACTGCATAGGCAATACGTACTGACTTTTATTGGTACAGACCAAACTCACAGGTGACTGGGGCACCTGCTTGTGTCTATGTTTAAGGCTTACGCAGTGGGTTAGTTCTGGTAGTTAAGAAGCAGAATGGGAGAAAAATGAGACAACATCCTCCTTTCTCACCTTCCTCCCCCCACCCCGGCCTGGCTTTTGTCTGCGAAAGATTGAGAGCCTCCTGCAGGAAGCAATGCTTTTTGTGTGCCTTCCCAGGTAAGGAGAACAGTAACGATAATAACTATTCATAGGGGATATACTATGATGTTATAAAAGTTAGGTGTCACTTCAGATTGACCATGTCCCTCAGGATACAGCTGCTTCGTATCCCCGTGAAACAACTTCAGCAAGGTACAGCACTGTGGCTATCTGTCAACATTGCATGAAGCATACAACAGGAGAAAAGAAATATGCATTTAATGGAACTTGGGGGCACTATAAGAGCTCAAACAATTATTATATGTTTTTAACATAAGCATATGCTTCCTATAACAAAAAAAAGCCTTTTGTGCCCCACATCCTTTGCAAAGTGTATGTGTTCTTAATACATACTAAATATGAGTAAATTATCCAGTGACACCTGTTGTTTTTATTAAGATACAGTGATTACAAATAAATAAAACCATTGCCAATGACTGATCTGCTTTTCTTTCCAAGGTTTTATTGGTACTTTTTCTGAGGCTTTCTATATGTCCATTTGGCTTAACATTGGGTATTTTATGATGAGTCAAAACTCCTCTTTCTTTAGGCAACTTGTTTATCTATTCGAAATCTTGGAGTGTTTGACAGTGCATATTTAAAATCAGGAAAAAAAACAGAGGTGGAAATAAGCAGACTGCTCCATAGGGGGTTCCCAGGAACTGAAAGATATGTTGTGCACCTTAGACTGATCCAATCACACTTGGATTAGCTGGAGAATTGCTGTGTGGTTAACTAACTTGCTGGGTGATATGGGAAAGCAGTCTCTCAGAGTGTAATTAAATGATAAGTTCACATTCAAGGGACAATTGTAAGTTACTGAGACTGTCATATACAATGCCAAAAATAGGCTGTCTCATGATGAATACCCTTATTAACAGCTACACTGCTCTGTGTTCATAGTATATGGCTGGGGAATTCCATAGGACTTGGTCCTGTTTGTTAAAGATCTCCCAATAGATTTTTATATGAGATTCATATAAAAGATGACTAACTGTGAAAGGCAAATAGACTACATACTTTTAGCCTGTGCTGGTGTGGCTCTTAATCATGTGTTAATAGTCAAATCTGATGTGGATTCACACCTTTATTTATGTAATTATGATGTAATAAAAACTATTTGTTAACAGAATACAACGATAATAACGTTGTTATTACCAGGAGAAGGTGTCTGAGAATAATTTGTGTTCATTACAACCATCTTTTAAGGAGTGGCTTGGTGGCTTTGAAAGATGACGCCTCTACCATTTTGAAGTTTTGTTGTAGGATCTGTTGGTGCAGATTGTTTGTCTTTCAATTTTATAATAAACCTGTTATAAATTTTCCTCTAATTTTATGATCTCACTAAAAACACCCTAGTTCAGCCAGTCCTTCTAGTCACTGCGAGAAGGACTGAGCCTTCCAGCAGGACCAGGAGGCGCTCAGTGAGTCGGGGATGGGGGAAACGAGTGCCCCACTGCAGGCTCAGGGAGGGTGAGGTGGTCTCTTGGGCAGTGCAGGCTGTTTGTGCCCAAGTCACGAAGCCCGAACTCCATTGACGGTCAGCCCCAAAGCAAAAACCTTTCTGCATTGTCCTCACGGCAAGGTGTTCCGAGCAATAAACTAGCTGTGGTGCAGGCTGCCAGTTTCCAGGTGGATTTACATCGATTGAGAGATGGGGACTGACCTCTTCTCCCTAGTGACAAGTGATAGGATGAGAGGAAATGGGTTCAAGTTAAGCCAGGGGAGATTTAGGCTGGATATTAGGAAAAAATTTTTCACTGAAAGGGTTATCCAGCATTGGAATAGGCTGCCCAGGGAGGTGGTGGATTGCCCATCCCTGGAGGTGTTTAAAAAAAGGGGTAGACGTGGTTGTTGGGGATATGGTTTAGAAGTGGTTTTGTCAGGTTAGGTTAATTGTTGGACTCGATGATCTTAAAGGTCCCTTCCAACCTTAACGATTCTATGATTGTACTGCAGTCTTGTTTGTTTAAATCACCAGAACCCTATCTGTTCTAATAAATCCATATCAGCCTTTCTGAGTGTTCTAAATGGTGCTAATTTTGAAGTTAATGTTGCAGCAGGGTCTTGCGTGAAGTCTGAGAGCAGCTGAAAAGCTTGATTTGGATACTTCTGTGGTGTTTGGATCAACCACAGTGATTTAATACTGAAAGAATAACTTCTGTGTCCTTTTCTTTCCAAGTACTTTTCATATATTGTGCGGTGGGCATTCAGGCCCACTGTGGGGAGGCCTGAGGGCTGCCAGTGACTTGATGCTGCAGAAGGCTTCACACCTGCCAGCTTTTCTCTTTTTTCTTTTTTTTTCCTCCCCTTTGCAAAAACCTGAGGTAAATCATCTGTTGTACGTTGTTCTTGTTCCTTAGGTAGGTTTCTTCTCCTGCCAAATGGCTACAGATGGGGGCTGCAAGTCATGGATGAGCTGAGAGGGGTTTTGTGACCTTCCCTGGGTACAGGGGAAGCCAGGGAGAATGTTACGTGTCCGAGGTCTGGCCGTGCCCGGGCTGGTGACTGGCCTGAGGCAGGGCTGATCATCCCTGTGCTGCCTCAGCCCTGAGGAGCCCCCTTCGGCAGCGAGAGGGTCCCAAGGAGTCCCTGCCATGGCACGAAGGGTGGCTGGTGGCCGGCTGCCTGGGGGCACGTCAGCCGGCTTCACTGTTCCCCCCACTTTGTTTTAGGCATGTGCATCACACTTCCTGAGTCCAAGATATCAGAGAGCGCTTTTAAATTAGCTTTCCTTTTAATAAAAATGAGAGCATGTATCCACTTCTGCTGAACGTGCATCTTCTGTGTGGAGTGGAGCTGCTGGAGTGTCCTAAACTTGCTTACTTGTATTTAACATCCAGGGAGGAGTGTGTGAGGCTGAGGCAGAGCAGCTGGCACTGCTACAGGTTTCTTTTGTTCCTGGTAAGTGGAATTTTATTGTTTCCCAGGCTTAAAAAAGCTCTCAACGAGTGTCTTGGACTCCATGGGTCACAGTGTCCCTGGCAGGCTCCTCCATGTGCCGTGGCTGAGGGCTTAAAGAGGTGCTGTGGGGTGGCACTGGTGACTGTGTGTGTTATGCTGAGGGCCTTCACATGGCGGAAGGTGGCACAGTGTGTGACTATGCTTAATGCCTCAGCAGGAAGGTCCCCAAGCCATGCAGTTGCCCCGTAGCAGTGAGCTTACCTTGTAGAGCAGCTCCCTGGCTGGAGGAGAAGGGCTGTTTGCCCTGCTTCACCTGTGTGAGCTTGCTGAAATGGTGGTCCCAGACCCTTGGGCTTGTGCTAAGAGGGACAGGTATCAACAAGCAGAAATAGTAGGAATGGAAAGGAACAACTTATTTTCTGATAGATGGAGTGTAGAAGCTTTGTGTGTGTATGTGTGGAAAAGCACATTTACAGAGCTTCCCGCTCCACAGAGCCCCTTTCACTGGGGCCGAGATCCAGTGCATGTGTTCCTGGTGCTTGAGAGCTGCACAGTGCCATTGCGCTGTGCTTCCAGTCCAGAGAGTCTGCAGAGTGGAGTGGATGAGCTGGAATTTAGTTAAAAGACTGAGAAAATATGCGGAACAAGCTCTAGGAATGTTAATAGTTTTGTCTGCATGGTTTATTAAAACTTGCATCATTTTCCATCTTATCTGAAAAATAGTACTACCAGCTGCACAAATACCGTGGCATTCACTCAGTGCTGACTCACTCAAGGAATAGTGCAGACCCTGCAGAATCATCAACGGCGTCCTTTTGCAGAAATATAAAGCTCGGGTTCTGTAAATTGCTGCCCATGGACCCTTCCTGGAACAACTTCTGGGATGGGAGTGAGGGAATGTCTCAGATTTATTTAAGACCTCTGCTTATACGCTAATTCTACCTGCTTGCGGGACTTTTCCCTTGCAACGTGCCTCTGCTGGGGATTATGGCATTTACATGCCAGTGGTGCATGTTGGGTATGAGGATGATACTATATTTACTTTCTTGTTGAGTCTGGGTCAAGCTGATGATGTTCCAGGGCTACAAAAAACATAGGTAGGAGGATTTCTGACTGTAAGACCTTCCTCTGCTCTTAACCTCTTAATAAAGGAATTGCTCAGAGTTTGGACTACTGCATCAGGGTGTATTTCTCACTGTCAAATAGCTGGTGGTGGTGGTGGGAAAGATGAAGTTATTAGCTGAAAATCTTAAAACTTTCTAGGAGATGTGAGCAGCCTAATTACACTGAAATTTGGCTGAAATATAGCTAGGTTGCTGTGTCTAGAATGAACCTGATTTTGCATTTCTCTTAAAGTATATGAAAGCATGGGGAAAGAGGATGTAAAACTGTTTTTTCAAAAAATGCTTTGATTGTGATTTATATGCCGTAAATCCAAGGTGCTAGTGTATTTTTTTTATTTTGCATTTCAAGGTCATGTGTGTCTCATTCAGCTGATAGATGAAGGTATTCGTCAAGTTCTACTTTTTGGAACAACTTACTGCAACACAGTTAGCTGCATTGCTAGAGGTAAGGAATTGCCTTACTTGGGAAAATTGAGAGCTGTTGGTCTGAAAAACATACACAAAGAAGTTTATGCTTTTCTACAGGCTTTCTATTTTGAGCATGCTCAGTGACAATAAATTTGTATTGCCATCTTTTACGTGCATGTAGGTTTTGCAGGCCAGCAGGAAGTTATTAATCTATCGCTTACTATTAAGATGACAGTGATGTTTAGATCCAGAACTCAAGTAGAATGTGCATCACAATTGGATGTTGCTGGATAACAGTCCCAGAAGCTTCTTTATGATATGTGATGGATCTATAAGACAATTGTTTCAGGGCACTTGTGTATATTGTTAATATGATGCATGATGACGTGACCAATTATAGTAAGCTAATGTTCAAACAGCATGTCACAACCTGTGTATCAATGTATTAGATCTCTTCTCTCAACAAACAAATGAAACTGAGCAAGATGAGATGAAGAGTCATTGACCTCATAAAAGGTCAAAATCCTTTTATACTGACCTCCCTACTACAACATAATTATTAGAACATTATTTAAATCGGTGAGGAGGAGAGTTAGCTTTAATCTTGAAATGCATGATTTCATTTGTCAGAAAAAAGCTTGTCATAAATTTCCAGAGGTGTTAAAATTAATCCATGGCAGAGGTTGTGGTTCTATAAGTGTTTCCAAATTCCTGTATGCAGCCAGCCGTGCTCCCAAAATGGGTGGTTGGGTTCAGGCGAGGAGAAGCCACAGCCTTGCTCCTCTCCCCTCAGGCTAGACTTAGGAAAACTGGCAACAGAAAATGCTCTTGGCTTGTGGTGTGGAAACTTCCCGCATTTCTGGGGTGAAGGGGAGAGTCGGGCACGGGCAGTTGTCCTTCCTGTCACCTGGAATGCTTTTGAGGGGCACCAGCCCCGGAACAAGTTTGTGACACCTCTCAGCATTGAGCTGTGTATTTTGAGCTGGAGGAACAGGCCTGTCTTCATTGGCTAGGTAATGTGAACAGTGACTTGTCTTCTATAAAGGCTATTCTTGCCACGCTTACCTGGGCATGGAAAAGCATCTTGTTTGTTTGGCTGTTACATGGATGGTGTAGATGATGGAAATTGTAGTCTGCTCCCAAGGAAAAATGTTCATATATGAAACCAAACTGCTTTGAGGTGAGTTACTACACATCTGTTTCTACAGGCAGTCAAATGCAGTGTGCAGGGCCAGAATTTCAGCAGTATGTGACTGCAGTAAGATGATCTTTCCACTTTAGAATACTTTTGGGTCAGTGTGGTCATTCTGGGTACATTTATGGAGGATTTGTGAACCTACAGTTCTGTTGTGTGAGCAGAAACTGTTATGAGGTAACATAAGTTGAGAGGTAACCTTTCAGCAGAACGGTTTGAGCTAAAATAAAGGAATTGAAAAAGAGTACAATGACCAAAAAAATCTATAAAAATGCAATTGCGCTAATATAATTTTATCACTTATTTAAAAATTTAGTCGACCCAAAAGACTACCAAGTGTGAAATTAAGGAACAGCTCCTCTACTTTTATGGAAATCACTCTTCTTCACTTGTCTAATAGCCTGATTTTGTCAGATCATTTATTTCCATGGTTTTAAAATGAGCTTGACAGACAGAATTTTATAACACCACTTTACTGCAAATAAGAACATCATTTTCGCTTATTAAAACTGAAGCTTAGAGAAAGCATTAAAATTAACAGTTCACTCTGCTTTAACCTTTTGAATACTACTGTGACTTTACACTCCAGACTATGTGTAAGGAAAGACTTGGTGACTGCTGGGTACATAACTCGAGCAGAGCTCCAAAAAGACAGCCAAGCGAGGAGCCACTCTGGCCATACCTACAATCTGCTCACACTTACCTTGATAACGCTGTCTATGCAAACATTTAAAACACCACTGACAGAAATTAATACTTGCTCCAGTCAAGGTGACTTCGGGCATCAGAACCGTCTAGTGAAGAGAGGCGGTGAGTCAGTATGTTATAGCAAACACGGTCTGAAATTACAGGCATGTTGCTGCATACAGCAAACACCATAAAATGCAGCTTATTCTCCTAACAGATGTTTCACTTCTTATATGATTTTCCTTTCTGAGCAGTGAAAACTTTGACTGATCTTGGATGTCACTGACAGATGATGAATTCTTTACTCCATAGCTGGCAGTAACTCAAACGTCATGGCAGTGGTGGTGGGACACATCCTCCTCCAGCTTGGCTCGTCTCCAGAGAGGAATGTCATCTTCGCAGCTACAGCTGGACCTTATCCGCATTGGGGTGTGTGTGTTTGGTAATGACAGTTTAGATCAGGTTTTCCCATGCATGTTCACGCAGCTTTGTTTTGCTCTCAGTTGCACGCCTGGAGTTACTCATTGCCATCGGTTCTTGCCTTAGTGTTATGTTCTTTTTTAAAGCTAATTCAGTGAAGGAGTGGGAGTCCCAGGCCAGGCAGTGTTGCTGTGGCTCAGGCGGATCCCTGTTAGCCAAGCCATCCTTCTGCTAACAGTGCTTATTCCTTGAAGTTAACGATGATGATAAAAATAGATTTTCTTTTTACATTGTCAACATTTTAGTAGATAACATGGACAGATCCCTTCCAGGATCTTCACTGGAAAAACTGATTCAGACTGTGGCAAGACATTCGCACCCTTTCTCTGCCAGCCCATACAACCTACAAAAATTAAGTCAGTAGTGAGAGAGAGAAGTGTGACTGCCAAATGAGCTGAACTTGTATCTCCCTTCAAAGGCTTCTGTATGTTGGCCCTTAGACTCACTCATCTGCAGGTCAGCAGAGGACATCCATCTTTTCTCCAGTCCCAGGGAGGTTTCCTAAAGTTTCACAACACCCAGGATGGAGGGACAAAGACTCGGTCTCTTTGTGTTTAAAGAAAAAGGGGGATGAATAGGAGAGTGTTTGCTTCTGGCTTTGACTATGAAGTTCATCTTTAACCCAACCCTTCCTTTTTTCTCACCACTGTCTTAACATAAGATTTTGGTATACTTCATTTCCTGCCCTCAAATGTTCTGCAATAATGAAGGTTGTTTCCATGCAGAGCCTTGTTGCTGCTTTTCACTGGGTTTCATGTCAATAGTTAAAAGATTCCTATACAAGTTAATAAAGGTGTGTTTGAACCCCTCTAGATGAAAGAACTGTATAATGGAACAGTGTTATCAACATTGCATTACTGTTGCCACAGCCCTTTGGTCTTGTTACAACTCATAACAGTGAGAGAACATGCTAGATGGAGAACATGTAGCTCACAAATTTCTCCACCGCATTTGCTGCAAGTTCAGATTTAGTTTGAGTTCTAATTGCTGTATCCTTTTGGTGTGATTAAACCATCATTCCTTGCCTTTAAGGATCAATCCTCTGGACTGGAGGTTGAGAATCAAATTGCCTCAGTGCCCTGAAGACTGAGAATCAAATGAAGAAGTTTACTGCATGGAGACTTCAAACTTTAGTTGAACTAAGTCTAAAAAATGAACAGAGAACTTTTTACTGTGATAGGGAATTAATCTCCCATTCCTACAAGAAGTCTTGTACAGGAGAGGCTACACAGAATGGAGTAAGGTATGGCCGTGTTACTGGAAAAGGTCCAGCCTTGTATCATCTTCATAAATGAAAAAAGCCCCTCAGCAACCCAGGTTGAAATCAAGGTTGATGGTACAGGAATGTTTAGCAGTCTAAGCTTATAGTTCATCTACAAACTTGATATGAGATAAGGAAAACAATTTTCTATCAGGAATCCTTTGGCAGCAAGTGTGGAAACGAATAAACTTTTAAATTACAATTTTCCATCATTGGGCATCTAAAAACAACTATTAGGATAAGGTAAAGATATGTTGTTGTGAACCACATTTATAATAGCCAATTAACCATTGAGTCAGTTAGTGTGCCAGAGAGGTACCATCAATTCTGAATTAATATGCACTACAGCTTTCTCCAACATAACAAAAGAAATACAGCAATTGGAGTAACAAGTGAAGATGAGGAGGTGTTGGAACAGCTTGCAATGCAGGGAAGTTTATCATCGTATGATGCTGTCTTGCAAAAAACCTCAGGAGCAGGAATCATGAATAAGAAACCTTAACTCAAAATTTCTTCTTGGATATGAAGTAAGAAATGGAAATCTGCATGTTTTTCATCTTAAAACAAGGGCTCTCACGTTTCTGTCCTACCTAGAAAATGTTAAAGCTGAGAGTTTAATTTTAGTCGCAAGAACTTGAAGGGCTCTTCGGAGCCATCAAGGCCATCCTCTTGCCCTGGGGTGGTGTAACTGATCACTCTTGTGTCATTCCTGCAGATGCTTGTCTTGTTTTTGTTTAAAAACATCATTTTGGGAAGCTGCACAATATGTCCAGGAAATCTCTTCCTGTGGTTCACTGTTTTTGCCATACAACAGTTCTCTCTTAATATCCAATCTGACTCTTCCTTCCTGTAATTTAAACCTGTTATTTCTTACTCTATTCATTGTGGCTTAGGGCAGCTTTGAATCCATTCCTCTTTTCTGCAGCCTTTAATGTGACTGCAAATTGTTATCAGGTTAAAATGTAACATACCTTGCTCCTTCCTTCACTGGCTTAATAATGCTGGTTAATTAACCTGCTAGGTTATGGCTTTGCGATTTATCATTGCATCTAGATTTTCTCTGCTTGGATCGCAGCCTTGTTGAGGAAAGGTGCCTCAAACTGGTATCACCTGGGGTCTTGCCAATATAGAGAGCAGAAGAATTACTTCATTTCTTCATTCATGTCTTGTAGTATTTGTGTGTTTTTATGCATCTGAGTATGGCATTAAACAGTCTTTATAGCCCCAAAACACTTTCAGATCTCTTCTTAATTTGTCTCGCTCTTCCTATAGCTCAACATGCTTGCAGTATATTCTGGTTTGATCTCTTCAACGAGTTTTATAAGCCTAGCCTTTTATTTTACCATTCAGGTCACTAATGAGAGTGCTGAATAGTACCTGATCTAGACTCCCTGTTTGATGCCTCTCTTTCATTTTGATAGTGAATCACTGATAATTGCTCTCTAGATATGGTTTTCTACCAGTTTTGGACCCACTGTATTGTATTTTCATCAGCATTATGTGGGACACTGCATTGGAAATCAGGAACAAGTGATAGCTATTTAGATGTGCTTGAGAGTTCAGTGAGTATAGATGTATTAATATGCGTTTGGATTTTTTGACTGTTCAGTGAATGGATGCACATTTTTACTGGTGCAGCTGGTGCTTTTAAAAAGCGACGCATAGAAATTCACTTGCTAATGAAAATTGCTAAGATATCATAAAGTAAAGAAATGAGTTATTGGGTTCAGAAAACCAAAAATGACACTGAATCTAATTACCAAAGAGAAAGGTGTGCTGCTGTGAATTTGATTGAGATTTTATGTAAATCCCGTCCGGCTAGTCCACTCCAGCATTTGATTTACAAGTCTAATGGACAATAAGGATGTGCACACTGTAGATTGTGGGTAAGCATCAAAGCAGCTGCTCTAGTGAGCTACTAACTTAGGTGAGTGACAGACTTACCATTTCTGCCGTGGGTTTTGTCTACAATATTTGGTATTGGGGATCATCAGAATACAGTGACCCAAAGCATTAGATTCATGGCAATTATTTTTGTGTAGAAAGCAGAGGTCTGAATCCTACAGGCATGTCCTACTTAACAGCACTAGTTGTCAAAAAACCCCACATAAACCTACCATAAAACCAGGAGTAATAGTTGATGTGCACCAGTCACTCATCTTTAAGCGCTTAGCGGTTTCTCAGACTTTAAAGTAGCAGTGGTCTGTTTCAAAACTTAATTTATGAATTTAACATCCCTGCAGTCTATAGTTCATTCCAGAGTCGAAGCTGTATCGGATGGAAGTGACATGAGGTTTTGTGTAATTGAACCAATCCAGCAGATAGCACAATGACCTGTTCTGCTCTCCGTGGTGTTATTCTTTCTGTGACTCCCAAACCAAAGAATTCCAGATGTCTTGTGTTCTTCAGTGAAATGTCTTGAATTAGGGGAAGAATTTTACCTGTAAGATTAGATTATTCTTTTTTGATCGGAACTCTTAACAGTCCCAGTTCGGAGTCCGCCTTCACAATCTAAGTACCTCACGGCAAACCCCTTGAAGTACACAGCTAAGAAAAGAAACCGGCTCTTACAGTAGGAAATGTGTACTTACTAAAAGAAAGGCTTAGTGTAAAGGATGTAACTATAATTTGTGCCATAAGCTCTCCACATGTTTTTATGCACCACCAGAAACCTCGCTGGCTTTTGCAAGCCTTCTTCTATTTCAGTATTAGTAGAATAAATTTCAGCTCAGTGTCCTATCTCTACCTAGAGTCAGTTTAAACTGGGAGAATTTTATATACAAAAGAATAAGTCCCTGAAGGTGACGTTTGACTCTGTTCTCTGTAACATGCTTTATAAAGTTGTATAATATGAGTTAACTTGGAAATTGTAAAAAAACAACCAAACAAAAAAACAAAAACAAACCCCCAAAACAACTTAAGATGAGGAAAAAAACATGAGACTTGCTCAGAGCTTCAGAGACAGGTCAGGGCACAGTCTCCTGGTTTTTGATCTGCTGAAACTCCGCTGGTTTCAGTGGATTCTGCTGATTTAGATCATGCAAGTGGCTGGGCTTAGATTGCACTAGTGGTGTTAAGGCATATTCAGGCAAACCCTTTATTCATCAGTTCTGTGATGAGCACTTCATGCATAGCATCTTCTTTATCATTCCTCCCCATAATTCGATGTTAACATTTTCCCTTTACTTGGTCTTTAAGATG
Organism: Ibidorhyncha struthersii; assembly: GCA_013398815.1. Classification (NCBI taxonomy): domain Eukaryota; kingdom Metazoa; phylum Chordata; class Aves; order Charadriiformes; family Charadriidae; genus Ibidorhyncha; species Ibidorhyncha struthersii. Next base: position 90,899 of record VZSZ01010485.1, read on the forward strand.
TAAATAATCATCTGATTAAATATCTCTTGAGAAGATTATGCTATGGATAGAGGACTGTCACTGCACCCCTCACAATCAATGTTTCACTTGTTTATGTGATATATGTACACCTGTGAGTAGTTGCCATTACCCTTGATTGCAGCGTGGGAGACTCCTAGCTTGAAACACAACCATGCAAAAATCTGTCTTTTTTTAAATAGTGACTTTTTGCAAATGCAAAAGCAAGGAGAGGCACTGCGTGTAGATAAAGCAGCATTAATGCTGAGGAAAAAATAATACTATGACAAGAGCACAGCAGTCACTGAAACTGCTTTGGTCCCTCCATTGCTGCTATCATGAGCACTGTGGCTCATATAGAACATTTCTTGGTAGAAAAAAATTGATTTCTTAGAAGTAAAATTCCCATAATATCTAATACTAGGTGCACACCGGCTTTTAGTGAGGTGTGGTATACCTTTGCTTACAAAGTCTTACCTGAGAAATTAATTCGCATTGGCTTCTAGAAATGCTGCGTGTGGGTTGAACACCTAGCTAGAGAGCTGTACAGAGCAGAACAATCAAAGGCAGTGTATCAAGCGTAGGGAAGTTTCCTACTAATGTAATGCAGGGAATAGCGTTAGGTCCAGTGTTATTTAACATCCTTGTTAATGATCTGAAAGAGGAGAGTAAACAGCTGGTTAATGAAATTCACAGATGATCCTAAATTGGAGACGTTATAAATATCACTGAGGGCAGCGAAATAATAGAAAGGGAACTGAGATCAGAAACATGCCAAAAAAATAAGGAAAGGAATGTCAGCTGGGACAAATGTAAGGTAATGCCCTGGGGGAAAACGGAAACAGCTCTACTGTCTGGGAGGGAAAGCACGACAAGCAGTATCAGAGGCAGATTTCAAAGGCACCCCAATCCTGCAGCACAGCCTGGCATGGACCAAACCCCAGCAATCCACAGCAGCTTTGCACTACAAATACAGCATCGCATTAGCAGCCACGGAGTGGGGAAAAGGCTGGCGTATAACTGGTAGAATGCCTCCACCAGAGCTGAGGACTCCCCTCCTCCGGGAAATGCTCTGCTGGCTGTTAAACTGGTATTTAGGCTGCTTTGTGTTGCCACTGAGAGGCAAAACAGCTTTAACAGGCTGAGAATTGGACCTGAAGGATGGAGCAGGATTATTTAAGGTAGCACAAAGAAAGGAAGGCCGGGAAGAGAGGACGGTAGGAATATGAAAATAAAATGTTATTAAAAAGTGGAAATTTCAGCCTGGATGTCAGGGGAAAAGTTCCTAATGGTGAGATGTAATTAATCTGCAGAACGGTCTTCTGAGGGAAACAGTGGAAGGCCTGTCAGGAGTTTTAAATGCTGAATGGAGGAAACACTGGAAAACACAGGATAAGAAACAATCTAGAGTAGACAGGGTGTGGGCTACATGTGTGTTCAGCTGGTCTACTTAGTCTTGTCAAACCAAGATCAAAATTTCCAGTATCTTTCACTGTCAGAGTGCTCCATGCAAAAGCAGTGATTCTGGAGAATTTCCGTGCATCCCAGTCACAGAACCATTTGCACAAAAATACCTTTGCTACGCTATACTGAGACTCATTCAGTAAATCTACACGCTTTATTTTTTACCTGTGGCTGAATGGACGTGAGTCACAGTGAAGACTGAAAAGGAAGAACCTCATTAAAACTCTCCTTTGCTCTATAGAGCGCTCTCTTTCAGTACGTGCATGTTCTTAGTTCTGTGCTGAGAACATTAAAAATGGTTAGCCTGGATGTAGAAAATTTTACTACTGTAATTACAGCAAAAGGCTACCTGTCAGGAAAATAAATGCAAGTAATCAAACATAGGTACGAATCTGGCCTTGAACTGGGGGAGCTATTCAACCATGCCATAAGGAGGCAAAGTTCCCAGTGACGTCAAGTGTTTATGCCAGAGTACAGTCAGGCTGTGAACCAAACCCACCACACTGGAACCAGATACACTGCCATTAAACTATGGCTGTTAGATTATGCAGGAATGTGAAAATAGGACTGCATATTGTCCCCTTACTTTCCAAACGTTTTCAAGTAAATTTAAGGAGGTAGGTGAATGCGTACACCTAAAAGAACGGCAACAGATTTGTGAAAGAGTGATGAGGAAATACGAATTATCTAACAATACAGAGAACACTTGGGAACTGCTAAATGCAAAATCTGCCCAAGAAAATTATCTCCTCAGTACAAAGTCTCACATTGAGATAGCTTACCTTGTCCTTCCAGGATCTGACTGGAGAAACTATAGATATAAAATCTGGATGAAAAGCTCTCCATATTGGCATGTTGCATATGCTGGGACAAGTGCTTTGCAAAACAAACAAACAAAAGCCAAATCCTTTCCAACTTGCATTTCCTTTGACTGTGAGGTTGGGAGCTTGGCTAATGGTTGATCAAAAGTAGGTCTAGTGTGAAACTGCCAGGAACATGAATTATGGGATGGTATTTTCTAGCAGGTTTGCCAGATATGCAAGTACCTAGTTTATGTATGATGACATCTACTACTTGCATGTGTGCACATGCAGCTGCATCCAGATGTGGTAACACCATAGTAAATATGTGTTTAAAATGTGCACATGTAAGTATCTGGACATGTATCATGCTTGATCAGATGTAGTGTGCACATAAAGCTGTAGGCTCATGGGATTAAATAGAAAAGCTGATCCCGTGCATTTGAGAACCAATTCATTAAGACCTGCACTTGAGGTATCATATTAGGTGTTGGGTGCTACTTGATCATAACAGACTGGCTTGCTTTGATTATTTCATTTTTCTTGGGAGTACATTGGTGAAACAATTTAGTTTCTTCTTAAGATGTTTTTATTTCAATAATAGAATGTGTATGTCTTCTGTCAGTTTCCAAATGCGCTAAAAGAAAGTTCAAGAGTGTAAGCATAGCCTTAATTTTCTTCTGGCCTCCCCCAAATTATGGCACTACACTGAGTCAATTTCAGCAGTGGAGTTGCATCAGGATGTAGTTTGATCCTCTGATTGCAGCAGTGTCAGTCCTACTTAAGCTAGCACGTGTAATAGGAGCTTTAATTCAAAGAGAGATCGTTTCTTAAAATCATCTCCTAATGGTCCTGAGATACTGTAGTTATCCCAAATGCAGATGTCTGTTGTGCCTTAGACATCACAGCAAGGTACCTACTGGGTAAAAGTTGACTTTTCAATAGATCTGTGTGAGCTGATCAAAGCTGCAGGTAATGGGATATTATTTAAAGGACTTAACAGCGAACAGGAAAGAAATGCCATTAGCTGAGGGACAGACATATGTTGAGTTTTGCTGATGTCATTCTGACAGTGAGATCTAAGATGTGGAGTCTCAACACCTGAGATGCTTTCAAAGTGCTAACACGTCTTTGCACCTCTTGGGGAGGCGAGTGGGAAGGTAGCTGGGCATTGCCCTACTACATGACAGCACCGGGCAAGTGCTTTGGCCACCCCGCACCGTAGAGTGTACCGGGACCGGACGCAAGTGGCGGCTTTCAGCAGATGAGGAACGGTTTTGTTCCTCAGGTGTGTAGCAGGGTTGGGGGAGGTGTGAGGGGTGTTAGGAACAGTGGTCAGCCCCTCGCACCTGAGTAGGTGCTTGGGAGAAGCTCCTGTGGCCCTCCTAGGTTAGGCCTTGCCCTAGGGAAACAAGAAAGGCTGCAGGAAGGGCTGAGAACTGGCTCTGTGGCTACCAGGTGCCCGCCTCAGCAGGAGAGCATGGGACTTACTGCTTCAGCTGAGGACAGGAGGCCATCTGTGTATGTCAAGAAGCAATCTGAGGCACGTGTAGGCACACCATTTTCTTTAAGATGTAATTACAGAGCCACCTTTCTTTTTCACAGTCATGTCAAAGAACCCAATTTTGTTTCCTGAGCTCTGGCGAGTCAAAGAAACCTCCCACAGGCAAAACACACCTTCACCTTACAGCACACTTGCAGCAGTAGGTCAGCCAGCTTCCCACGGCTGGCATGAGACTGGGGACTTCCACAGGATGGCTGTACCTCCTTTGTGGGACAGCTTGGGGACCAGGCTCTACAACCCTTAAATCAGCAAATGGATAAAGCCATTCTTCTTTCATGTGATGTAGCCACAGCCTTCTGCAAAAGGTAAATTAAAAAAATACTCTGTATATCTAATACGGTGCAGCATTTATATGCCTCTGCTGCTTTTTAACCTACTGTAAACATAGCAATCAAGTTTCAGACTGCTGCTGTCCAAAACCATCAAATGTATTTATGCAGCAGTGGTGGAATTGCAGTAACTGATAATTCACATTCACAAGTGAGACTTAGGAGAATTTTTTCAGTCATCGCTACTAGAGCCATTCACTTGGTTATAGTTGAAGTGAGTATAGTATATATGTGCATGTAGGCATGACCATTTTTGCACCTGCGTTTGATCTTACTGGAATTTGTAACAACTATATTATCTGTACCAGTAAGAAGAAGCCTGATGTAGAGCTTGCTGAAGAAAACTAAAGCGTTGTCATTCCCTTCTCTGGCTTTGGATCAGATCTTCATTTGATTTGTTAAGTTCTAGGGCTTCAATCTTGCATGACTACTTCTTTTACTCCAAAAATCTGACAGCAAAATGAAATGCAATAGTTTCAGAAAACTGTCAACTTAATAATGATTTTGTAATAAAGTAATACCTCATTCTTATTTCATTTTCATCCATAGATTTTAGAGTGCTTTAAATATATAATCTCCACTTTACAAATAGTAACTTTTGAGCATAACATTTTAAAAATCAAGTATACTCTAGATAGTGTATCAGTCATTAGGAGAACACAATATACGCTCTTAGTTTCTCACATGCTATTTTAATAAAAGGAAGCATTCAAAATGAACAAAGGGTGTCAGTTCATATATATCTTGTTTATATTTCCTGAAGAAGTACATCACATATCTTGGATATTTGTCTGAGGAGGTGGGAGGGAGAGCAGGGAAAGGAGAGGATCAGTGTGTGCCCCACAGTGCGTCAAAATTCCTGTCTCTAACAGCTCCCAGCACACTGATGCAGTACATGGCTGTTGTCAGACCCTTTGTACAGGGGTTGAAAGTCATGGATAAGGAGGGAAGAGAGAATCTAAAGACACCTTTGTCATCAGGCCCTCAGAGTTAAGTAAATGTCTAACTTCCTTTGGAGGTTAGGAACCCAAATGTCTGGAAGGATTTAGGTCTTGGTGATTCAATGTTAGAAATGAGGATAAAATCAATAATCATGATTTCTAACCCTGTGCTCCAGCAGCCTTGTATTATGGAACCATTCCAGCTATGTTAGACAGACAACTTCTCCCAGAGTCAGTGTTGCTGATACCCTCTAATAGAGCCACCTGGATAAAGAAAATCCCTGTCAGATCAATGGGGTTCCCCAGCATGCTTGTATTTCCTGAAGATCTATGAAGTGAGCTTTGAAAGAGAGCTTCATCTACAATGGTTGAATGCTGGCCCATGGTTTTGCAGGATGCTTGGGTTTCTTCAGTGGGTTCCAGATAATTACTGTGAATTTTGCTTTTTGGATTAAACCTTCTGTTAGTAATTTCTAAAAAAATACTACCAAAACATTTCCAGGAAATTTGGCTTTTACTGAAAATGGACCGTTTAATTTCTATTCCACTGCACTTTATGTTTATACTATCTGACAGTTCTGTCTGTACCCAGTATCCCTTCTGAGCCCTTGATGGGTATTAATGATGAACTACTTCTCAAGTATCTAAAATATTTAAATGCCCTGTTGGTCATGTAAGTGTTTTTGGAGCACATCAAAGAGAGAGACATTTGCAGAGGTCTCCCTTCCCTCACACTTTCCTATTTTCCTACTGGCTTTTGAATACTTGAAAACACCTGGGCTGGAATGGTGCAAATAAATGACATCTGATCAGAGCCTAAAAGCTGGAAACCATTAAGTTCACTTGAGAGGAACAAATTTCCTCTGGTGTTCAATGGAACTCCTCATGACGTTCAATAGAAGTCCCCGTAACTCCTGGAGTTGTTGGAGGCACTCAAACTATTTCCCTGTAGTTGGGGGTTGAGATTGGGGTTAGAGAAAGCTTTTTGAACTGAGAAATGATTTTGACAGGGTAGTCAAAATGTTTTATCTCAAAACCTTGGGCTTATTAGCAAGAAATAGAGAGTTTCTTCATCCCAATTCTTCTTTCTTTGTCCTGCTGCTAACTCTGATCAGTTGGTCACCTATGACCTCAGAAATGTCTTGCGTTTCATGTCTACAGGGAGCTGTTTGCAAAGCAGCCCTGCACCAAACAATTTTACTTTTTGTGGCCTATATTGCAGTAAACCTAATCAGTATTTATAAATCAGAACTTTAACTTAAAGTAAAAGTAGGATTTTATAAACTAAATCATTATTGTATAGCTTCAGAGTAATAAATCAGTCACTTGTATCCAAAGTGCAAAGTGAAGATTTATAAATCAAAGCATTTTATTTAGGAATTTCTCAGCATGATTTGTAAATCTGCTGTAGAATTTGTAAATCCAGATTGGGGTATGTAAATCCATTTCATGACTTATAAAGCAGTTGAATGTTTTAGCTAAATCTAATGTTTAAAATAATGATTTCTGAATCAAAACTTTCTGCTAAAGATTTACTGGTGAGTTTTATAAATCAGAGGCAAGATATATAACTCAAACTGTGAGAAGTGCAGATTTATAAATCCGACTTGTAAATCAACAGAAAAAAACATCATGTTTTACACTAAATAATATTTTACAAATGGCACCTCATACATCATGCAATTGCCACAAATCTTCTACATGGGAGTCAGGGTACATAGTGTGTGACTGAATCAAAAAGAAAAACTGTGAGAAAGACTGCACAGTGGGTTAAAGACTAAGCTTGAGCCTTGCAAGATTTGGCTTGTGTTACCCACAAACCGAGTTCAGTGGTGTCGACCTAGTCAGTAGTGGACATTTGTCCAAATCAATACACGATGGCATAATTCATAACCTTGGCAATTTCAGCAGAGGGGAGGCCCCACACAGGAGTCACAGGGGTGTTGTAGATCATGATTGAAAAGCATTGGCAGAGCTATGTAGGGAACCTTATGCAGCACCTGTCTGCAATGCACCTGTTATAGCAGGCTGTCCCTTTTAAAGGAGCCAAAATCCGCACACAAAAAAAAAAACCCGACCAAAAAACCCCTTAACCCCAATAATCCAACAGACCTTTCCACTAATGTAGTATCTAGATGGGGGTTGGGGCAGGGGGCAAGTGACATTCTAGTTGTATGCAGACATCATTAAAAGGATTTAAAAGAAATCCCGACTTTTTAATTTCCAAAGAAACTTGTATTCCCACAGCGGGATTTAGGTCCAAAAGCAAGTTATCAGAGAATACAATTGGCCTACAGGTTCTGTAGGGGCTTCGCATTTTAATGGCTGGAAATTCTGATACAGATTTGGAGGCGGTGGGTCTGCATTTCCACAGTCGTGGAAAACTCTTTTTTCCTCTCACTTTGTTATTTGTTTAGAATCAGCAATCTGCCTTTGATGGCCAGCTAGCATCACAGCTCAGTGCTTTCCCTCTCCTCCTACCTTCCACCTTCAGTGCTGATGTGAAGCTGCAAATCTTGGACGTGGGGCATGATGATTGTACTGCCTTTTCTGGTGCCTATTCAGAAGGACAAGCAGAGCTGTGATGGGCTCCAGGAGCTCAGGAACTCCCAACCAGGATGCAGCAGGGGGTCTCCTGGACACTGGGCTGCTTCTTTAGTGGGCAAATGAACTTGAAAGGCAGGATTTGGGTGCTTCAGCTGGTATCTGAATCAGAAAACTACTTGTTACAGAGAAAAATAATGCAGGAAGAAAGTATAGCTGTCCTTCCTTCTGGCAGAGTCTTCCACCTGGGAACAGCTTCCTGTCACCTACCTGTGAGTGAAAAATGCCCTGTGTCTCAAAATATTTTAGGGATTCAGCTGTTGGGAGGTTAAAAAATTAGTCAGGATTATCAAGTTGAGATTTGTAGATGAGTGCCACTAATTTTTATAATAGGATCCTTAATTGACTATTTTTCAGTTTCAAAGCAAAGAAATTACAAATGAAATCTACATTTAATATAGTTTAATAGAATTCAGTTCCAGAATACAAGAAGCTCCATATATTCCCTAATTAAAACATTGAGTTAAAATAGAGTTGAATATAAGAACGTATTTCAGTAACTTGGGGGTTAAAGAAATAACCAGGGTGTTGTAATTATCCCTAAAAATCTTTTACAAGCCCACGAAATTCAATAGACGTGATTAAGCTTAAAAGAAATGCGAACATGTTAGAGAAATACTTAATTAAGGCAAGTAAACAACCTTCACTGTGCCCTGTAGTGATGTCATATAACTGTATAGCTATGGATTTTATTGTCCACGAGAAATGATTTTATATGATCCTTTGAATTTTGCACTTCTCCCTTCTTTGTAGCATCCCTGCATGGCAGAGAGAGACAGCATGTGTTGAAGAAGGGGGAGTGAGCTGGGATGTGGAGATAAAAGACTGAGGGTAGCTTTGAAGGGGAGAAGTAGGCAGGAGGGACTGCATGCAGGGAGGAAGAAGGGTCATTTAGGGACAAAGGAGTCTAAGGGGCGATGGCACATAACTGAGAGAAACCAGGGCTGGCCAAGTTATCTTTTTTGGATCTTTTTGACATTGCTAGCAACAGAGGGGAGCTGGGCTTTTTGGATTTCTTTGAAGCCAGACTGCAGGGTGAGTGAGCAGCAGTACCAAAGTGAGACCATGGACCAAGGACAAGGGTTGGAATGTCTCAAACAGGTTTTGTTCACCAGGTAAGATCTTTGCAGAACTGCAGCCAGAGTCATAAAATACCTTTTCCTGGTGTGTTTCTTGCTACATCGCTGCTTCAGAGCCATCATCTGTTCTGCTGCAGTATCCTAGGGAGCCAAAGCTGCCTTGCAAGGGGTCATGCAGCTACACAAACTTTGTATTGGTGGCCAAGTCTTCTACAGTGAAAACTGTTCAACATGAATCAAAGATCCCTTATGCTTTCAACTTGTTACTATCGTTAAGACTGTACCATGAAAATTAGGAGCTGAGTGAGCATTCCCATAGCCCGTTACAAAATTAAATAGAGCAAATTCCTCAATAACTATAGCCTCAGAACTGTCTGCAACAAACTGTAACTACCTGGAAATTTTTGAGAGTTTTTGATGTTGCTATTAAAATATTTTAACCAGTGGAAGGCTGACAGTGTGTTAAAATGCAAAATTTTTTTTTTTAGTTGATACATTTCTGGACAAATCATTCTGATTTATAAACTAGGAGAGGGTGTGGTGCAGTTTTCAAACATTACAAAAGGGTCATCCCTCACTGTTAAGTGCCAAAGCTTATCTCTGAAGCTCCATTGTGTTTTTGAGTTTCCTACCTCCCTTTGGATTTATAGTCCAGTATAGATATAACCTTAATTTTTTTCCCTTCCAGTACTCGCAGGTTTTTAATATCAAAGTTCTCTTGCAATTTTTCTCTTCTAAACGCTAGACAAATGTTTTTATTTTATCTTCTCATATAATGATACCAAACAAGTCTTGAGTGAGTTGCAGTCAGTCCCTCAGAGAAAAATCTCTGACTGAATTTCTTCTTTGGGAAATAATGCAAAGATGTGTGGGCCTGCAACTGACCTGGCAGTTGTCTAAAGACATTAGGATGCACTGCTTTAAAAAGCAAAGTTGTGTCTGATTCCTCCGAAATGGCTGCAGTTTCCTCAGCCAGCCTTCCTTGTTCTCCAGCGTAGCCTGGAATTCAGGGACAATGCTCAGAAAAATCCGGGCTATATTCCAGGAGGAGTAATGAAGAACCAGATATTTAAGTGGTTTTGAATGTAGAGAGCTCTGTTCAAAGACATCTCAAATATTACTCTACTATTTGACATGACTTCTTGACTTATAAAAGTTAGGTTCTTAATAAGAGACAAAGTTGAGTGGCAATAAAGTCATATCCCTTAAGCTATATGGCAATACTTGAAAAGCCTGTGCTGAAAGTGGAGCTATGTCTTATGTCATGATATGGAATTTCTGATAACACTAACCCCATCAGCTCTCACTGAAGGTCAAATCCTGACCTAGATATGGCAATATGTACACTTTGTAAGCCTCTCTAAGCTCCAAGGTCACTCAGTCCTAGTCAGATCTTGGAGGCAAACAGCTGCTTCCTGGACCACAAAGCCTATCTCCTTCTTGGACATGAAAGTTGGCTATTGCCTGCCTCCTATTGCAAGGCCTCCTAGAGCTTTCCTTACAGCTGTGGGTGGAAGGGTCACACTGATGAAAGCAATCATTAGAGTATCAGAAAATCCAAGTCATTATCCTAATGCAAAACAGAGAGGACTAAACACCTCAGCAGGCTGTGCTTCAGTGACTGTGATCACTAGAAGAAAGTAGAAGATTATTTCCCTTGCACCTAACCTCCCATCTCAGAAAGCCTAACTGCAGTTGTATGGTTGCCTGATTTACAGTCCCATTACCAAAGCTAATTACAGTTTTCATACCCTTGTGATTCACTCCCAAATCACAGAAATTGGTTTAAGGATTCCATCACCCTTTCTTCTTCCAGAGGTGTATTCTGAAAATGCAAAAGGAAAATACTGAAGTAAAAAAGAAACAGATGTGGATTAGATTACAAAGATGTGTTAGAGTTACTTGTTAGTTGTATGGCGTACAATTAAAAATATACTACTATATTAATACCAACATCTTCTGGTTGTACATGATGAGACTGCTATTCATAAAAGGAACTGAAATTACTTTATGAAAACAGGTAAATGCTACTCCAGTCTTGCACGTAAGAAGAATGTATTGTATAATTTACAAGCAGCATATCCAATTTATTCAAATCCATGTTCTAAAGAGGTTGAGTGTAAAGTCTGGGACTTTGAGCTCAAAATATTGGATTTCAAATAGGACATTTTCTCACCTTGCAGGTCAGAATTCCCAGCAGTGACAATACCATCAGAACAAAACACCAAACCATAGTGCTCTGTGCCAGACACAACATGAAGACCTGTCTCTTGGGTCCTCCTCATAAATACATTCAGGATGACTGACCAGGGCATTACTCACTATGGTATGTAACTTAACCTTCACATCATGGAAGTGACACAGGAGAGGAGACCACCCTGCATGGTAGAAAGAAGTGATAATCTATAAAAGTTGGTATCTGTCTTGCTCTAGAAGTCATATCAACTGGTAGTACAGTGTGGTTGACAGAGCTGACAGCAGGGAAGAGAGAATGCAGCTTTTCCAGCAATACAATGCTGCCCCCATCTTCTACTGTTGCAGCCTTGGACACAGCTTTACTGCTTGCATACTTCAGGTGTCACTAGTATTGGTAGAGAGACGATGGCGGAGTTTTGTTTCTTTCATATTCTACAGAATATAACTATACAGATTCTTCTGAAATATCAACTCAGACTTCCCAGTTGTGATTAGTCGTAAGTAATATGGATGCTAATGATGAGCAATAATAACCAGTACTGATATTTAGACTCTTGCTGACATATTTAGTCATTTTGCTAAACTTTTCCTCTTTCCTGGCTTGTAATATTCATCTAAAAGGAATATATCATTATATAATGATGGAAGATGACATTCCTCGTGTTTGCACTTTTTCATGGAATAAGAGAACCAGATTTTTTTTTTTTTTTTTTCTGGCAGTAAATGGATTCGCAAACTTTTCATGTTAAAGATTTAATCAAAAATTATTCATCATCTTCTTGAAGCTTTTGTGTGTGAGGGCTTCTCATCGAGTCTTTGCTATATTTGTGACAAACACAACTCATAAACTTTGCCTGACAAGGGAAAATAGATTACCTTCTGCTAGTAACTCATATTTCAGTTTCAGAAAGGAAGGAAAAAAATCCTGAGAAAACAAAAAGTTGTACATGCTGTCATTCATTTTGCAACCATTTCTTCATACAAATTTTAGGAAAGATTTCTACCATAGAAGGTCTGACTTGCAAAATTCTGAGTAATTCAAGTGAAAGGAACAAATCTTCTTCAGAGAGATCAATGACTGGTAACTGGTAAAGTGCTATATGGGTTTCTAATGCCACTACCCTCAGAGTTAAAGGGAAAGTCTAGTTATTCTGGGCTCCAGTCTGCTAATGTGGGTCTTCAGTCTTCACTTGGCAACTTAAATGTCCTGAGCTCCCCTTGCAGGGTGATTTTTAGCATAAATACCTGCTTTGATCCATGTTGCAGTGTGTTTATTTCTGCTTGTGAGCCAGGAGTCAACCTGGATATACTGAGACATTCAAGCACAGAGGCTTGAATGACAATCTACTCATAGATTGCAGCTGAGAAAAAAAAGTGCAAGGTAAGCCCAAAGGACATGCTATTCTACCAGGAAGCAAAAACCCGAGACCTGTTTTGTGAGATTAGCATAAGAATGACCACAAAGTCTTCTGCCTCATAAAAAAAGCTTTCATGCCAAAAGTTTTAATGTGAAGACGTAAGAATATATGATGCGATTTTGGTTCAAGAGTCATCAGAGGAAGCTTTTTTAGTTTACGTAAAAATCTTGTATTTGTTAAGATTTTGGGATGAATCACCTAAGGATTTCTTGGTTATTGATGCAAGGTAAAGTAATTGCTAAAGCAAACAGAGAGAATCCTGCCTGTTGTGTTCCCCCAGAGAAACACAGCAGGATTCAAAAGGTCCTGTTCCTTTCCTGCCTTTTGCCACCAACACGTTTTTTCATTCAAGAGCCTTGGAAAGAGCCTAAACTTCTCTCTTAGCTAGGCAGAGCTCTTTCAGACTCACATAAACTCTGGAGGTATTTTGCTTCTTAAAATATGCAGGGCAGGGGCCATCACTAGACAAGTTTCTCCATCTTTTTCTTATCTTTTCCAAGCATTTTCTCCTGTGCATCATATTTAATATTGGCAGCTATTTTGTCCAAGAAAAGTGCATTAGGAGACATTACTTCTGTGATGGCTGCCTGGATTCATCACACGCAAAGCACAAGACGTGCAGGTACTCTTCTGCTTTGTTTTTTGCACATGGACTGGAATCAGATAATTTAGGTTGGAGGGACCTACAGAGCTGGGAAGTCCAATCCCTTATTACACACAGGGCTATACTGAAGATTAGAGCGGGGTTGCTTAAGGTTTGTCTGCCTTATGCAGACAAAAAGATTAAAATCTCCATGGATGGAGATTCTGCAGCCTCTCTGGGCAAACCGTCCCAGTGTGAAAATAGTCTTGCTGTGAATTTTCTTTTCCTTTTAACCCATTTGGATTTCCCCTGCTGCAACTCGTGACCGTTGCCTCTTCTTCTTATGCCGCGCATATCTGAGAAGAGTCTCTGCTATAACTCTGCCTTAGCTAGTATAGACAGCGATTGGATTCTCCCTAAACCACCCCTTCTCCAGGGTAAACAAATTTAGTACCCTCGGCCTCTCCTCTTATGTCTCCAGTTCACTGGACTCTCTCCAGTTTGTTGATATTGCTGCTGAATTGTAACTATAGCTGTAGCTATAAAACTGGTAAGGTTCTCACTAACATGACTGGCCTGTGTGATACTTGTAGCTCTGAATAAATACACAACCATGTTTTTCTCTTTCATAAAATTATCCAAAAGCGTTTGTGTAATAAGGATGCTAAAATAATCTTGATTATGCTTGTTTATATCAATTCTCATCAGACATGATAAATATTAATGCAAGAATGACTGTAAAGTAAATCAAGATGATCACAAAACAGCACTTCAAAACAGAATTGTCATCCAGTAGATCACCTTTCTACAAAAGATGGCAATAAAATGTATCTGTTGGCCTCGTAATTATTAGCTTTCATATGTCTGTATTCCTTATGAAACTTGGAAAATCAATTTAAATGTGGAAGCAGAGCTTTGATTTATTAAGGTAGAATGTGTTCAACCAGTGGTATAAAGACCACTTGATTTTGATAGTTAATAATTTTTTTTGTGTGACTCTATCTAGGACTGCATGTGTTAATCTGCCACCAATGTGTATTGTTTGATTTTGACAAGACAATCGGGAGAAATTGACATGGGGGAAACTGACAATTAAAAGGGATTTAATGCAAAAAAAACCACCCCAAAATCCAAACCCCAAAGAGGTCATACAGAATTACAGCAGTCGGAGTTACCAGAGTGACATCAGCTGATCTGGCTAGAGCTTTCTAAGGAAAGAAGGGGAGCTTGGGAATTTAAGGGAGACACTGAATGCATGCAGATGGGTCTGCCAGCTCCGTGAACTGACCCCTAGTGACGCAGCTGCTGAGGTTAATCTAAGGACCATGTATGTGCTTCTTCTTTGTAGTTAAGTTTCTTTCCTGTTTTGTGTTTTTTAAATTTCCTTTCTTGCACGTGAACTGTATGCAGTGAAGTTAAGTCCTGTATTTTTTGCTCTTTAATTGTGCTGTTTAAGGTGCTCCACTTGGTAACCTCTGAGAGGCTGAGTCTACAAGTGTGGCTGTGGCAATGAGTCTGAGGGTTTCTTGCCTATTGGGATGAAGATGAGGATGGTGAGCTGCAGCCTCAGTGCACGACGGTTTTGATGATTAGCTGTCTGCTATGTTTGGGTACGACCTTGAGTATCCATTTAAACCGCTGTGCTGCTAACAAAAGGACATCCAAAAAAAAAAGGATGTGCAACTGGGTATATGTGAAGGATGCCTGTGATTATACAGGCCTTTGGCATGGCCTTGGGCATCTGTTAAGCACCTCTGCCTATGCTGCCGCAATGGTCAGTGCTGCTGAATGCACGATTGGCACAAGTGCCAGAGGCTGGTGACATCTTTTTGCTTGTGAATTTCTTTATAAAGCTTATTAAAGAGAAGCTTTAGTCTTTCTTTTTCCTGTTTTTCCTCTGCTGTTTTTGCACTTCCTTATGATCACTGATACGTTTTCTGGGCCATGCCCAGATGATTAGCTGCAGTTTAGCTCAAGGCTTCATTAAATGTGGCTTTCAAATGAGTTAGTGATAGATGAGTTACATTGAAGGGGTGTATGTAGAAGTAGGAATGACAGCCCTTGCTACCGCTTAGGATTGTATTAAAAAACAAAGGTTGGAAGCTTCTAATTTAGAGAGATTTAATTTAAGAGATTTTGGTTACTGTCCTGGCTGTGGAAAGCATGTTTCTTATTCCATCATCCTGTATCAGTCAGGCTACTTCCCCTTTAAGTTGGTAGGCAAGCTCCTGATTGATAATTGGGGGGGGCAGGTGGTGTGGTGTGAAACTGGGTAAACAAGTGCTGCTGAGGTGAGGGCCTCGGAGTCCTCAAAGAGTAGTTAAAGTTCTCCTCACTGTTATCTGTGCTGTGCTCTGTCCTTCAACCATGTGTGCAACACCAGGAGTCTGGCTAGTGGTGAATCAAACTGCAAGTAAAGTGAACACTTTTAATTACCTGAATGAATGTTGAGTATACCTGATTTTTTATTTATTTTTTTTTTTCCTGGGTGGTTCTCTACCCTAATCCCTGTCCTAACTGCTGGTGGGTTTTATATATAGCAACATTTAGCGTGGACTTCTCAGAGAAGTTACTAACTGCCTGTAATATGCTGGGAGGTGAAGAGGATATGAAACCCATCTAATTTTAAAAATAAAAGATTAATATTGTGGTATATGAAGAAATTGGACAGTCTCTTTATGGATGATGGAGAAAGGATTCAGATTTCCCTATGTCGGAATTTTAATGGCAATAATTCTATTTAAAAAAAGAAATCCTCAGTGGACATATTAAGGCTTGTCAGGCTTTGTTCTGGTCTTCTTTAAAACATGCTAATTATGATAAGCTTAGTATCAACTTTAAGCGTTGCTAAAAGTTTCTATGGATGTTTATGTAAGTGATCATGAGGAACACACATTCCGTCAATGATTGGAAGACTCTGTATGGTCTGATACTGGATTAACTTTGGTCAAAACTTTGTGCAAAAATGATTCAAGTAAGAATTCAAAATTACTTCTTAGTAAGTGAATTCAAAGCATTTAACTTGATGTCTCTTTCTACCTTAGACTGTAAAAACAAGACCAGTTATGCTGTTAGCTGGACTTTGAAAATGGAAATAATTATGTAATTAAGAATGTGCTTCAATTCTATTATGCTATCCATAAAATTCCACAATCTTAAAAACAACATGTTTTAAAATATTTTACTAAATATAATTCATATAACTGAATTTTATATCCTACCAAGTTGTGCAATTAAATAGTACATGACTATTTCTTACAATTAAAGATTGCAAGGATCTTCCTACATACAGTATGATATATTTAACAACTTTTTATGCTAAATAGTTGACATAGTTAATGTTGTAGTCACTTAATTCCGTTTTAATTAGCCAAACACTAGTTTGAAAATGTGAGCTTTTCATTAACTGACACTGCTCGTATTTTTGCTGCTTGTTTTCCCCATAGTTCTTTCAAATTATGTATGTATAATGTGTTAATGTTCATGAAATGCATTTATCATTGAAGGCGATGCCAAAATTATTGCAGAGTGAAGAGAAATACACGTGTGTGTTTTTGACAAGTGTAGCTTGAGCCTGAGAAGATTAAAAAAAAAAAAGGCAATTCAAAGTAGTAGCCAAGTACCAGTCCTGCAGAAAACTCTTCTGGCTTCCTTGTATCTTGGACCAGACAGTGTTTCTCTTCCTGTTCTTTGTCTGTATGACAATAGATCCATAGCAACTACCTTTGAATAATATGCGGGCTGCTCTATCTCAAAAGTGTTGGGAGAGAAGGCAGAAGGTTGGTGACAGCGAGTCGAAAGTAGAGCAGGACCATCTGACGGTCACAGTTGTCTAGGCTGAGATTCTGTCACTGAGTAGCCTTGAATTACATAGAAACGAGGAGAAGTCGTCGGAAAGGGATTTATGCCTTGAGCATGGATCCAGGAGAAGTATTTCACGAGGGGCCGTTTCTAAAGGACTTCTATAATTTATTGTTTGATTCTGAATTATAAAACAGGGAAAAGGTGATATTAATTTGACTTTGTTATAATACTTGCTTTGCACTGTTAATCCTACTATCTATATAGCTGGGGAAAAGATACCAGCTGGTTATAGGCTAGAAATTACCATATTAATGTTTTATTTGTGTGGGAATATAGTTGTGTTAATTAATGTTTTGATGTGGTTACCAGCACTTAGTGGTCTCTGAATGTCCCCTGCTGACTTAGGGAAATTAGAAACGTTCAGGTATAACTGTGGTGGGGCCAGTTATACCATCTTTACCAAGGAACTCAGGGGGAATTCCCACTTTATGAAGGGTGGTGGTGTGGACTCGTGCCGTCAGGGAGAAGCCTTCTAGAGAAGGAGTGAAGGGTGGCTGGGGAAAAGGAAATGTGGGAGGCATTAAGCTGAAAGAGGGGTTTTCAAGTGGTGTGCAACTTGACTCCAGGCAAGGCTGGTTGTCTCCCAGTATTGATAATTATTACCTCGCTATATGAGAAGAACTCCAGGTGCCTGTCTTACTACAGAAGTGTGTTTACAATTGACTGTTATTTCACAGTCTAAAAGACACCTCGTTTTGTTTAGTCACAATCAGTTCACTTTCTTATTTCTGAAAACTTGTGGGTTTTTTTTTTTTGCTTTATTATTCCTGCCAAGAGAGGGTTAGGGAAGGAAGCCCCCCAAATGTAAAGAAGGGATATGAATGATCTAAATGGAATGTTAATGTTAATCTTGAAGCTGTCACTTATACCCTTTGCTTTACTTTATTCTAGCTTTCTCCCTCTGTCTCCCCCTCCTTCCTACCCTCTACCTCCTTTGTTCATTTCTTTCTCCTCTCAGCTGCAGTTATTGCCAAAATGTGTCTTTTAATATAAATATTTTAATTTAAGGGACAGGCACTGTGTTTATGCCGTTGACAACTCCCCTGTGCTCAGTCTGCAGATCTGAAAGAGTTAAATGTACCAGCGCTCTGTAACCTAGATAAAAAATATGCATTTTAATTTCTAATAAAAAAAAATCAAGCAGGTATGAATAGCAATAAAATTGCTCAAAATGTTTAAATTGAAGGAAAACAATTGAAAATGGATTTAGAAATACAATGTTTAGTTAAGCAAGCTATAATGTTCTGTTATTTTAATCAGTATTGTGAAGCAATTTAAACTATGCTGGAAGAGAATTCTTATGTTTTAACATATAATTCTCTCCCTCACCAAAAATTCTTTAATGTTTCAGTCCTATTCTATAGTCCTTGGCAATAGCATGCTTTTTGTGCAAAGGTTTTCAGTTTTTTGATCTTTTTCCTGGTTGGCCCTAGTACAGCCAGCCCTGGACAGAGCAGCCGTACGGACCTCTAGGCTGTCATGTGAAGAACTGGATGCTTTACGTAAGTCCTGGACCAACAAATAAACAAAAAATCCTCTACCAGAATTAGCATCCTGAGAGAGATGCAAAGGATTGACTGTACGGGAGGAGTCTTGATTCAGCAGTGCCTCTGTTCTAGAGTAAAGCTTGTCGCTGCCTTTCCTGGCAGGGTAAGCGGGATGCATTGCTGTGCAGGTAACAAGGCTGAAATCTCCACTCTGCTGGGCTGTGTGCTGCTGTGCAAACACCTGGAGAAAGATAGTGACTTGCGAGAGGGAAAATTAGGATTGGTAACCTTCAGGGTCTCCTCCAGCCCTGGTTCTCTGATGGCCCCAACCAGCTGACAGTTCGGTGCTGATGCTCTCTTCTGGCTAACTGAAACCTTAGGGAGTTTAGGCATGTGTGAGTTGGTTCAGATGAACACTTTTGCTTTAGATGCTTATCTGGAAAGTACGTAGGCATATTTAAAGCCTTTGTTCTCATTTTTGTGATGCTTTCTCAATTCCTCTATCCTCACTGAAGGAAGTGGGTCTATTTTGCCAGTTGTAGTGTATGCAGCATCTTCATGGGTGACTTTAACCAAACTTCTCGCCTTGTCCTCCATCTGCTTCAACATAGGCTTGTAAGTTTGACACTACTGGCTATACCTCTCTGAGGACAGTGCAAAACTCCTGACTTTTTGGCACAAATGTTTGCACTGTTCCTGCCACAGCAGAAGAGAGTCGTTTATCTTCTCAGTCTTTTTCAGAGAGCCTCAGTTGCTGGAGAAGGAAGGAGTATCTGTGCTCTGTCAGCCTAGGGACATTACTCTAAGGTGGGTACTGGTCCCAGCTTATGTCTGGTCAGTACCTGGAGGAACTGCCACCTTTGCCAAGCTGTCTTCAGCAGCTGCCCTGTGTGGTGAGGGATAAGGATGCTGTGCTGGCAGGGGGGAGCCTGCTGTGTGCAACAGTTTCCACTCTGTGACCTCTTCCTTCTCCTTCCATATCAGACTGTGGGCAAATAGCTCTCCTATGCTGTCCCCTGCTTTACCCCACAATTGTTTCTGTCCATTTAAATTCCCAAAGAAATACAGAGAAAAGAAAGGATCCTGCCCCGCATCTGTGGAGAACCCAGCCTTGCAGCCTGCACCCCTGCTTGGATCTAGTGGTACTGCTCCAAAAGGATTCCTCAGGAGATAATCTGCATTGGTGATAAATCACTGTGCCTGAGGTTGCTGAAGAAGAAAAGAGGAGGAGAAAGGAAGCATTTTGCTTTGCCTTTTATTTTCAAGGTGGCTGCATTTGTGGGCTGCAAAGGGAGGTTTCTCCCCTTAGTCATCCCATTCTCCTAACAGAGGACTTCAAACTGTGGACGCTTCCTATGCACATCAGAGTGAATGGCACGCATGAGGACACCTTGATGTTCTACATGCAGTCCCTGCCACTTTTAAACAAGATTTTTAGTATTTAGAATGTGTTTATTAAAGAAGATTTGGGCTTTGGAATAGGTACTAAATCTCTGCAATGTGCTGAATTCCCATTCTGTGAGACTCCAGTGCCAGCGCTGAACTGAGGGGAGGCGGGTGAACTTAAATTAACCCAGGAGAGGAGGGTGAATGCTGCTTTCAAGCAGCAGATGCTGCAGCACCAAATAAGCATATTGCACAATAAATAGCAGTCATGGCTTTAATTAGGAATTCAATTGAAGTTGGAAACCACTTGCCTACAGTAAAATTGTCCTATTTAACATTTCTATCAACATATTTTTTTTTATCATTGGCATTGTTGCTTTTAATTTAACTTCCAGTTTTAACTTTCAGTGTAATAGATAAAATCTTTTTTAAGACTACATTAATCGTTTGTTCTTGTGAATCTATCTTGATCTTGTATTTGAATCACAGACACTGAACAAATCTGAGAGGTTCGGGACAAAAATTAGGCAAGTCTTTCAACTAGCTGTCCAAAATCTGGTATACCTGTGCTTTTGGATCACTAAATCTATTTGGAACTCCAGGAATGTGTGTTTAGTGCCTACACAGAATGCTTTCTTTGAAACCTCTGGTCTGGTGGATCGGAAAGCAGTTGAAAGGTGACAACCTGTCAATATGTGGCTCAGAATTAGAGAAATGGTGGCTTTACTTCCAAATAGCAAACAGACTACCTTTAGGTATTGAGCTTCCTAAAATGTAAGTGTTCAGGAAAGAAAAAACGTGCTTGCTTTGTTCCACTAGTGTGCTTGTTACCAGTTGCAACTGTAATTGATGTTTAACTTTGAGGATTAGCTATTTATTGTGTTGGCAGCCTGAAGAAGGCTTTCCACGCTTTTAGCTGAGGATCAGTGTACGATAAGTGATTCCTGGTGCCTGCAGAGGCACTTACATGATGACAGCAGTAACAAGCCAAGGAGAAGTAGTGTGAGATGGGGCAGATAATCTGCTAGTGGAAATCCTCTGGATCTGTCCACAGAGATGCTGAACTGGGAGGGACTGGGACTCTGCCAGCAGGAATAAGACTCAAAGACAGCCTCTGAAGCGAAATAGGGATCCTTGTTGGTTAAACAACATCCCCTCCATGCACCTCTTCACCCCCATAGACTGCACAGCACTTGCCAACAAATAAATACCTGTCTATATTATAAACATGCCTCTAAAATAATTATAAAACCTTTAATAACAGAATAGTGTCACAGTTCTGAAGTGTGGAAATATTACAGGAAAGAACTTCATGAAGCATTAGTAGGTAAAAAATGCAAACAATCTGCAAACAAAAATGCAAACTTTTGAGTGAGTTTAATACCTACAATAAGACCAGCATTTTCTACCCATTATCCTTCCATCAGATGTGGGCAGTCTGTATTGTAACAGAGGGAAGTGATTCTCCCCCTCTGCTCTGGCAAGACCTCACCTGGAGTACTGCATCCAGCTTTGGAGTCCTCAGCACAAGAAGGACGTGGACCTGTTGGAACATGTCCAGAGAAGGGCCATGAAGATGACCAGAAAGCTGGAGCACCTCTCCTATGAAGATGGGCTGAGAGAGTTGGGGTTACTCAGTCTGGAGATTAGAAAGCTCTGCAGAGACCTTATAGCAGCCTTCCCGTATCTGAAGGGCGCCTACAAGAAAGCAGGAGAGGGACTTTTTTATAAAGGCATATGTTGATAGGATGAGGGGTAATAGCTTCAAACTGGAAGAGGGTAGATTTAGATTAGATATCAGGAAGAAATTCTCTACTCTGAGGGTGGTGAGGCAGTGGCCCAGGTTGCCTCGAGAAGCTGTGGCTGCCCCATCCCTGGAGGTGTTCAAGCCAGGCTGGATGGGGCTTTGAGCAACCTGGGCTGGGGGGAGGTGCCCCTGCCCATGGCAGGGGGGGTGGAACTAGATGATATTTAAGGTCACTTCCAACCTAAACCATTCTATGATTCTAAGTGGAAAACCAAGCCGAGGCCACTGAACTCAGCAAAAAAGTTTTGCCTTGCCCTGTCTGTGTTCAAGCAGAAACTGTGTGCAGAGTAGGGACTGTAGCTGAGACTTGTTAGCTGCATTGAAATTGCAGCCTAATGAAAGTATTCTAAATTGTAGATATCCATTTATTCCTACTCTGGTTAGGAAATAACTTTCCAAAGCTTAGATCACACAAGCGGTGTTTGTGCTGAATGTTGTAAGAGCATGTGAAGAGCTGAAATTTATCCAACATGAACCTGGATGTAATCTGTTCAAAAGTACCCTGGGAAAAAATGATATATTACTAAATATATCAAAAGAAGGAAAAAAAAAAAAAAAAAAAAGGACTAGGGGGGAAGAACCCAAAAATGGGAGCCAAAACNAGGAGTGAAGTACCCGATAATGTGAGCTCAAACATTGTTGAAAGAAAATATAGTAAGATAAAAAGGAAATGGAACTTCTTTGCATTTCTATTCTACTGAACTCTGAATTTTTGGAGTAACTTATGGGCAGTTAAGCTTCAGGAGGCAAGCCTCTGTGTCAAAAGCTTGACATACCATGTTCCTTGAGCTTTCTAAAACTCTAATATAGCTTGAATTCACTTGTCAAAGTGGAGAAAGTAGTGGATTTCCAAATCTGTGTGTAATTTTGAGCAATGAGTCATAATCAATAAACTATTCCCAGAACTATAGTTAGGAAGGGAATAAAACCAATGTGAAATCACACAGGAAGTAAGGAAATAAGTTTCTAAAGAACTGGAGCTGACAGGATATTGGCTACTGATCCTGTATCGGGTTATTTAGATAAATAATGTGTAGGCTTTGTTTTGTTTTTAGTAAACACAACCAGTTTTCCAAAGGAAGGATTTTTTTTTTTTTTTCATTTGAGATTTACCTTTTGGGGTGATTTATATTGCTGCAGCTTATTTTGAAAACAAAATTCTGATTTCAAGTTTTGCCAAAAGAATGTTCTCCCAGAATGTTCTCTTTTAGTGTGGAAACCATGTGAAAAAATGTCTTTGAAAACATAATGGAGCAAGTAGTTCCTTGAGCACTTTATAAGGTTCATTTTCTGAATTTTTGCAGGGTGCTTTGAGATCTCAACACTGCAACATTGTTTTTTATAGACTAGTTTTGGTTTGGTTTTTTTTTTTTTTTAATAACTGGAATAGATTTCTGTGAGGTGATTTCTAAGAGGTGACTACAGTGAGAGTGTGAACAGGAGGAAACCTGACCAGAGTGTGGGATAAATCCTGCTGCCTTTGAAGCATACGTATCTGATAAAATATAAGTGATACCTGTAGCCTTACAAGTAAAAAGAAATCAAATTCAGTGCCTGAATGACATCTGTCAGAGATAGGTTGGAATGAGTGGATTTCACCTTTCCCAGTTCCTTCTTTGTGAGGGATCTTGGATTTTCTTTGTCATTTTAAAAATCTCAAGGAGGGTGCTTCAGATGTGATCTCTTTATACCCTCCATCTTCCACTTTAAGTATGACCAGGATTAATATAACGTATGCAAACTAAATCCAGGCTATTGCATTTACCAACACTGAATTTTTATGAAGATAGGGTAGCTTTTTAATAATCCTCCCTGGCTTTTATTTGCTTTCCCTTTTAATATTTCAATGAAAAAAAATATTTGTTACCATTTGTTATTTTGCAATTTATTTTTGTAAAAGTCTATTTGTGTTGCTTTTGGCCAGAGAGTTACTGTAACTTGCTCCAAATTGCCGTCCTCCTGGAGCAATCCATGGAGATGTGTTGCTATTGTGTTAATACCAAAGTGTTTCGTATCTAGAAGACTGAAATCACAGGGACAAATGCAGTATTTTTCTTTGCTTGCCTTGTATCTAATGAGCTCTGCTGTTGGGCAATTGGAGATCTTCATTCTAGCCCTCTTCTTGCTTGTTCCTGTGTGACTGAGTGCATGAATTCTTAATATTCCCATTTCCCCATCTGTAAAATGGGAATTTTTATACTTTCCAGCTCTATAAAATTTATAATGCAATTAATTAGATATTGACAGAGTAGTTTGAGACCTCAGGTGGTAGGCACTATATGTAAACATTTTGACAGTTTTGTTATTTCTTCTAGGTTCAAAATAGAAAGGTTTAGGAATTGCATTTGGAAAAAGGCTAAGAGTATTTGCATGGCTGTTGTCGATAGAAGTATTTTGACCATCTTTCTTACTATTTCAAAAAAGGCTTTAATTGTGATATGCTTCTATTTAAAATATGGCCCCCATTCACATAATCTTTTCAGCAAGCTCCTTATATTAATAGGAAAGCCATTATTTCTTGCAGAAAAGAAATAAAAGGAAAAGTGAAAATAATTTTGTGGGGTTTAAACCTAATATTCCTGTAATATTGACCTATTAAAGTTCAGTACAATACATTACATTAGTTGGGAATAGCTCTGGCTAACCCAAAGGATCAGAACTAAGAATAATGTTTCTCACTATTCTTTTCGGCTGACCTTTAGCTTAGCTGTGAGCTAAGGTCATTTTCACTCTTCGCTGGGCTTCGTTGACAGCTAAGATGGCTTCTTTATGAAGATACTGAGATAAACTAGGGTTGTGCATTCATTCACATTGCTAAAACCACTTCATCAAATACTGCTTCTATATAAAATACTCCTGATGTAATCAAGAAAACATCAAAATCCTGCAAAGTACCCTTGTTAATCCTGTCACTTACTACCTAGACCATTTTTCAAGATGATTTAATTAGCAAAGAAAAAGAACTTACTATTCTTTCAGCATTATTCACGCAATTTAAAATGTGTGCTTTGGCTTAAGATATAAATAACTTGCATACACTAGTAGAAAATACATGCAAATGTAGCAGTGAGATTTAAAAGCAAAGCTGTAGCCTTCAGTCAGATATGGTCTGATTTTCTGCCAGTATCGCCAGAACCCCAAAGCCACAGTAAGAGGTCTACCTTTGCTAATTTTCAACCAGAGGTGGGATGGAAAAGAACTGCTACTGGAAAGAGCCATGCACAGCAAAAATGTAGTTACATCTTTAGTTTTTCCAGAACCAAAACGGCTTTCCAATACCAAGAACTCTAAATGTTCCACAGAAAAGGGAAAAGGTATATGAAATAAATACTTGCCAAAAAAAGAAAAAGTGCAGGTGTTATATGCTCTATGTATATATGCTAATGCATGAAATTTGGGTTAGTGAAGGAAAATCAAAAATAGCAACAAGAACCCATGATGCAACTCCAGTTTAACCCTAGAAGCAATTTCCCCTATTCAATAAATGTAGACTTACTGGAGTTAATTGTCAGCGTATTCTTTATTACTACTTCATAGTTATAATATCTGAGTGCTCCTAAGGTATAATTAAAGATTTACCTAGATTTATGAGACTTTATCATCACCAACAGGGTTAAAGAATGCCAGGGAGACCCATTGTGCGAAGG
Organism: Ibidorhyncha struthersii; assembly: GCA_013398815.1. NCBI lineage: Eukaryota > Metazoa > Chordata > Aves > Charadriiformes > Charadriidae > Ibidorhyncha > Ibidorhyncha struthersii. The sequence continues at coordinate 116,065 of VZSZ01010485.1, forward strand.
TTTTGCTCAGCAGTTTCTGCAGCAGTAAGGGCATTGCAGAATTACTTCAGTGCTTTAGAAAAGCTTGACTGTTTGGCACTAATGTAAGGGGCATTATTAGAAAGGGGACGGTATGCATGTGTTAGGCCAACTGTGGGCCTTCTTACCTTTTCTGAAAAGGAGGAAAAAAAAAAAGGGGGGGGGGAACAAGAAGCCAAAAGAACGGGATGGATGTGCTCTGAGGAGTGAAATTAAATAGGAAATTATAGTTATAATTTATAACAACAACAATAACGATGTGCTGGAAAGTTGTCAGTGTCCACGCAGCCCCTCTGTATTTTCTTAATACAGATATCCTTGGTAATGGATCAGTGTTCTTTGACCTGAATTTTACATAGCCCACACTTTTAGAATGTTGTAGGCTTCCAGATGTTACCATGTTTATCACATAACTACTCCTTGGATGTATTTAGTAAGCATAGATGATAGGATGAGCCTGGAAATTCTGGAAGGGATAGAAACAATCTGTAGTGGTATTTTAAAACACTATGGTACCTCACCTTCCAGTTTACTATGTATAGGATCAAGTTACAAAAGCCAAACCTGACTTTGATTAGTACTTTATTCTTCAAAGGATTTCTCTGCCTTAACCAGGACAGGCTGAGTTGTCAGAAACCACCGTTAAGGGTTCACAATTTACCTTTCTCTTAGCTGTATTTAAGCATGCCAAAAAATGATAAGGGATTAGAATAGAAACGTGATTCCTATGTTAATGACACGTTCTTAGATGATGAATTGCGTATGAATTTACCTATGCTTTCATACATAGATCTTGTCAGGAATTACTCACCTCTCCTATATTCCCAGAGTCTGTGTCGCTGTGGTAGTTTATAGAGGGCAAAGGATGAAATTTGTACCTCAGTTAAATATAATACTCAATTCTGTACATGGCCTGGGAACACTAATTGGTTATCTTGCCCTCTAATATTAGTCTTTTGCAGTGTGAATCTTTGATCCTTTGGGCAAACATTTCAGTTTCTGTTTGCTAAGGAAAGGTTTCATTCTGTGCATACAGTACCTGGGTGCCTACTTCTTATCACACTCACTGCGACAGTGTAGAAAAGCTAATATTCGTTGCACATAAATTGCTTCTCTTACTGCAACTTTCACATCCTGTTCCTTCCTTCTTTGCAAATTCAGAGTTGAAGATATAATAGAATTTTAAGTCATGTGAAAGGGGTCCAAGGTAGAAAAATAATATCATCTTCTGTGGGATGAATTGCCATTTTGAAAAAGTGAGATAAGGAAAGTCAGAAGAACGTAGGAAACAATAAGATTATGTTATTTTGCACTGCCTTCCTGTAAACAACTTATCTTTAAAACAGCTTTAACTAAAGAACCCTTAGGACTTTGAGCACAGGCTCTTGTAAGAGCATTGCAGCTGCACATGCAAATACTTGACTTTTAAAACATGCTGGAATTTTACGCTACTGATTCAAGCTAAACTTTGTTGGTGTTGGCTGGTACATACATTTTCTTTAGCTCCCTGATCACATAGTATTTTTTTTTTCTAATGGGATTCCCCCACCCCCTGCCACCCATCCTCTCTTTCTAGAGCACAGGATGCTGAAAATAAACTAAGGCACTGTATGAAGTAATTATCTGTAAGTTCAGTGCCTTGGTAGCTCTAGCATTTGAAAGTTAACACCACCACTTGTTACTACAAGAAGAGAAAAGACATGGCTAAAATGTGAGAATAAATAATATGCAAGAGAATTCAATCGCAAATCCAGCTGCTCACCATGGCACGTATCGGGCCTGAATAACAGACTTCCTAAGCTCTTACAGTAGAGGGTAAAGTCAACCAAGCAGTAATTACATACGTGGAGCTAGAAGCTGGAGCTTCTGTGGGCAGGAGACAAGAGGCTTTAACTTATGACCCAGACTTACTCGAGGACTCTGCTGCTTGTAAAATGGGGAAAATAGTATTGTTCATCTCCCTGTGGAGAGACATCATTAGTAATTTTGAGGCATGCGTACACTCTGGTAATAGATGTCAAAGCAATTCAGCGTTCTTTGCAGCAAATGCATCAGAGGCAGAAACCCAACTGGAGAGCTGAACACACATTCCTGGAATAGCTGCCTCTTTCCCTGAGTTGCGGTGCCCCCACTATTTAGTGTATGATGCAGGCCTTGTGTGGAAAAAAAGTAATAATACAATTAAAGGCAGTTTGTGCTACACTTAAGTAGAAAGCAAATTGAAGCGTATGGACCACCTAATTTTAGCATTCCCTATCATGTAAGTGGTTAACTTTTATAACATAAATCATAATCTGTCCATAATCTTAATGCAATTTCCTGGGAATATTTTTTTTAGATGAAGGAAATGAAATAAATTCTATTTTGTGCAGTCTTAACAGCTCCCATCAGGCATGTGATTTGACTCTGATTCCTCAGGACAGATTTAAACTATTTGAATGACATGACTTTTTAAGTTACTGGCAGCAGGAAAAGGTTCTTGTCTTGGAAGGGGTGGGCTGTTGCAGCTACGCGCTGAGCCAGGGAACCCAGACCAGATTGTGTATGCAAGCTCATGCTCTCTTGGCTGTGCGTGCATCCTAACGCTGGAGGAAACTCTGCTGCTGTGTGGTGACACAGAGGTGGTGGATGTGTGAGAAAGTCCTATTAACTAAAGGCTTTGATCCCCTGCAGGGACACACAGGTACTACTGCTGCACTGGCTGCCGGGTGACTTGGCCTTTTAAAATGTTCATTTTCAATCAGTACTTGGGAATTCTGTGAAAACCCAGCAGACAGTCTGGGAGCAAAAAGGAAACTGTATTTGTGGGAGGGAAGGAGTTAAGGGTAAGCTGCAACCATTTCTTTCCCCCTGCCCTAAAGAAATAGTGGAAGAACTTCCTTAGCTCCAGCAACTTCTTCATGTCATACTTTGAAAGCTGGATGGAAACAAGAGGTTCGTAAGATTTTCTCAAATGTAAGGGCAAAAGAGTTTTCTTTAAAATGAAAGGTGGAAACTGAAGGGGAGATCCTAGTTGTTCTCTTAACTGTATTAGCATGTTCTTGGTTTGGTTCCCCCCAGTAAGCTTTTAAAAGTGTGTTAAGAACATGGCTAAATCCCTAAGATGTTCATTCTTACACAGTAACAGTTTTGACTCTATATTACTTATATTATTAAGACTTTTTTTTTTTTTGCAGTATCATAATTTAACTAAACAAAACCGGTCATCTTTTAGCCTAGTTTCCTGTGGAAACAGGACATATGCAGTCACACAGCCTGTATGCTTCTGTAGGTCCCTCCCATGCATAAATTTCTTTGAAACTGGGATTCAAAATTAACAGATGGCTACTGGTTTTAGGGCATTCATTTCCTACAAGCTCCAGGCAATCAGACATGTAGCAGAAGAGTCTAATAGTCCTCACCTGAGCAAAATTTTAGATAGTATTCATAACTTATTAGACAGCAGAGGATTTATTTACATTGTAGAGACCCCTTCTAAATATCCCAGCAGAGAAAAAAGCCTTGGATGGACCTTGTGTCTCCACAGATTTAATAGTTAAGACTCCAAGACACAAATCTACTGGAGATAATGTTCTGGAACTACTTGTTTGCTTTGAATTGTGAAATTATGATTTTCCGTGAACTGCTGAGTGAATGCTACTGGAAATACAGTTGACATTGTACGTTTCTGCGTGTGTATTCCATAATGCTGTGATGTTCTTCTCTCCCTAATGTCTAAATTAGCATTGTCCCAGTGGGAAAGTTTGGGGGTTTTGTTTTTTTGTTGTTGAGTTTGGGTTTTTTTGGTTTTGTTTGGGTTTGGTTTTTTTTTCTTTTTTTGGCAGAAGTTACCTGCTACAGCAGGTGTTTCCAAGAAGGGACCCTAAGAAAAGAAAGGTGTTTTTGAAGCAGAGGGCTGAATTGTTAGCAAAGTGGTGTTTCAGCTACCTGCTAACTCTTTCAAACTGGCTCCTAGTGTTCTGGGATTCAGAGATGCAACATGCTTCCTTGTGGTCCATTTGCACCAGCAAGGGCAACTCAGCCGTTGGGAAAGAAACCTCTTCTCTGACAGCTCATGAGTGAGACTGGCAGACAGGAAAGGGCAGCTGAATACAGTTCAGGTCCTTTGAAGACAGCCCTTGCGATGAGGTCAGCGAGGTGACTTAAAGGGCTCAGGGCTTGGACAGAGCCTGGGGTGGGAAATAATTTTTAGCAACTGTATATGTAAATGGTTGTAATAATTAAAACTCTACTATCATCCACAGTAGTAACAGTAAAACATAAGGGCTTGGGCAAGCAGGACTAACCTACTGCTGAAATACTCCATTCTTTAAATGCTGATAAGTGTTTTTAATTCTGTTCTAGCCAGGTTAGTTATAAGCTCGATGATATCCAGCTGTAGAGGAACACGTGGCCAGTCCTGTCATCTCTCACCTTAATGAGCACTGAAAGCGGATAACTAGAAATTCTACTCAGTGCTCAGCATAGCAGTTCATTATATAAGTTCTACATATAGTTAAATTAGTAGCTTAGTTGACAAGAAGGTGACATAGCTCAACTTATTTTTTAAATTGCTTAGCTTTATCACTCTATTGAACAGATTGTTCAAGTATTTATAGAATACTGTGCTACAGCCAATGTGATCTGCAATTAAGGCAAAAATGGTCAAGTAAAATGACATGATCAAGCAGTTTAAAATGAGTTGACCTCTGATTGCTATCAAACAACCAGAGGTTGAAGCTTGAACGAAAAGATTGCCTTTTTTAATTCTTTAAGGAAATTAGGTGCTGGGACTTGTTTTGACTGAAACTTTAGAAAGGAAGAAAAAAAAATAAATCTGTGTTATTGTGGTTTATTAGCACGTTGTTGCATTTCAGTGAGATGACCTTTTGGTAAAAGCTGTAAACCTTAGAGGAATTAGTTGCTAAAGTCCTAAGCCAAGTATCTTTCCACCCTGAAGGTGTCATGTTCCTGAAATATATAGAGTTTAAATTTTGGTTTAAGAGGACGAAGGGATTTACATTCAAGCAAAACAGTCCAACTGAAGGTCTAGGACTTTGAGTCCAAGAGTTTGACTCCAGCCCTGAAAATGTGGGCAAGCTGTATCTTCATCTGTCCAGCCCTGACTCGGAGAACGTGATTCCAGCCCCCAATTTTTTTTTTTTTTTAAATTGGAAATTTCTTTAGTGCAAAGATATTTGTGTATTTGCTTTTTTTTTATGTGGAGTTTAACAATCTCTTGCTTTTGGAGCCACAGCTGAAGAGAGAAGTATGAAATAAATGAATCGTAAGGAAGAAGGCTCAGGTTCAGCCATCCTCTTCAGAAATACTTTAGAATCATGACCATAACTTCTAAAGTGATGTTTATTTTTACCTTGCGAGAAACTTGTTTAATTCCACAATGTGGGGTGGTTTTTTTTTTTTTTTTCCAACTTTCACAAAGATGCATTATTTTGAAGAGGAATTCTTCATTAACAGTTATTTAATTGTCTTTGGTGAACAGTTGTGTGGAGGAGAGTCTTGGCCATTAGCGACATTGGTGATCTGTTGGTTCTAGGAAGGAAAACTGGGAAAGCGATACAGGGACAGAGAACAAAACTTTAGGGGTCAAAGAAGACACGTTCAGAGGAATCTTTGAACAGCAAAAGTAAAAAAAAATCTTCCCAGAAAGGACCTCAACCAAGAAATGAGTTACTTCCCATTGATACAATTTTGGGCTAGAGAGTTCTTGGCTGGTGAGATTTTCTATCATGGGAATCAGCTGACCTGTGCAGTTGGGATGCTCCCACCCTCTTCTAGCTCAGCCTCCAAAACCCAATAGTGTCTATATTCTGCACTCACTTATGCCAATGGTGAAAATTCTTACGATTTAGAAAACAGCAGTGTATGTTTTTATTGCTAAGCTGGTCAGACTTTCCCTCAGTTTGAGAAACACCTGGGTGTTATTGTCCAAGACTTGATTTAAAGAATTAGCAATAAATAATTTTTGCAGCTTGAAAGAAACTTTGACTGTTTCAAATGAGCTTGTTCTACAAACTACATTGCTTTAATTCACTTGGAGGCTCTTCAGGCTTTTTGGAGCAGTTATCAGTGTTCAGGTTAAAAGTTTTTGAAAAAGAAATCCAATGCTGTTGGCACTTCCCTCTAACACAGTAGACTATCTGTGTTAAAGACTGCCTTGTTTCCCAATAACTACAGATCCTTATGCTGCCAGGAAATATTTCCAGCAGATTTTGTAATAGGAGTCCACTGGAGATGGGAAACAGAGATACAGGAATATCTGACATCAGTCTTGGCCAGCTCATCCAGTTCTGTTTTTAACTGCACTGGGCTGTTGCTGGTTTGAGCAAAATCCATCAGTGCAAAATTATACGCTACATAGTAGGATGCAAACCGCTCATCTAGACAGTGCTGATGCATGGTTTTTGCTCCCATAATCTAGATGCATCCTTAGCTAACATCCCCGTGCTTGTCTCAATGCCTTGGATTGCTCTTCTTTTTAGTGGTATTTTGGGGACTACTGGTAGATACTTCTTGCCTCTCCCTCAGGAAGGTGAGGAAGAAGCAGCATCCTACACGTTCCTTTTCTCATAGCAGAATAACTGATTTTATCATTGTGTGTCTTGGTTTACTGCTGAAGCTAATAGCGCTACATGAATCCCCTGCAGCTCTCCTCAGTGGCATCCAAAGGTCTTTGAAAGGCTTTTTGGGCTGCTTTTTGACAGGGGGAGTTTGTGAGAGGGAGAACTTTCTGCTGCCAAGGGGTGGCAGGGCACATTTAGCTTAGCAGCTCACCTTAATTGAGTCTGTTGGTGCCTGCTGTGCACTAAAACTTCAAATTTGATCTGGTCAGCATGGCTACGTGCTGCAGAGGTGGTTTGAAGTTGGATTTATCCTGCTATGGGAACTGTCTCCATCAATGAAAGGAATAGTCTGTGAGCCTAGTGGTCTGTGACAGCCTGGAACTCCAAATTGAAATGGGTGTGCTGGCAAGGGGTGAGCAGCTGAATCCTCAGAGCAGCTAATTCTACTTCTGCTGCCTCTCTTTTTCTCCACATAGTCATTTTACCAGTTCTGCACAAGGCTACATAGGGAGTGGCAAGCAATATAGGTCTTCTTCGCACGCCCTCATTTATTTTTGTTTGACCTAGTAAGCCACCTTCCCCCTCTTTTATTTTTGTGGCAAGTCACCTTTGTAAAGTTAGCCATTCTGACTTGCTGTACAAGCAAGATAAAAATTTTAGAAGTGGAAGTTCAATGCTGAAATGTGATTTAACTGTACCTGTCTAAACCTCCTAAGCTTGACATGTCAGTATCAGAATATGACATGTCCTCATCAGAATGATGTATGAAGCCTGGGGCGCTTCAGGAGTGCTGTTTAACCACACCAGAACATTTAGTCTTTAAATGCTGTTTAAATTGCTGTTTTTAGTACCCTTGGTCTAGTCTGAGTCCAGCATGTAGCTGTTTACTACATAGGTAATGGTGGAGAATCTAGTCCAAGAAATGGTGAGATTGGTATATAGATATTTTAAATCAGGCAGGAAGAAGCCCTAGGAAAGGTAGATTTTGTACCTGTTCACCCATTCTCTGGATGCTCAGGATTGACGGGCAAGTGGTAGTGTGCGTTCACACTCAGTTTGCTTGTCAGTCTCATCTGGGAAGGCGTCGAAGTCTGAACCTAACAACCAATATACTTTGTCTTTTTTCCTTTTTTACATTTTTCTTCAAGCAGGGGAAAAAACCCTGGTTTTTGCTTGTTTTCATCTGTGTGACAGCAATCAAGCCACTCCAGTGATGCAGGGATATGCTAACATGCTAGGCACTATAGCCTAGGGATGGCCCCCTCCTTAGATGTCCACTCTTGCTGGGAATGGTGTCACATAGGAACTGAAGAAATGAGCCTGTCATCAGGAAATTTTTGCAGCCAAATTTTGTTGCCTGACAACAAAATGTTTCGTTTCTGAGCTGATTTGTCTTTCACTTGACCTTAAATATTTTTAAGACTTTCTGCAAGACTTGCAGGCCAATCTCATCCTAAAAAGGGGGTATTTTAATTTTCCTCTGTTCTCCCCTAAGGTCTCCTTCATTAACTTCAGCTGCCTCAGCAGAGGGTGGGAGAACTGCTTTTGTGTTGGGGCTAGAAAATGATAATTTTTCAAGACTGTTTTAAAACATCAGATGGGAACAGAAGTTCACAAAAAGTATTTCTTCTCTTTTTTTTTTTTAACAAACTGTTTCATAGCATATGCACCACTTAATATGGCATATGTTAACTTCAGTGTTTTAATTGATTAGCAAAATAAATAGATGTATATAATGGGAATAATCTGTCAGTAGCATCATGAGGCTCCAGCAAGGTGCATTCTTTTTTTTAACTTAAGAATGTACTTATTTGGTAGTTTGAGGGTTTTTCTTGTTGCCTGTGCTTTAAAAGAAATTTGATACGTTATCAACGGTACGTTTTGCTTTCACCCCTGCAAGCTGTACTGTCTGGCAACATGCAAATGAGAGATGGCTTTACATATGGGGGGGGAGAAAGAAAGGGATTAGGTGGACTACTAAATACACAGTATGGAATATTGTCGATGTTCCCCAGTGACCTTGGGAACAGACCTTGACCAAGAAGAAAATAGACTGTAATTAATAACTCAAAAAGTTTGAGTCAACTGGGCTAGATTGTAAAAGGCATGGGAGGGGGAGGAGCAGTCCCCAAGCTTATGTTGTCTGTGAAGCAGAGTTTGGATTTATATCAATCTTTGCATGCATATTATCCCTTGTTTTTCTAAGTAAGAGAAGCAAACTCTTTACTTTCTGTTAAAGAAAATTCTGAATAAATTTATGTAAGGGGAATGTTGCAAGAGCTGACTTCTCTTCCATGAGCTTTCCTACAGGCTGCTGCTTTGTCTTAGTAGAGGTTTTGGTCTTGAATAGGCTCATGGGAAGTGAAGATACCAAAGCACTAAGGTTAAAGCAAGGATTAACTGTTACTTGTCCAATTGCATAAGCCTAATTTCAGTTTATTAAATGTCTATGTCACGTGAACTATTGGGTAGTAAAAAACAGGCTGTAACACGAGAATGTCTCTTGCAGTACTTGAATTGCTCCTATTAACATTCCTATGAACTCCATACTGAATTTCGTAAGTTCATTGGGTTTGAAAGATTTGCTTTACTGTAGGGTTCACTTTATGGTAGCTCTTAACTTCATTAGAAAAATTCAGCTCAGACAGGAATGTCAAATGCTCCATTCCAGCTCTAAGCAATCCCATTGCTGTAGGTAAGCTTGCGGACTTTGAGATGCTCTGCAGGTGGGCCTCTCAAATCTGGGCATAACTCTTAAAACACAACTGTTATTCTTAGTTACTGCTCTGTGGACAGCTTTCCTGAGAGACACAATCTAAACAGGTTCTCTAAAAATCAATCATTCTATCGAAAGTATTGCAAAAACATTTATGACAGCCTTAGATTATTTTAGATGCAGTAGATAAGCGCAGTTGGTTTTTAACTTGTACATGGGATGTATTTTTTTCCACAGTTTTGATAACCTTGATGCACATAGCACGAAGCAACAGCTGAAAAACATTTTTTTTCATTAAAGCGTATCAGCAAAATACAAAAGCGTACATCCAGTAGGACAAAGGCTTTGGGGACCAGGACTTCTTGTTGCTACTCTCTGCATGCAGCTGACCTTGTCTGTATTCTATAATGGAAGTTACTTCATCATCCAGCCTTGGGCCTCTCCCGAGCAAATACTGCCAATCACACTGAATTGTGCCAAAAGGCACACCAGCCATGTCATGCAGATGACTGTCCACTGTGGACTCAAATGAGACCACCAACCCTTAACCCTAACAGAACTGAGAATTTGTTTTATTTCAGAGTAGAGACAAGTACATAGGTCTACAGGGTGCTTTTGTTTTTACGTTAGCTGTTGGTAGGGTTTCTAGGGATTACATACACTACTAAAAACAAAGGAAAAAAGGAGGTTTTATTGGTTCTCTAGGTACTGGCAAAAACCAGTCACCTTCAACACTTGCTATTTAGCTGACATGTAATATAAACTCTAAAGAAATTGCCTGTTAATTTTGCTAGGTTATTTTGACTTTATATGTAGTTGCAATTTGCATATTTTGTTTAAAAATATGAGGGATATTTGTTATAAAAATATGATATCCCAAAGACTTTGAGATTCAAAACTCTTCAAAGTTCAAGTTTCAGTACAGCTGATGTCCCTAGCTTAATGTGGGAAGTTTGCAAAGATCTTACTGCATAATGTTTTAGTATTTCGTTAATTTTTTGCAGCAATTGTTCAGACTCATATTGCCATTTTAACGTTTTCCCTTAACTACCTTCATCAGCCACAGATCATAGGACACTGAGGATCCTGGCTAACAAAGCTAGGAAAAAAGTATTTAGCAGACAATGACCGTAAGCAAATTTCAAAGACCCAGGCCAATTACAAATCATATTTTCCCTCATTCAAAATCAAGGCAGTATTTTACCTCTTCCAGGGCCTTTCTGAGCCTCCATTAGAATTCCAGATTTGCTGCAGCAAAAAGCTTGTTTGTCCCCACAGGAAAAATACAGATTGATTTCTCAAAGTATGGTCCATTATCTTCCTTGTGCCCTCAAAGCCGCATGCGCAGACTACAGTGACGTCTGCTGAGCATTAGTCCTGATGGTCTTTTGACTATTAATCCTTTGGTTGTTGTATGGTATAAACATTAGGTTAGCTCATCACTAGGGATCATCATTAGCCTCTGCATCATCTGACCTGGCCTGCTGAAGGATTTCATGTCCTTCACCATTGTATCTTAGCACTGTTGCCAAATAGGAGGTCCAGCCGGGACCTCCAATTTCAAAAGTTTCTACGAAAAATCAGGGAGAAGAACTAAGCACAGATGTTTTTAAGGTCAAATTGTACTCCTTAAGTTCCAGAGAAGCCTCAGTCCTTTCTCCTGAGGTATAATTTTGCATGGTGATTTTTCCTGGTCAAAATCGGGTTCCCCTTACTGCAGTGAAATGTAAAATATAAATTAATATTTTTAAGAAAGTCATAATGGAACTGTTGAAAAGACTTCCTATATTGTATTTCTCAGGATGGGTTAGGAGTGTTTCTCATCAGAATCTCAGGCTCCTTTCAAAAGCCACATTTCACAAAACTCTTTTGACATGTGCCAGTAATGAGAATGGGAGATCAGTGACATGGCAAAAAGGCCAAGCACAACATAGAGCAGCAAGGCCTCCACACAGCGATGTTTGTGTATACTGGTGAAGATGTCAATTTATTGCAGCATTGTGACAACTAATAAATCCTATGCATTTCGATAGTTTCTCATCTCATGAATGTTTTTCTGATTTTCGTATCTCACACCTGAGTCCTTTTCCTAAAAGACTTTCCCTGTGCAGAACTACTTGATTTCTCTATTGAAAGATTTCAATGTAATTAAACTGATTGCTGAAAAGACATCATTCTTCTTTTAATAAGGCAATTAACATATTCAATAACTTTACACTTGCTTGCTGAAAGGCAGTTTGAAAGTTTATTTGTATGTTCTTTTGCTCAAATGTTTTGAGATTCTCTCATCTTGTTTCCATTAACATGCCAATAAATTAAATCAAAATATGAGGTGGTTTCTGTGTTTTTCTTATTTAGCAGATAGATTATAATGAAGGCCTTGATTTGAACTTCAGGAGCTTAAAGGTATTTTGTCATTGATTTCAATGGTTTTTGGCCCTAAGGAAGCATTGTGAGATTTTCCACTGCCCCTCCCCCACAAAGTAAATAGACTGAATGTACAACAAGAGTAATCAAGGCAGTCTAATTTAATACTTGGTAGGAGTGAAAAATACTCAAAGCAACAGTAAATCTTACCGATCACCAGACATCCATTTTGAACTCGTACTTCCAAGTTTGATTTTAAAACAGACTTTAACTTGATCTCTTGTAAATGTTTTTATTAAATGCCAACAGGTACATTTCCTGTCACCAACAAACCTTGACGCCTAGTTGTAGGCAAAGATATGCAGTAGTACCATAATGGGATGTCCTTTTATCTCTTTTATGCCAGTTATGCAGATCTTCTGATCATTTTTGTGCTTATTATGCACAATTTAGTTTTTCCTTGGTTTGTAAAAATCAGTCTCTTTTTGTGGCTCATTTGCAGGTGTTTGCTATTCAGTATTGGTTGATAAATGTTCTAGATGAGGTGTAGAGCTCATAATTAAGGGTTTACATTTCATAGACCAAAACTTCTTAATAGAAAACATTTATTAGCTAATATGTACCACAACTGCTGGTCGGTGTACTGCTATTGGTAACTTCCTACATCTGTGCTGATCACGAAGATCAAGTTACTGTTTCTGCTTCCCTAGTTCCTTGAGTAAAAGGCTTACATGCAGGAGGAAGGTCTGTGTAAGCTGTTTGCTTGTTACAGGAGATTGAACTTTACTACAAATACATTTTCTCATGCATATGGATGGCTTGCAGGAAAACTGACATGGGTATGGCTTTTGATTTTCATTTTGAGCGTTCCTGCTAGTTTCATCCTTTTGGATAGGAGTGACGGAAGGCTCATGCTTCAGCTCATGAAATTAAGAGAGATTTAAGTGGAGTAAAGGCTTACTCATAGCCCTTGGCTAAGTGACCACCTAGAAATACTTCCTAAATGCAAGGTGAAATCATATTAAATCAGTCATGTGAAATCTTCTTTCAGTGAAAACATATCAGGTGAAAAGTCGGATACTAATAAATTTTCATGGAAAACGGCTAAAAGAGATTATACCCAAGGAGGTGAATGAATGGTACCAAGGAGTCACTCGCCATTTTTTGTTCTTGCAATGAAATGAGAGGACAAAAATGATAGCTATAGAATTCCATTTTCCTCCCTGTTTTACTCGCCTGACCCCTAGTTAGCTATGTCTTCATTAAAAGAACAAAACTCAGAATTTCACACCCATTTAACACCAAGTTAAGTATCACTTAACCCCTTGGTACTGACCAAATGTATCCCCATTAAGCAGAGTTTTTGTTAGTACCATCCCAATTAAACAGCAGTCACAGCTATTCACTAACATTACACCAAATTAGTTTCCTGGGAGGTATCTTAATAAAGCAACCATCCCAATTAAGCCTGTCCTCATTAGATGGAGGATACAGTATTACTATTTTATTGTAATTGAAGAAAGGCTCATGGTCCCATTTCATATAGTTTAGCTACAGAATTATTAATAAACAACAGTTCCAACTAATATATTAGTGCTGACTCAGAATATAATAACATTGACCTATTAAATATGGCATTTGCATGTAATCAGTGGCTTCTTGCTGTAGTTTTCTAAGCCACTGGAAAACAGAAGGATTTTGTCTTCTTGTGATGTCCTTGTTCTTCTTTGTTGACATCATCACATTTAGTCTATACAAAAGGAGTGTTGAAAAACAGAGAAATTGCTGACTTAGGCTCCTTGGAGCTTTTGGAGGTGATGACTGTGATAAGCTGGAAATCTTTTGAGCTTATGGTGTTTGCAGTTTCCCAAATGTAATTCAGATACTTTGCTAGCTCTAATTTTTAGCTTTAGCTCCAGTTGTTTTCTAATACAATCCTGAAAGGGTGAATTTGGACAATCTCATCTTGGCCATTTTGAGCACATATGCTAGAACTAAGTCTTTTTGGCTCAGCTGTAGCTTGAATCTAATGAAAATGACAGATAATGCAGAGCGCTGTGTGCCTGCCAAAAAAGAGGATATTTCCCATGAGATAGCACCTGGTGATGCAGAAATAGACACTATAGATTTGTGATTGGCTGGTACTTACCAGTATTCATATCTAGTCGGTATTATCAACCACACAAGATCACATCTTGGATAATAACAGCAACAATGGCATGCATAAAAAATTACTGCAGCAAAAAGGGAAAAAAATAGATCAATTATGTCAATTATATGGTAGCACTTTTTTCCCCTCACAGTTTCAACACTGAGAAAAGGTGGCATCTATCTCTGATCTAATTATTCACATGCTTATTCGTTTTTTTTCTTTCACTTTTCTGCTTTTTACACACATAAAGGATCTTCCCTTTAAAAAAACAGTGTAGAATCAAACATGCATACATTCTGTATGTGACTTACATTTCAGCAGCTGAAGAGTTGGCTACTTGAAAATAAAAAAGCATAAAAAGGTTCTTGTGTTGGCTTTTTCTAAAGGGATATATATTGAGATGACCTTACCTGAGAGCAAAAATGCCATCAGCCAGAAAACTGCCATAAATTAAACTGCTATTTAAGCCCTGATTCTAGTAAAAGGGTCCAAATTTCCAAGGTGCCCCTAATGGGTCTCTGTTCGATGATAATGGAGCTTTTCTCTGAGGGAGTACGTTCACAATAAATAAATAAATAAATAAAATCACAAACAGAATGTCAAAGGAAAAATCAGCCTCCTTTTATTAGGAAGCGTTGTATACAAACTCCAGCCGGTTTGGGAAACTACAGCTCTGGTGAATTTAGCTTACCTAAGGTGAGATAATGAACAAGGTGATTCTGAAAAAGAAATACAAAATCATTAAGCAGATCTGTAAATTTTATAATGAATCATTTCAATTAGATTCAGGCAGCAGCAGATGTTAACTCATTTTGGCACGCCCAAGCTTTGAGGTTCTTAGGCTGAATTACTTTTTTTTTTTGGGGTGGAAACTTGATGAATCTCACATTTAGAACTGTGCATGAAAAAAATGTGTTATGTAAAAACAGAGCAAATGGGCCCTTCATTTGCTGATTAATGGGTCAGGCCTCTCTTCTTATACCACGAGGGGGTTTTAGTGTGAGAAAGTGATAATAGGTTCACAGAGACAACAAGCTGGGGCTTAACGCTGCCGGTGAGCCCAGTAGTATTTCTGTGGTTTTTCCTGAGTTTTCCTTACAGTAGTCCAGCTGTGCCATGGCGGAAGAGGCATTCCCATATGTGACGCAGCCTTCACGTGTTTGCAAGCGTGGTGAAACCTTTGCTGCTTTCAGTGGATTTGTTGGGCAGTTGCTGGACAGTTGCGGTCGCGTGGTATGCTGAGGGTTTTTTTCTGTTTAATATAAAAAAGGGATCACATGAAATGTCCACCTACATTTGGAAAGAGTTCTTAATGTTCGTATTTTAAATGTCCTTGTGTTAACTTAAACGGAGACTGTGCCACTACATAGGGTTTAATAGTCTTCTCTCCTATCGCTTTGCTTTCTGCCCAGACCACCTGAATGGTCTGAGCCGTCTGATTTCTGTCTTGCTCACTCTTAACCTTGTCTGCTATCATGAGAAGGATAGGGTTTGGTTTACGCTGAGCAGCTAAGCAGATGTCTCCGTGATGGCACTATCTGCCTTTGTACTGGAAGGGAATTTCTGCTGGCTCATAGCGCTTCCTGAAAGAGCTGTCTCTTTAAGGAGTTATCTCATATTTTCAGAAATTGACTGTGAAAATTCTAAGTAATGGTGTGACATGATCACACTCACTTTCCGTAGTTAATCCTTCACTAGGGGTCAGGCGCTTTCCCTGCTCAATGAGTCATTTGATTGTCATCTACCTTGCACAAAAAAACTACGAAGCCCCAAGCACTGTCTGGTAAGGATGACAGGCAGTCACACTGCTGAGCTCTGTGCAGGAATAACTGAGTTAGAAAAAAGCTGCTGGCACTGTAATAAAGCGTTTAATGGACAGACAGCCTCTTTTACCTTCCTTGGGGTAACACTAAATCCCTTTTTATTGTAGTTTGCACAGATGTTAGTGAGTTATCCATTTCTCTAATCATACTAGAAGTTGGCACATCCATCTTAAGTAAGAAGACCAGCCCACTCTGTTTTTGAGAGTCTTTTTTCTAATAAACTTGTGTCAGTTTCAGGTCAGTTTCACCAATACAAATAAAATTCAAACAAATAAAAAGTATATTGTCTCATGATGAGATGTATGTAATTATGTCCCTTAGGTCAGTTTAAATTTACAGAGGGAGTTACACT
The DNA here is from genome assembly GCA_013398815.1 of Ibidorhyncha struthersii. Taxonomy (NCBI): domain Eukaryota; kingdom Metazoa; phylum Chordata; class Aves; order Charadriiformes; family Charadriidae; genus Ibidorhyncha; species Ibidorhyncha struthersii. Next base: position 132,056 of record VZSZ01010485.1, read on the forward strand.
GTGTATAACCCTTACTGCAATCTAGATTTTCCTTCTGCTTTAAAAAATAAAACAAAACCACTGCAATATTTAGCCAATATATTGTAGTTATGTGGTGTTCTCAGTTTTGGAGCTGAATGTTCTATATGATTCATTTTACTTCGCAATTATTTGTATATAAATGCATCATTGTCTTCTGCGAACAGTATCTCTCCTTCTCCCTCCGATAAATCTTTGTGAATGGAATCCACTTGTTTTGTTTATTTCCTCTACAAAGTGATGCTAACTGGCTCAGTAAATGCAGAATATTTATATTTGTTTCTATTCTTCTGCGTGGTGCTAAAGCAATTGCATCCTCTTGCTGAAGACTTTATTTTCCTTCAAGTTGTTATGCCTAAATGGAACACTTCTCTTAATGAAATGAAAGAAAAATCTTTGGTTTGGGGCTGAGTGGGGAGAGAGGAAAACCCGCAGCCTAGATCGTACACGACAAGGTGCTACATGCTTCAACTTCTAGCGTGCTTACAAAGGTCAGCTAAAGTTCAGGAGGGGATAAATGATTGCTACTTTGAGGGGGTCCGTGGTAAGCCTTGTTCTTTTTTGCACTGAGTTGATGGGTTCACAGCGGTAGCTGAATTTTGATAGATTGGCAGACACTGAAAGGAAATGCTAAATCTGCCACGGGGACTCTAACTAACTTCATTTTCTAGGGGCAAAGGGTAAAAGACAAGGGGTACTGTTCAAGGGCAGGACATCATATGACCTGGTCAACAAAGCTACCAGTGTTGTTTGTTTGGATCCTTGCCTTGTTGTACCTGGCTTCTTAACAAAAGGCCTTACCAGCAGGGTGGGCTATCAAAATAAACATTAAAGGTTCAGGGGTTGATGCTAGTCCTTTGTGTATGTAAATTTACTGCTCTCTGGGGTCTCACTGTAAATGAGAAGGCCTGTCTCTGTTGTGTTTCCTGGTAAAATACTTTTAATAAATAAATCAAAGACTATGGAACATTAACTATTTCTCAGCAAAATGGAAAAAGTCCACAGTTATTTTTTTAAAACAGTTCCCATACTTGGCTATAGAAAAGAAAACCTCTCTCAGCTTCCAAATACCTAGGGCAAGTTACACTGACAATCTTGCGAAACAAAAACCTAACCTCCCAGGTTGGCTGTTGAGTTTTACACCGAGTTGATGTGCTGAATATATCTGGCTTTTTATACATGCCTTGAAACAGGTAAAACAATTGATTAAGTTGAAGGCCACATTTCGGTAAGGTCAGTTTTACGATGGGGTATGTACAATCTAGGCACGTTTGACATCCGGTTAGTACACTCAATTGTAAAAACTTTATTCACAAACTGGGTAATTGTGCACGCAAATGCTTAATTAAGTGCATTTGTCCGGGTCATTAAGCTGGTTGTATACACAGTTGTGAAAACTGTATGCTTCTACTTTTTCTTCTTTTTAATCTTAAGTTTCCTTTGTGATCTCCTAACACATTCTAGGATGAATGAAAGAATTTATGCTTTAAGAGAATGGGGAGTTTGAAATGTTTGCGAGGGAATCTGAAACCATGTGAAACGAGCTAATGTTTCAGATTTCATCAGAAACTGAAAACGCATCAGTGATTCCCCAGGTTTACAAACCATATGGTGAATCTGAGTCTAACTTTCAATGACCACAGTCTGATTTATAGTTTTCCACGGCAATTGGTCAAAAACTGTGATTTTTCCCAGGCTACAAAGGAAACTAGACAACCTTAAGTGATTTGACTGAGAGTCGGGTTTAGTCTGAAGTCACAACTCAGAAGTTGACTGGAGGTTGGTATTTCCATAGCTTTCTAAAGTGCCCAACCATGTTATCAGTACACTAAAATTAAAATTGGCTGCTTTACTGGCCAAGTGTTGTTAAAGCCGTTGGCTTCATCTCTTTGTTTATCTTTTAAGACCACTTGGGGAAGAATAGAAAAATCCCATTTTGATTTTTGTGGTGGTAGTGGTTAACAAGAGCAGAGCTCACATGACCTCCAGGAATCAACCTCCGGACCAGTACGGGTTAATTTAGCTTTGTTTCCATTTCTGGGAACTGGACAGCACACATTGCAGGGATTTTTTTTTTCTTCTAACAAGGAGCAGGTCCCAAAGCACTTTACCTCACCCGAAACAGATCTGAGAGTGCTTTCTTCAAGTATCACACCCATTTTGAGTTGAGCAACCCAAGTTAGAACACACAAGAGGCAATATCTGTTTACGGTGATAAACAGGAGCTGGAGAGGATTAGAAAGTGACTCAGATTGCATTCTGCAACAAGGACATAAACGATTCCACAAGGCTTGAAAGGAGGTTGCTTTTTCCGATTTCTTTCCAAAAGGAGAGCAAGAGGGTTTTTTTCTTTTTTCTTTTTTTTTTTAAACCTTTAGTGAGATGTTATGTATAATACTGGAGCCAAACACCATACCTAAATGAAACAGGAAAAATGACTTTACTCAGCTGTACATCTTCATACGCTGCAGGTTGAATTTCTGCTCAAGCTAGTGATTTTAATGAATTTTAGATGGAAATTTTAAATAAATTATACAGGGGGAGTTTCAGAGGTTGTTCTAATTTGGCGTATTTTGGTTTATTTTAATTTAAAATTCAGAAACTGGGATGGAGTTGAATTGAACAAGCCTTTTGTGCAGCCAGTTCATCTGCTGTGTTTACTAAGTTGTTGATGTGTTTGTCTGATTTCTGTAGTACTGAAATGCACCACGATCTCCTATCTCAGTTTTATTTTTTTTGATCAAGATGGCACATCAAGATTGCCACATTTAATTGAAACATTTTGTGGATAAGATATAAGCCCTGTCATGTGCAATGTAATCAGATGTTATAATCTTCCATCATTACAAAATCAGCCTTCTTTAGTGAAATGTACAATAAATAAGTGATAGGTAGCACTCTGGATTCATCAAAGGCAATGGGTAATTTTGTCCAGCTGAATTCTTCATGATGTGGTAGCTTAAGGTGTGGTCTTGAAAGCTCGCTGGTTTGAAATATCCTGGAACGCATTTTTCACATCTGTTTCTTTCAAAAATAAGAGCATGTTTCTTTTGATAAATACGTCAGCGGTTAATCACGTCTTTGGGGAGGTGTATGTAGTCTTTCTCCATGCGGATGCGAGGAAGGTCTGTCTGAATTGTGAGTTGACTGAGAAAGGTGTGAATGTGAGCAGCGTTGAGTTCAAGGTATCCTGTTCAGGATTGTTGATGTGCCTGCCTCCTTCGCACAGCCTTTAGGTAAGGAGTGCATGAGCTGACTGGGGCTTGCAAAATACCATGCAGACCTATCTTCAAAGAAGCGGTCAAGCCTCTAAATCACCAGCAATTTGGTTATTGCTGTAAGGGCAAACATACCTATCGAAGCAATGCAGGAATGGTTGTGACCTTCAAAGCCTGCTGGAGCAACTATGTAAGTGGTCAACCCTTAGGATCCAAGACTAGGTATTTGTGTGTCTTAAGATGAACCACAGAGTCATGCAAGACGGGCACACGGGGTGCAGACACCACAGGATATACACAAAACAACAGAGCTTCTGCTGTCTTCTCCTCAAGATGTACTCAGTGGTACTGAATCTTTTTCCTCATGTTCTCCACTCCCATTCATCCTGAGATTTTCCTTCAAGTTTCTTTTCTCCGATGGCCAAAGTGGAGCTGCTGCTTGATAACATGGCAATCCTTTACTTTATTTAGCTAATCTTTTGAGCTATCATTCTGGTTTCAGCAGCTCCCAATAAGCATCACTTGCAAAACAGTGAATTTTGTCTTATCCTCAGAATTTTATAGACATTCACATCACAAGGCACTGAGCTTGATACAGCTAAAAGCGGCAGCGTTTTTAGTATAAAGAAACAGATGTTTGGCTCCACAACATGGGTGCCACCTTCTAACAAAGGTACTTCCCTAAACACAGATCCAAAGGTCAGAGTGTCTCTCCTTGCTTCCAGTGCACTGATGGACAAGCTTATCCTGAGGTAGTCACATTTTCTGGCTCTGTTATACGCAGAGTATTTGCTCATTCCAAGAAGATTCAATACTGAATTGTGTGACTCTGATAAGCTTGACAAAAAGAAGGGTCTTGTGTTTGCTGGAAGAACAAATATACTGGCTTTCACAGCAATATGAATCGAGCAGGAGAAAAAGGCATAATTAATTATGTTTGAGCCAGTTCAGAGGCAGGAATGTATCAGCTCCCACACTTCCATTGTTACTCTGCAACCACTCAAAATTTGAGGGGGCTTCCCAAGAGCACCCTCAGGGTGTGAGAGTCCAAAACATGGGTGTCAATTCTGCATGCTTAAGTCAAATAAGCAGCTTGGCCCTGACCTTGCTTTCAGCTAGCCTTGCTTAGAAACAGAACTCCTGCAAAAGAGGAAAGGTCTTGCAAACGGGAATAATCTTCATAATCTTAACCTTCGCACTACTTCATCATGCTGCTGATTTATGGGTGTCGGTGCATGCACCTGTCTCAACTATTTTTCTTATTTGAAGGGAAGAACATTATTTGCAAATAGAGACCCTCATAGCTCTTCATGGTATATGCTGTTGAAGGACTCTTCCGGACCGGGTGCAGGACACTTCAGAGGCTAGGAAATCTTTAATTGACCTTGAACTGGTCTTTTGAAATGTGATCTTAACAGAGAGAAAGAACAGGCTGATTGGGCCAATGGATCAGGCTGCCATCGCTATTATCACTGCATGTTTTAGACACAGCATTGGAGAAAACAGTAAAACAAAGTCAGCTGAAAATAGGTATGGCATGCTGAGTTCTAATTCTCTGTGTGACATTTTTGAGAGTTTTGAGTAATAACTAAGAAACATCTCCACATTCCCGATGAAGAAATTGAGTCTAATATTGCTGAATAGTTGGATGCCCAGTCTTGTCCATTGCAATGAGAGCAAAATGTACAAAATACATCATTGAAACAGATTAATTGATTGAACAGATTAAATCATTATTGTTTACTTAATAGATGGTTCTTTTGAATCATTTTATATTTAAATGCATTATGATTATAATTTCCTTGGGTACTCGCAATCTTTGAGTCAAACTGGAACCCCTTTTGATTGTTCTATTCCAAACACTAGAAACATCTTTCTTACAAAAGGCTCTTGTCTATATTTAATCTAGATTTAGTTTAAGATACTGATGATCTCGAGACAGTCAAATGCATTCAGAAGTTGGTGTTCCAGTAGGTTTTGAGCACGGTTTTCCAGCTGATCATAAGCTGTATTTTTATTCTCTGCCCACAGTATTTCCTGTAATTCAACAAAGGCCTTTGTGAAAGGTTTGGAAATAGCTTAGGCAATCTTGAGGTCCATTGTTTGAGACTCTGACCTCAGTTTTTAACCTAGTGGGCACACTGCTGTCTATCGCTGGTAAATTCTGTTCTCCTCCCAAACACAAAAAAAGTTAAGGCTGAGAATTCCTTCTCTGCATTACTGCCAGAGGAAAGACTTCTGTAGCAAATTGACTTGTATCCAGAAGAACAGTGTGGCAAGATACCGTATGTGGTAATTGTATGCACTGTTCAAAATATTTTAAATGAACTTGTTCTTACAAAGAAATAAGTTATGAAGTTAACTTTTACGTGTGTGTGAATAATTAAACCATTGTCACTACTCTAAATTACCATCTATTGTTAACTTACATCGTTAAATCTTGCTTCTTTGCTAAAGAATAATGAAAAATACACTTAATTAACAGTTATTGCAAGCTTGAGGCCATTGATAACACAGTTCTCAGACTGAATTTCACAAGTGTGTTTTGTACTCCACTTGAAATTGCTGCTTTATTCTAAAGCCCTGCACAGTGATGTGGGCATAACAAATTTTGTATCACAAGAACGAAGTCCCTTAGTAAATTATGTCACTGTTGGTTAAGATTAGGTTGCTACAAGCAAACAACTCGAGTGTTGCTTGGTTTTTTTTTCCAGTTCAGAGGGCGGAGTTATGGTTTGAGCCTGCTGTTCTAGTTGCTTTTAGCAAACTGACGAAAGGCTTTTGCTGTGTGCCAAATCTGACAAAATCCCTCCCCCTTTGCCTCGCAGCTTCACTGTGCCAATCCATCAGAAGATTTTGGGGGGTTCTGTAACAGTTCCCTGAGGAAAGTGACTCTGGTTAATTTCCTTGTTGTTTCGATTACAGAGGTGATAGGGTTTTTTTCCTTGGATATTGTTAAAGAGGCTTGCCAGCGCTGTAAAGAATGTGCTGCATTCTTCAGATGAAATAAGGCCAATCAGTGGAATAATGAGGAAAGTAATATCTCCCTAGAGAGTCTGATTGGGTTTTCATCAAATCAGCCAACCTTTTCCAGTCATTTACACCAACGTTCACTCCATGCAGGGTGTTATGCTGTCTCAGATTCTTTCCTCCTTTTAAATCCCTTGTGATTATTACTGATAACTAAATAATTGGGATGAGGCAAATTTATGTATATTGTATATGTTCTCCTTTTTAAAATTAATTATTTTGCTCTTATTTTTTCACATATATTTTAAATGACTCTTCTACCCTGGAAGCTATTCCAAAGAAGAGAGGGATATGCAAGAGCTGGAAGATTTATTCCTTTGTGACACGGAATGTCCTTTCATTTTTAATATGTGAGGTAGTCTCTCCTGAATGGAAGGTTACCTACTGCTAAGACTACAATCCCATGACAAGATGCCCAATTCTTGTTGTTAATTAGAGCTTGACACATTTATTTTTATTTATTCATTAATTTGCCTTTCCGAGATAAACCTCTAAAACGAGCCATTTAATTTATTGGGGAGTGAGGAGAACAATAGTTACCACGATCTTCCCTTATTTCATGTTCTTTTCTCTGTCAAGAGCCCAGCATTAAATGCACGAGGAACGTCTAACTACTGAAACAGAAACACACTCTCTTGCTCTTTCACTCACAGAATTCAAAGGAAGAAAACGGTCATTTCAGGTTTGCACGTAGCTTACGCAGGTGGTTTCTCGCTGTACCTACGTACATCAATAATCTGTGCTGAAAAATATAAGGATTGCGGTGTTGGGCCAGATCCTCCCATGGTGTAAACCAGCTTGGTCCTACTGACACCAGTAGCTGTGCTGACTTAAGGCTTTCTGAGCATTTCACCCAGCATGAGTCCCTTCAGGTACACAGAAACACATGGCAAATTATTGGCTCACCAGGGCTACTGTTCATACATCACTAACTAGCCCTTTCCTATGCATCCTGGAGCTTTGGGTCGTCAAATAAGAAATAAGCAGGAGGACAAAAGATGCAGGATACTGCAGAGCTGTGCTGTTTAAATGCATTTGCAGACTAAATGTTGCAGTCAGCCTATGGCTGGCAGCTGCATACATGGCTATGCAGTACCTAAAATAAGGGGGATTTTTGTTTTCCTTCTGTGCTGGGTAGTGCTCTGTTCTGGAGCACAGACTAAAAGAAAGCTGGTATCCTGTCCAAGTTATCTTCCTTCTATGGCTGGGAGATTTGGAGACAGTGTAGCTTCGTTATACACAAACACATTTATGGCATCTTTGACAAGCTCCTGGACCACATCAGGCATGATCTGATTACATCACTAAAATTAATGTGGTCTTTGGATGTTTTACACAGCAATCTGGGAGGCATTTATTTCCTGCAGTTGGGGGGGGAACATGTTTAGCATGTGAAAGTTTTCAAAATTAACTGAGTTCCATTCACACCAGTCCTCCCACACTGCTCAGCAAATGATTCAAAGCCTTCAGCGTGATTTCATCTGTGCAGACTCTAATCCACTTACTTAATGAAATACATAATTAACATATTATAATTGCAGTAAAGATGGTTTTGACAGAAATCATTTCCCGTATCTAATACCGTGGTAATTTAATCTGTTCCCCACTCCCTAACACGACCCTCTGTGATTAAGTTTCATAAGAATTTTTTTGATTGATTGATTCATCTGACGTGCCTGGGCCCTGCTAAAGGAGTGTCTGTCAGTTTACAGAGCCACGTGATGTTGTGGCAGATGGTTGTGGAGAGGCTCTTTGCGCTGTCTCCCTGTGTGGTCTTTTTTTCTTTTTTTTTCCTTTTCCCCTAAATGCCCTGATAATCCAAATACAGCAACCCTGATCCACTAAATCGCTACATGTTTTTATATGCTGTCTTTTAGTTGTATGTATAGTTATTAAACTAGGGAAGGCAGGATGTGTTAAACTAGGAGGTCTAAATCCTAATGCTGTCATTCACTTCCACAATAAAACAACCCACACAGATACTTTTTATTTGATTTTTCTTTCTGTTTGTTTTCAACACAATCTCTCTAGTCTGTCATTCACTCTCAGGCAGTTTCTTGAGTTAAAAGGGCCAGCAAGCCAAGTTATACAGACCTTCTCAGCTAAATATCACTTGTTACCTGCAGGAATGTATGGGGAACATTATCAACCACTGGCTTTTCAAGTCAGACTCAAACGGCTGCTCTCTTGATATGGGTCATGACTCATGAGATAATATCCAGCAAAAGGTCTGTGGCAAATGATTACTTCCTTTTCATAGAATGAAACCCTATAATTTTTTTTAATGCTGTCAGTCTCCAGGAAACTGTGTCCTAGTGACGTTGTGAAAAAAACAAATCCCAAAGTGGAGGGATGCTGGATGTCTTCCACTGAGACAAACCAAACCATTTGGCAACATAAAGCATCCTCCTCCCGCCTTCGTTCCTGCCCCTTACGCCACCCTGTCCTCCAATATACCTTTTTCCATTTCTGGTTTGCTTTTCTTATGGTAGGAGTTCAACCAATACTGCTCATCCCTGTCCTGCATTTTTCTCTCTGTCAGTGTCTTGCACGCAGCTAGCCAGTTCTCCAGCAGCTCTGGTGAAAGCAAGTAATGTCTCTGTTTGGGACAGATGACAGAAGGACAAAGACTTGCCACTGTCAAGGCAGCCAGTCATTGTCAGAGCTGAGATTAGAGCTGCTTGCTCTAATTAGATGCTCAGCTTCCTAAACCAGACCATCCCGTTGCAGGTTTAGACATTGGTGCCTGCGAATTTTGTTACCCACAGCTAGGAGGCTCCTTGACACCCCGAGCAAGGCCAGGGGCACCATTAGCTCTTTGAGCCTTGCTTTTGTTCACAAAATGGTCTGCACAATAAGGTAATACCGTACGTGAGAGGGCACAGGGCTGTAGCGTAAGTCTTTGGGCCTTCTCCTGGGGCCAAGCAGGAGGGGAACAGATAGGTTGATTTGTGTGAGCTGGTTTGCCCCTGGGAAAAGATGGGCATGGATTTTTCTGTTTTGGAAGAGGGCAGATTAGGGGTGTTTAAACCCTTTAAAGTCCCTTGATTGTCGAGACTTTAAAAAGTCTATCTTGTGAGGTGAGACAGCACCACAGTGAGATAACGGTAGCAGAAACTCAAGCCTCTCTTCACAGTACAAGGTGCACCATCACTGTCATCCAAGCAGTGGGGCAATCCCTTAGGGACACATTTTGCTTTGCAGTTGTATCAGTTCACGACACCGGTTGGTGCCAGGCAGTATGGCACCAGTATTGCAGGCCGATTCCCAGTCTGGTAGCATGTGGGATGCCGACATTAGTGGTTTATGGTTTGTAAGAGCTGAGGTGTACTGCAGGCACAGTGACGACGGTTGGCTTCTGTGTGCTGTCATGCCCCAGCTGCTGGAAATGTTTTGAGTACCAGTCCCTTGGCTGTGTTGGTCAAAAGGTGGATGAAGGTGGTGAAGTTGTGAACAGTGAGCAAATCTTTGCTTCCTGTTAGCCTGAGTCTTAATTTTTTGCTTTCCTATAACTGCAAATAGTCTCAAAGGGTCTGGTGGACAATGTTGCATGTGTGTCACAGGGCAGAGACCTCGGTCTTAAAAAAATTGCTGCACACAGTTGCAAATTGCAGCATTCATTCTGTTTTACACCTGGAATGTCCAAGTGGGTGTATTTGCTGACAAGGAGGGTACAGACAGTAGAAAATAACAGAAGGTAATTTACTGCCTGTCTTTGCTTTGTTTTGTTATTGCATTTGATAATAAGTCAAAGGTGACGCAGGCTCCAGTCCTTGTGATGGTCGTAATGCACCAAAGGGACTGGAGGTAGAGCTGACCCACCTGTCCTGCTGCCCCATGTCCTTCTGAACTTTAGATCTTGGGCAAGTGCTTCTGACAGAGGCCTCCATTCATGAAAGGCTCAGTCTTCTTCCTAATAGGAGGATACATGAATCATTTTTGATGATGTGAAGCTGCATTTAATTGCATCGTCTTTCATAAACTGAGGGAGTACCAGTGCTTGACTACACACTAGGTTTGTGAGTTTTTTGTTAGATGATGCAAAATGCAGTGTATTCATTCATTTCAGCAGCGTTTTCAACACTAATAGGGATTTAGGTGCCTAATTTCTGTTGATGAGCAGATGCATTAGTTATGGTTTATTTGCCCACCAGTTCTCACTGACCTATATACTACCGGTGTGTTTGCATAAAAATTTATACCAAGATGATACTGTAGTAAGCGAAAGCTTCAGTGGTGCATCTAAATCTGCCTTCCCTCTTAATGACAGATTGTAAGTGCACTGATCAACAAAAGCTCTGCTTTTCCCATTGAATTGTGAAACACTTACCTGGGAGCAGCTTGAGCACAGAATGTGAGGCAAATTAAGTGGCTTTTATGTAAAAGGAGGAGGACAGAGATTTTGAAAAAAAATCAATGCAAATGGTCAGTTTATTAATACATTGGCACAAACCCACCAGTGTTGATGATATACCCAGCTGCCCCAAAGCCATACTGAGTTCAAGGAGGCCACACAAAATGATGCACACCAGCTCCTACATCTGAGTCAGTGAACTCATTGAACTTGACTGAAATTCCTGTCAGAGCATTTTCTTTTTCCTGTGAGTGTGAAGGGAGGGGGAGGCTCCTTTGTGAGTGGCAAGTGTACATGAACACCACCACATCAACTGCCAATATGTTATGAGGCCTTGGTAACAATCTGGAGTCTCTGGGGAGCTCTGCTGCAGTTCAAGTGAGTATCAGACAGAGAGAAAACAATTTCTGGTGCCAATAATGCAGCACAGATGAAAAATGTTTTAATATTTGAAGCTGCTTTATGGCAGAAGCAATGACAGTGATGGAGTCAATGTCAGCTTTTTTCCTTTAAATGTCATCTTTCGTCTATGAGTTTTTTCTGCTCTGGAGGCATGCAAGCCTGATGCTGACTGTTTGCAACCATTGATCATTGATTTTATTCTAAATGGAAAGCTTGCCAGAAGACTAGAAATTCTGGAATTTATTAGGATTTCTTTAAGAGGCACTTTAGCTCAACAGTTCTCATTACTGTCTTTACAATGTTACTTATTTTTCTTTTTATGTCATATGATTTGTAAAGGGTTAGTACTCAGAGAACAATATACGATTAAACCATTGTGCATGCTGGAGTTGCAAGCTTAGAGGGGAAAAAAGAATTCGAAGGAGGGCTAAGCACACATCTGAGTGTTAAACAACAAATAATGTCTCTTCAGGACCAAAAGCTCTATTTTGAAATCTGTGGACATGATTTTTATTAAACAGCAGTTTTGATTAAATAAGGTCACCCATAAATTAATAACTCTTAAATACATAAATAAAAGGGCTAAACCATCTTTATATTCTGACATTTAGTGCATAAACAACGTACTGTATGTACCAAATGTCAGAATATAATGAAAGTTTGTCCCGTTAAACTAATACTACTGATGGGCAAAAATGTCTTGGACTCTAATAGCTCTTCAATGTATTTATTTACAGTGACATTATTCTGAACATGCCAACTAGGAGTGGTTTAAGGCTTTATTACATATTAACATTTAACATATTTGTGTGCTGTGCTGATGTATAAGTGATTACTCTTCATTTGGTTAAAAAGAATCCATTTACGATTATACAGTAGGCTAAATGTTTTCAGTTTGTGATATGTTTCCATTGGCACAAGACTAGTTCAAACAGGTATGTTAGCTCTTGGCTGACATGCCTGACATTCAAGCTTTATTACGGAGCAGTGTACCCAGGGAATGTGAATTATAGTCGGTATCAGCCTTGGCCTGCTAAAAGCATCATTCAGCCTAGTTGATTATGGAATTTACTCTGGAGTTTGGGTCTGAAGATCCATCTACTTGAGCCGATGCTGTTCATTTGTTTAGTCACAAATATGTCGCAGACCAGACAAAGGGAAAATCGTAGTGGAAAACAGACTCGTTGAATAGCAATGACCAGGGAAAAGCAAAATCTTGCAGGGTAAAGAGCCAGTAGTAAAGTTTATTGCCACTGTTTAGATAAAACTAATTCTGGCAAACCCTTTAATAAACCATCAAGTGCAGCACTTGAAATGTAGAAGAAAACTTTCCAGAAAATAAAATGACCATCTGCAATGTTACCTTAGATGCTATAAATGGAGTATCTGGGATAGAGGGGTCTCTTGTACCCCATTGATCAAGTTGCTTTTAATATTTATAGTCATAAACTGTCCTGATCTGCAACGCCACATATAATACAACGGTTGTATTGTCCCGGGGTAGAGGAGCAGCAGAATAGTGTCTGCTTTCCTCAACACAGTCTATTCTGCACAGGCCATATCCCTACATAGTCATTCTCATACTTGTTAACAGGTGTGTTTCTGTGTCTGCAGCAGTGAAGCTCAGGTAATAAAAATGGCATGTTTTCTCTTTATTGTTGGATAACCTATGTTTACTTCTGCATAGATTGCCACCAAAAGAGCTTGTTTGGAGTTGTTCTATACCCAATGATCTGTTATTTCTGGCAAGGTTTTAAACATTCTCTGATGAGATCAGACTCTCTGGCTAAGTGCAATAATTGGGAAATACTGAATACTATCCAGCAGCCATTTCTTGAGAGAACCGTTTAAAAGTCTCTGCTACTAGGAATATCTATATCTGTGCAGTGCAACACTATTTGCATAAAACATTTCTGCACTTTGGGAAGGTGAATCTTCAGAGATGTTCCATCAAGTGCCCTTATAGCTTAAAATCCTAATGAACATTTGCAAAATAACCATGAATTTGCCCTAGCAGGAACAGCTGGAAGCTTATCTGACAGTTTTGGTATCTGTTTGTGAACCAGGGAATCCTAAAAAGAAATATTTAAATATGAAGTGGTGACAGTGTCTTATGCTCCCGTGGCATAGAGGTCTTCCTTATCATTATTAATTTACGTTGTAGCAGAATCTAGAGGCTGTGGTGGATTTAAGGGTCCCGTTGTGTTAGTGCTACACATACACATTACAGATATTTCTTGCACTTAGGAACTTCGTTTCAAAAGAACGAGATAGCACAGGCAGAAATGGGAAATGAATATGAGATGTGCTATTGATAGTTGAGATCATACAATTTGGGGTCAGAACTGAGATTTAGTGAGTTTTAGTTTAGTGTCTTGCTTGGTAGATTGCTTGATACCCTTCGAGAACCCCATATTTTTCTGCATAGCATTTACTGTTACAGGCTTCTGCTTGGACAAACTATTGGTTGTTTACAGGTCTCTCCTTCCATCTGGAAGTGACTGGCAAAGGAAGGCCCCACAAAAAGTGATTTTTTTTTTTTTTTTAAAGTTAAACTAAGCCACAAAGAAAAATTTATATTTTTGTTCCTTGTTTGGGAAAAGGATTTTAAGTAAAAGCAAATCTAACTTTTCCAGTCCTAAGTGGATTGCTGCTAAGTGGCAGCAGAGGACCACAGAGGTAGTGGCGAGTGTGTTGAGAACAGTGATACTGAAAAGAAAGGAATCTGAGAGGGAACTCTGAAGTTTTCTAGAGAAAATAATTTCAGCCGAAAATCATTGAGTAGCTGCAGTAAGGATGTTACTCCTTTACACTGGGAATGAGTGACTTCAGCATTCCTGTACTCAGCAATCCACAGCTTTGTGAATTTATCCATCTTTCTTTACAAATATTCAGCTAACATCTGTGAACGGAGTCAGTTCCTTCACTGTGAGGAGCTTAGCCTTGCAAGAAACCTCCTCCTGCTAATCCATATTCAGAGAAGTCCTGAGGGAGCTATCAAGACTATTCTGAGAGTAAATTACCCACCCAGGAAAGGATTACAGGATCCCGGCCCCGCTCAAGATCTCCAGCTAGGTCAACACCTGTCAGTGTTTGACAAAGGTTTATTCCGATAATATGTTCGATGTGCTGATGCCCCTTGGACCATTCCTTAGACACCTCTGAGTCACTGGTGACTTCCAGTAGGGTAGCATCAAGCGCTGAATACCCTCTTGAGTGACCACATTAGCAGAAACAGAGGGCAGTAGGTAAGGGTATCCTGTGGTCCTTTACACTGCCATGACTTCTGTGGTTTCTGTTCTGACAAGGGAAGGGTTGAAGGTGCAAGGCAGCCTCCTTGCTCCTCCAAGGAGGAAAGTATAAGCTGCAATAGCTGACCTCAGCTCTGCTGTGCTGCCCCGGGATATGGGGACACATTTGCTCCGTGGGGTCAGTCAGGATGTTGGTACTGTGCCCCACATCATCCTTCTCATCTTCCAGATGATGGAGAGATGTGGGAGTCACGCAGCATTTCACTCCTGGTGACACCAGGCTGGCACACAGCTCTGATCACCTGATCACACTGTCGTAGTCTGCACCTATGGGACTAAAGAGAAAAGTTCAGCTGCCAAGATATTCAATCTGGAACTCCTCATTAAAGAAAAAAAAAAAAAAAGAGCTGTTAGATGTTATATCTTTAATAAATTGCCTATATATTATGACATAATTTAATTTAGTGCTCAGAATGTATTATGGCCACCATAACAGTTTTACATTTATAGATTTCATAGTTTTGCTTCTATAAAACAACTACAATCTGTACCCCTTCCAGCTAATTACAATAAAATGCTTCCATTCACATTTACAGTGTAAACTAAGGGTAGAGGCGGGTGAATTCTGACTCAGGTTTATAGCTTCCCAGGCTGCTGAGATTGCCTAGATTTAGCACCCCCTGACGAAAGTGCCTTCTGCAGTTGGGTCCTGGGGGACACCTGCCAGGCAGGCACCATGCCCATTGCTAGGAGATCGTAGGGGTTACTGCTGAGTGACTGTGTTTGTGGGGATGGTTGAAGGGATGTTGAGAAAATGAAAGAAGCTGAGAGTAGATATTTAGGCTAACCTGGAAAAATTAGAGTACCGGACCTTAGTATGATAGGACTCATTAGAAAGAAGAGAGGAAATCAGCTGTAAGACATGCAGATTGAATGAGCAGGATGCAAGGGAATGAAGCCTTGGAACTTAAATGACAGGTTCAAAAAGCATGTGTGTATCTGACAAAATGCAAAACAAGGTGAGAGAACAACAGACGTGTTATAATGGGATTCGTTTTCCTGTCGAGGTGTATTGTATTTATTCAAGAGTTGTTTGTGTTCAGAAATCCTGCAAAAAGCAATGCTTATTTTATTTTTTTAATTAAACCATAAAATCAAAGATCCCCAATGACTGTGGAAAAAGATAACAAAATCCTTTTGTATTTCAAAATCCTCAAATTTAAAATAACCTTGTGTCAAGAAAAGCAATAATTTCCCAGTTAACAAAAACAGAACACGATACTTAATGGATTTTCTCTGTTTATAAATTAACAAATAGATTTCCCATATTTGCACAAATCAGTTAAAAATGAGCTACCATCTACCTTTAATACCTTATTTGTTTAAGCTTTCCCCAACCTGTTTATAAAGTCTGCGTGTAAGAGTTCCTAAGAAGGAGTGGCCAGCAGCAGGGACTTTTGTTCCTGTGGAAATCCTTAATCTGGAGCCCATATTCTTAATGACTACACTGGTGAGGAGTCGTTCGTGATTTCCATTCATGTCCAAGTACAACAAATGTAAATGTTTTTTGAGCTTGTAGTCCTTCTTGCACAGTAATCAAAAATGCTCAAAAGAGCTTAAATTGTTTCAGGGGTGCAGCTTGGTCAAATATTTTTATAATCCATTCCTAAATTTTCTGATTTTGTGAGGGTCTCTTTTTTTGAGGAGGGAAAAGGCTGCCTTTACATAGATCAGAGGTGACCAGTGTTCGTAGCAGCAAACACCACTGCCACTACAGTTCCAATGATGCAAAAATACCTGTGAGTTTCTGTTTGCACATACAATGAAAATACGGCTGATTCCACATCCACATGGCAGCCCAAGTATGTTTGACAACCCAATTTTTGACACTTTACAATGTGGACCCAGGTCTAATAACCTCCTTCTGCAGATGCTGGTTTTGTATGTTTTTAATCGTGAATCATTCCTTATCTATTAACCAATCATATTTGCTAACTGGATTGCTTGTGAAGACCTCTTATTGTAATTAACATGCTTCAGTTGAAGAGTAAACAAATATTCTAACAAACTACTACGACATAAGTTGATTTTCTGTTACTCAATCACTACTATTGTGGATACAGCAACTTTTGAATTAAACATCTCTCCAAGACTTAATGATTTCACTCAAGAACATTTTAATTAAATTAAGGGATTGAAACTTTTATTTTTGACAGAGAATGAATAAATCAGCGAAAGGTGAATCTGGTTCAATGAAAGACTTGATCCAGAGAAATAGTCTGGGAAATAATGAAAATTGCGTTGACCAACTGTGCTCAAAAGGAAGAGTAAATATTTTGTCAAGAGATGCTAAAACATTATGTACTACACTGAATTCAAAATATTGTTACAGGAAGATGGGCATTTGCCTATATAACAATAGACCTCTGACAAGGAGGTCATGTTTTCCATGAGCACCAGACCTCTGTTATGTCATCCTTGTGTTTGAGCTGACAGATGTGAACATTGGGGTATTTAACGAGCTATATTAGCAACATTTTGGGAGGTCTACGTGTACGGGGGGATCCGGCTGATATGACTGGTGCACTGAGTTTGTGTTCTGCAATTTGCTGGCTCTCCTACTGGTTGCTCATCCACGATTACTGAAGCTGCAATATACTACATTTACTATCACCTTTTGTTTTACTGGCAGAATAAATAGAACTGGACATCAATCCAGAGCAACAGATTTATGTATATAAAAACTGTATGACTAACATACTCAGATCAACCAAATAACATCTGTCTGGCTCCTTTATTTTAAGTTTATACCATGTTTTGAAACACAGGCACACACACACACATGCATTTCTCTGGATATTTAATCAGTCAAATTGCCTGGGAAGTAGATTTTGTGCAGTGAATATATTATGAACTACCAAGAAATATAAGTTTACCAAAAATATCTGACATCTCTAAAAAATATTTCAAGGTTAAAGTGACTCAAGGATCCAATCTGCAGAAGCTCACTCTAGACAATATCTCTTTTCATATTCTTTAAACCACTGCACGCAACTCTCCTAATCTTAATAGTACTCTGGAGAGCGTGGAATGGCCAAAACATGAAACAGAATAAACCAAATATACAGAAAACTGTTGCATTTGCATTGCAAAACATTGGCTTGGGTTTGAAAATAATGGAATGACAGTTTGTCCTCTAAACAGTGTCCAACCTCCTTAACCTTTAAGTGTCATCTGCCTAGGCAGCCGTCAATGCTTGTTTTTACAGATGAAAATAGGGCCCATAGGACTTAGGATGGATCAGATAACTGGGCTCCATTAACAGCTGGGCTCTTTCCTAAAATAGTAGATCAAAAAAACCCAAGCCAAAATAAAAGAGGTCTGATTTAGAAATGGATTTATTTGGCTACACTGAAACCTGCAGGATAGAGGAAGCGAGAGAAAAAGGCATGTAACCTGGGCCGGGGTGGGGGGGGGGGACAGAAGGCTAACAAAGGTAGGCCCTTCCCTGAAGCATGCTGTGGGAATCTTTTCTCTGTCATGTCCTGATGGCAGTAAAGAAAATGCAAAATGGGAGAATGTTCTTCCAAACCCCATTCAGGTTCATCTTAGCTCTGTGTAGATCAGCAGTCAAATCTCCTGCAGAGTATATGAAAACTTGGGTATCTTCTGGTCTTTTCCTGGCCTGCCTCCTCTTCCTCCAGGAAGGCAGCTAGCTACGTGATAATTCCTTGCGGACACCTACCTTTCAGATTGAATGAGGCATGAGAAGAGCAGAATTCTTGATTTTTCCTCATTTTACTAAAAAGAATCTTCTTTATTTTTTTCTGGTTCCTCTTACTACAGCCCCGCTTACAGGCCAGATGTAATTTCTGATGCTTATTCTCTCAACCTCTTTTAAGTCCAAGGCACTATAGAGAAAGGAGGGGTTGTTCTTAGGGTGTTTGGCCAGGTTTGTTGGAACGGTCAGCATTGCCCATGGAAATAATTTTGCGCCTTCATGGTGGGAAGATGTCTTTGTTCTCTTGATAAGATTTGTGAACACTAATGAAAAATTTGGCTTTCTTTCCCAGAACTGGTTTCACTGTCTTTGCCTTCCCTCCTCATAGGATGGAGGGCAAAATACAGCAGGAAACAGAGACAATAATACTAAGTGTGCAAAGGAAAAAATGCTATAAATATTTTGGTTGAAACAGCAGAGACATTAAAGATAAAAGTTAAATGGAAATAAAGGCAGTCAGATGGTTATTATATGTTGCTATAAAATTCAAGAGCTGTTAGAAAAGGTAGATCAGGATTTGCTTTTAAAAAAATGACAAGCCTGTAAGAAAGCAATATTTTTGATTGATGGAGATTTTAATTGCTCTGATATTTATTGGAATGACAGCTATTAGGAATTGAAGCAGTGATAAGGGATTCTCTGAAGCTTGAGGGTATTTGGATAAACACCTCAAATTTGAATGCCTATCAGAAGCTTATTAAAATTATTAAAACCTTGATTTTTTTGTTTGGGCTAAAAGTCTTGAAAAGACATTTGCTTGGAGAATTTCTTATGAAATTATATAGATTCTATTAGTGATGGCTTTTTCCTTCTCTCCTCTTGAGAAGTGTGTGCAAGCTAGAATAGGCAGGAACTGCTGACATGTATATCTGCAGAGATTATAGTGTTAAGGACAAAATTCATGTGGGTAAAATATGTTCCAGCAAAACGTGTAGCTTTAGAATTAACAAATGGTGTTACTTCCCTTAGCAATTCAGGTTTTATTTTTAAGAGATCTAATCTGCACATGTGCTGTTTTCCATCCATGGCAACTCCAGTTTTTAGAAAGTTAATTACTTGCTTTGGATACGTAATTGGAAAATTTAGTCCTGAATTATTAACAGTTATGTTCTGGATTCCTGACTTTTCTGTGGTCCAAAATGATTTTCAGAGCTGTTGAACATCTGCAAGCTGAACCAAAGAAAGGAGGAGGCTGTCATTGTTTCAGAGACTGGGCAATGGGAAATCTCCAAGTGTGGTCATCACATCACAGCTTTGCTGATCTATGTGTCTTTTATTATCCTACTGAGATGAAACACGAATGGCAAAGTTAATAAAATGGCCATTCATTATCTTTCATGCATATTGTCTCTTTTTTAATGTTTTATTTAGTCATTTCCACATTAAAAAGCAAGAGTGTAGAGCTCTAGTACTATTTAACCTCGTGACACTGGTCATATGAAGGTAGGATTTTTCTTTCTTTCTTTCCCCCTGCAAATGCCATCCCAGTTACATGATAGTCATGACCATTCATTATCATTAGTTAAACCAGTTCCCTGGGAGATGTGCTAATAAAATGTCTAAATTATACATTGATTGAGTGCATATGTTATATACTGACGCTTGGACATAAAGTCTAAGTACAGGTGTGGTTGGCAAGAAACATTTATATGGGTACGTTGAATTAGTGGGATGGTGTATAATTGTAACAACTTGAATTGTTGTTTCCAAGAGTATTGGAAAAGGACGATGTGAAGAAGGTCTCACTATTTCTGGAATGACACAGTCTGGGATGATCAGATCACATCGCAGATGAAATGCAACTGTGCAACAGTAGCACCCTGCTGCTCTACGGAACGGAGTTTATATGGCTAAGGAGTTTGAGTAGATGTGGTGAAATGCTAGGCAGTGGATCCTTCCAATGTATGTATGTGTTGTGAATCAACAGTGCCATAAACTGTTATAAAAAAAAAAAGTGTAAGAATCAAGGAAGTAGAACAGGCATGTATTGCATGAATTTTGGAAGGAAATGGAGAGAAAGGGGAGATTTTTGGAGAGAAGAAGTTATGCCCTGTTTTCTAGGGTTAGATAGAAAGGTAATATAATTGGTTGAGAGGTACTGAGAGGATAAGAGTTAGGCTGAAAAAGTAAGTATTCACAGAAAGGAAGACTCAGTCGAGAGTTTCAAATACACTTACCTACTTTGGAGATGTTATTTGCAGCATGCTTCAATTCTTTCACGTGTGGTTTTCTCTTTGTCAGTTTTTATTCAGCCAGCTCTGTTCTCTGCTGCACCCCTTTATAATTTCTTTGTATCTTTTCCTCTTCCATTTAGTTCTTCACTGGGGGACTCAATTCATTGATGCATGCTGTGAAATGCTCCTGAAATGCTGCACTAGAAGAAGGATAGAATATGTCTACTAAACCTATGCAACAGTTTTCCACTGTTTGTGGTACAGAGCGGTTTTCACTCAATGTATTGCATATATACTATACTATTTCCGCCTCCTGGGTATTTGGGAAATTTTGCTATTTGAATTTTAATGCTAAACTCAGAACTGTAGCTTTGAGTTGATTTTATTCTTACATGTACACGAGGACGTATCAGCCAATAATTACGAATGTGAAAAACAAGCTGCAGTGGAGAGTCAATAATCCAAATACTTCTGTATATCACACATCCTCCAGATTGTTAGCAAATTTCTCTTTGATAACGACATGTTTTCTTTCGCACTGGCAAAATGACATGACATAACCCTTGGCATTTGAGAAGAACATGTATTTTTTTCAGATGGATTAGTTCAGGTAAGCAGATCTGATTCAAATATTTAACAGATTGTCCATAAATCTGACATTCATGGGAAGCTGTTAATTCTGAAGTGATCATAAACACTTCACGAATGCAGAGACTTCAGTTAGCGCATAACTCACCAAAGACTAGAAACTGTGATGGTTGCTTCTGACAAATCTTTCATTGATGTGTGTGTCTAACCATCAAAAGATGAACAAAGAGTCAGCACGTTTTGTAAAATACTCTCCTTATTTAATTCTTCTGTAAAAGTATTTGACATCTTTTTAGATTATTTCTGGGATTTACTTTTTGTTGCAATCAATCTTGATTCAACAAAATGTTCTTGCCAAAACATTTTTAATAATGAAACAATTACCGCAGTAAGTTTACATAACCAATGAGTTTTCATTGTTTCTACTACAGTAGTATTCGTTTCTGTATTTCAGAGTAGTGTCTGCTAGTCAGTGTGGACCAAAGATTGAATTTCTTCATTAAGGCTTAAAGTTAAAACAGTTTATTGGATAATTCTTCATAATTGCGGTGACTCTAGTTCTGGGTTAAAGCTAGGGGCAGCAGCAATGCAGTAGTTAGACTGTTCCAGCAAATTCCACCCCAGCTCTAGAGAAGGAAAAGCCAGGCTGTGTGCACAATAATCGTCATTCCTGCCACCCACAGATGTGGTGCATCCCTTAATTTTTCCTGCCCACGTGACTGTCCTTGAAGGAACAGTGAGCACTAAGTGCCAAATGTCTCTGTGAGGGCCTCCATGGTAATTCTTGCTATGGCCACCAGGATACACCTGTTTGCTAGCAGAGTAAATAATCAAGGACCAACCCAAAGATAAGCTGTATTTCAATCTGAGATTTCACTGCAGAGACCGGGGCATGGGTGGCATCCCTGCTTGCCTGCCTGCGCTTCAGGCTGGGCAAGGAGCAGGCTGCCAGGTGCTGCGCGCTTCTGCGGCGCTGGAGGGGTGCTCTCACCGATGCCCACCTCTGGGGCTGTGGCACAGGCTGCCCACTGTGCTGCGCTGGGACTTGTGTCTGAATCACTTTGTGCCCCGGTCTTTGCCAAATAGCCACCACAGCTCTTTGGAGGTGCACAGAGCACTGCGGTTGGCCACATAAATGTAACCTCCAATGAAGGCTTAAACAAGGCTGCTGCGGTGGGTGGGTGGACCTTCAGCTGTAAGCTCCCTCCTGATGGGCAAATTCAATCATTTTGGTATTGCTTTTCTGCACGATTTGGGGACCTGTCCTCTTCTAAACTCGTTCTGTCTCCTTCCAAAATGCGTGGCACTTGCTTATGATGCCAACTGCATCTTATGATTAAACAAGTCTTGCAGCAAACTGTGTGCACACAAGTGCTAGATTCGATGGTGTTCAGCAGCTTTCCCAACGTCTATTTCAGATGTACTAATTGGTCACAATAAGTTTTCCCCGATTTTTCCCATCTTTATTCTTACCAAGGGACCTGGTTGTGCACAGTGTATGGGCCGCCCCACATATTTTGCAGCAGGCATGAGGATAAATTCCTGCTCCTGTTCTTTTAAATAGTTTTCAATCTGATTCTTCTACTGAAGTGACTAGCAGCTTCCTTCATGTTGTCCGAAATAGTGGCATTTTGAAATGATCTAGATATGTGGGTGCAACTAATGAGGAGAGTAAAACAGAAGAAGCAAACTTCAGAGCAAGATTAAAAATATACTATGGAAATAACCTGTCTAGGTTTTGACAGATGAAATTTGAAGACAAATGATTTGTCTTTCAGGCAAAGGCATTTTTAAAAGAAAATTTAAATGTAATGCATGAGGAAGAGTTGTGCTGATCTGAAAAGGAGGATTAACTGACATGATCTTGATTGTAGGGTCATTATACTGCTACCTTGGAAAAAATAAGACAAACAAAAAAAGTTAAGAGGAGGTCAGGGCAGTGACTTTTAGCGGCTTAGCCCATGGGGGAAAAAATGTAGCATACAGAATTGCAGAATGCAGGAATCGCCTGATTGTGGCAGATTTATGGGCTTTGTGGGGAACAGAGGGCCATGTTGCATTTCTACCACAGTTCTGCCGTCCCCAGACCTGGGGGAGGGAGAGCAGCCAGAAACAGCCTTCCCCAGAAATGTTTCCTGAAACGAGGGCTGCAGTGAAAACTATCTGGGTCTCTGGTTTGACTTAGCAATCAGGTCGTGCTGGAGCTGTGACATTGCAGTCACTCCTGCAGCAAAAATCTTTGTATGGAGGAAAAAAAAAAGAAGTGTTGCTAGATTGATAAAATGTGCTCATCACATAATCTTGTAGCGCTGCTCCGACAGAAAAATGTATAACAATATGTGCAATTTATTGATAAATGTCAGCCTAAATAGTCTGCGAGAGAAGGGGGGGAGAAGAAAGCTATACATTTCCCACAAGCACCCCCTCAGGCAACAGCTTGAGCAAATACAATACATGCGATGCAATAAACTAAGATTATGGGACTTCACCGCAGACAAGCGCGGCCTTCACCGTAGGCTAAGTAGGCAGTCACCTCAGCACTATATTTAAAGGGGTACTGGAATAACACAGATAACATGGTCATTCTCCAGCACTCCAGCTCAGACCAACTTTTCTAAGATTGTTTCAGTAACACTTGTCTTTGTGTCTCATAGGATCTTTCCGTCACATTTATGTAGAACCTCAGCACTTGCGCATCTTCAGTCTTGCTCACACGCATGGTTTTCATCAATGCAAGGGTGAGCGTTGGTGTGAGCTTGATTGACAGCAGAGCTGCTTACTCCGGTTTCCAGCCCCTTCAGGCTGTGGTTGCCTGCTCTGGATTCTCTGCATGGGGCTTGACCCTGTGCAGGGGCAGAGCTGGCTGCGATCTTGTGTACCTAAACCCAAGATGTGTACATGGGCTCCCGGAGAGCCCCACTGCAGTCAGGGTGGGCCATTTTGGCACAAGGCTGCGGACCAAAGAGATTTACTGCAGGGAATGGAGCATTAAAAAATGTTTCAGTCTTTCAGCAACACACGACAGAAGACGGGCTGAGGGAGTTTTCAGACAAACAGCTGCAGTTTGAGGGTACAGATACCATTTTCATGGTGGGGATGATGGGGTTTATGCTATTGTCTTGGTCCAGTTCAATTCCTTCTTGTTGCAAGCTGCATTTCAGTAACTAACACAAAGTGACTGCAATCAGACTCTACCTTCCTGCAAGAAAATGAAATTTTAAGGTGGCAATATGACAACATCTGGCCTGAGGATATTCTAAGCTTACATTGTCAGATCTCTGCTGAAACACAGACTTTCTCACTGGTGGCACACGTAAGCAGCAAAATACTAAACAAATAAATTTTTCTGTGTACATGAGAGCTCTTGTTTTGTAAGTGAAAGACACTTCTAAAAACTCCATGAAACAGAGGTACCTCAGAGTTAAAAAAACATTCACTATTGGTATAGGATTGTATAATATAGTTTGGTATGGTATGGTATGGTATGGTATGGTATGGTATGGTATAGTATAGTATAGTATAAAGCAGCTCGGATTTGGAAAGGATCTTAATGAGAACATTTAGTCTTCACTACTCTTAACATTTTTTCTTCAAATAAATACTTCTACTTGTGCGTGTGAGATTTGGGGTGCTTCATAATGAGACATGCAATAAACACCTAAAATAAAAATTTAAAATATAAGTAGGTTGTTCTCCTGTACTACCAGCACCTAAGAAGACTTTGTCCATGTAGGCCTGCTAAAATACATACAAGCTGAGGTACTTTTTTTTGATACTAAGCTGAGGACACAGAGAAGCATAAATCACTTTTTTCCTCTTTACTGCTGTTTTCCCCAGTCAGTTTTCCCATAATGCCTCCGCAGAAGCTGACAGTTGGATGCAGCACAAGACCCTGCTGGACAACTGTCAGGTTTGTTGAAGGATATTAAAGAGAACTTGATCATGTGTCAGCTCTCTTCAAAATACACTCACATTGGAAAAGTGATATATCTGTCAAAGCAAGGACTTCAGCATTTGGCAGAACAGGCCATTTTCACAAACAAAACTGTCCAATTACATTAGGGGGCATGAACTTCAGGTGTGTATGCCAGGGACAGAAAGATCTGCAGCCACACATCACAGAGACTGTCTCCTTAAGCCATATGGTTGGATGTGGGCTGCATCTCAAGCATAGTTTATGCTTCATAGATTAGGAATTAATTTAAAATTATCAGAAACATAAATTGCTGCTTTGAACTTCTACATGAACTTTTTTTTTTTATTTCACTGAAGGCTGCCAAGAATTCATTTTAGGAGAAGAGAGAGTGGAAAATTTATCAAGTTTGATTAGATGATTAAGAACTAAGCTATGGAACAGAAATGCTTCTTTCTTGTTTTGTTTTTTAAATGCTTTTAGGAGGACTAGTGTGAGTTTCGATTAAACAACATCATTGGTTAGGAAACAAATTGTGCCTGAGAGAATAACAGCAAAGACTTTTTCTTGGAAATATGTTATACTTGAGTTTTGGTCTTTCTTGGCTCACACAAAAATGCAGACATTTGGTGGGAGTGAGCTTTCAAGTTAAAACTGCTTGTATCACACACAATATCCTGTGTGTGGGGAACTGTTATATCTAAGTTCAAGAAAACCATCAAGATACAGTGATGAGGATGGAAACTGTCTTGATCACATTGTTTATGCCAAAATGCTCATTTTTGTGTACAAGAAATTTCAGACTTCATCTGTGTGTGGAGGTAAAACACTGCAGCGTAGTCAAGTCATATAGAGTCTTTGACAGGCACAATTTACTAAGGAAGAGCTCAGTTTTGGGAGTAGTGTTAGGAGATCCTAAGGTGAATTTAGCTTTTATAGGTTGCTTATGATTCTATTAAAGAACTGCAAACATCTTAAAGGTCCCTTCCAACCTTAACGATTCTATGATTCTATGATTTGAGCAACATTTTAATATAAATTATGTTAAGATTTCAGAATGGAAATGTGAAAAACATGACATTAAGACAAAGTTTCTTTTTCCAACTAAACATCTGGGCTAAATTTTGTGCTGACCTTTACCTTGTGCAATCCCACCAAAGGCTGTTTATTAAAATGACAGCTCTCAATATTATTTTTTTCCTTTTCTTTCCCAATTTGCAGAAGCAAAATCCCACTTCGATTATCAAACTGATTTATTTTGAATGAAAATAGCAATTCTTCTTTCACCTCCTCTGAGACAAAGTATTCCATGTGTGTTCTCAGTTCCAGGAGAACAAGGTACCTCTTCTTTGCCTTCTGGTTACCCTGTGCTTCCTTAGCCAAGTCCCCACTCAGGAGCAGGAAAACTAACAGATAATTATAGTTTATGTTGTCAAATAAAGAAATATGTGCATACATATACAGGCATACACACAATTATGTGCACTTATGTGTATACGTACAGATGTTCTCCCACCTTGCTTCAGTTTCCTTGCAGGTAGGTCTTCAAGCTTTCTCCATTAGGAAAAATGTCCTCTTCACTTTGTCTTCACTTGCAAAAAAGATGTATTTTTAAAGCAAGCCAATACACAGCTATCAAGCTATCTGGCTTTAAATCTTTGTGGAGACAAATCTCAGGCAAGATTTCCATGAAGTGTTTGGGCAAGATTGTCAGTGTGCCTGTAACAGCTGAGGGTTTGAGCTTACTAGCTACCTTGTAGTAACTGCTAGAGGTTGTGAATGAGCCATATTGTGTGCTTACGAAGTTTTTCATATCTTGGTCGCCTCACGCTGAAGTAGATGAATGGCTCTATACCTTCTTTTTGAGGCCCTCTGAAAACTCAGAAAGACATTTCTGCAGTTGCAGTACTAATTTTATGTTCTCAAGATTGTTTTTATTCACAGCTACATTTGTCTTTTTTCTTGTGAGATCTCTGGAAAACAATAGAAGGAACCCTCCCTTGTCTCCACCTAGTCTTTTGTGTCATTGCCCTGATGGATGTAACCCACTTTTTGAGAAATAGGCACTATTCTGTGTTATTACATTTGTTTTAAAATCCTCATCTAAAAGTAGCTTAATTTCTGTAGAGCTGACATTATGATTGATAGGAATTTCTACATCACAGTCAGTAATCCTTAAGAAACTAAATACCTAAGTGGAAACAGTTGTAGTGAGGGCTTTTAACTGTATGTCTATGATAGCTGCACAGTAATGTGGTGACATGTCACCATGACAGTGATGTGACATGTCACCTCACACAATGACATGTGACAACTACAGAGTAACTCTGGCACTACGGGATAAATCACAGTTTGTGTGTAACTGTGATCAGCTCTATAGCTACCGATCCAGTTCTGGTACAGATACAACACTTCAGACTAGCTCCAAACCTCACTGTTTCAGATCAACTGGCCATTGGGCGGATGATGATGATTTGAGGGAGGTGAAGTTATTTGTATAGAAATCTTCAGCATGGGCTCGGTAATGGCTTTTCTGCTTGCCCGCAACTCATGGCGCACTGCAGGTAACAGCTGACTGGTGGGGACCTACGTCTGTTAACTCCTGCCCCGTGCAGGTAGGCTAGAGGGGCCGTGAGTGCACTGATCCCCTCTGCTTTCCCTGTTCTCCAGCAGGAGAGATGAGTTAGCGTGGATGCGACAATGAAGGGCCACGGGCAGCTCCACTGCTGACTGAGGAGCAGGCATAGGAGGCATGGTTTGGTTCTTGCCCTACTAGAAGCACAGGTATGCTGAGCTTTGGTGGGACTGGGAAACTGGGCTGCTTCCCAGCCTCACCTCTCTGCATCTCAGAAGTCAGTCTGGTCCGCTGGTACTACCCAAATGAAGCAGCCTTTGCTGCTTGTTTTGAAAACAACCTCTTTCTCATCCAAACATGTCACTGTTGTGAGGGTTGGGTGACTGTCAGACCTGAAGCAGCAGGTCTGAGCTTTCACAAATTACCACATTTTTTAACTCTTCCTTAAAAATATAAAAATCCCTTCCCTTCTCTCCTGACCCACAGTGCGTCCTCCCCATCCCTGTGGTGCCTGTACTCCTGGAAGGTAATCTTTGTGTGACACCTTCAAAATTTTTAGCCTTATGAATGTGACAATTGATTTCATAATATTTTTTACGTATTTCTTTATAATTGTCCAGTCCCATTCAAGGACTACGTAGCTGGAGTCATATCTGAAGATTAATGTTTATATAAAGAGCAAGCTCTATTTTGATTGCTAAGAGCTAGATCTGAAGGAGATGTAGACGTTGTGGTGCTGACCACTGCAGAGCCTGGCACATAAGGGGTCTCTCATTGTGGACCCAGCACCTCGTGCACGCAGCCTCCCAGCTCAGAGCTGCGAGGAGTTAGGAATAATGTCCGTGGACAGACACAAACAGTCGTGTTCAACTGTAAGACAGAATTACAGCAGGATTTATTACAGTGCATTCAGTGTCCAAGCTAACACACAGTGAGTCTCAGCTGCAAGTGTGGGCACAGCAATGGGCTAATTCAGCTTTATAAATTTTAGAGAGGCACTGGCTTTTGCCTGTCTGGCATGTAGGGTGGGTGCAGCCATTGCGAGAATATTAGCGCTCATCTCTTTGGTAACCTAGTGTTTCAGAAAAATGGGTTTAAAGGCTGCCATCAGCCTATTGAAGCTAGTCCACTGTAGAAAAGCGATTTCACTCAACAGGACATGGAGAGCCAGCCTGAATATTGCACTGTAGCTCACATCTGAGATGAGAAGATAGGAGCAGCTCTTCATTCTGATGTAAAACACCCTGCTTGTATACTTTTCTGTGTAGTGAAACATCTTCGGTGTACTTCTGCCCTGAAATCTCTACAAGGTTGGATAAGGTTGTCTACAGGGAAAAATATGGATTGGGCTTTGTTCCCATGGGTGCGGCTGCGTTTTAAACAAGAGCAACCCCATTGCTCTTCACATCAGGCCCAGTGTTTCGGTAAGGTGCAGGGTGTGCTCTGAGAGAAACTTTGCAGAACCAGAGGAACGCTGTCTCCAACCTGACCAGGTTTGTACGTGAGATAGATGCTGAGCTCTGCATTGCAACCAAGGCATACCCACCTTGTATGTGTATGTTACACACATCTGTGTGTACACACACATACACAAATCTGCCTGTACACACACACACACACACACACACACAGTTTTTTGGCATCCAAAGGACTTTAAAGTCCAAAGGCAAAGCCCAGCTGAAACAGTGAATTGATCAGTGCATTTAAATTGTAGCTGAATCATTTTTTCTCCAAATTTTCCACTATAACAGTTTAAAATCCTTTCTTTAAGATAATTGTCAATATAAAACATACTGTATGTATGAACAGCCCCGTGAAGTTCTGGTATGTATATTTTATTGGCATTTATGATACATATTTTATACTAGTTGCCATTCACAAATAACAGAACATACTTAAACTTGTGCTGGTAAACTTTTATACCTCTTTTTCTCTTTCCTTCCTCATCTTGCTATCTGTATAGGAATCATGACAATAGAGAACTGCACTGCCAGTACAATTTCAACTTCACAGTAACCTCAGTTGACATAACGATTTGACATATTCACGGTTATGGCTATGTCAGGCTCTTCACAAGCTTCAGTTAGTGGAATAGCTCCTCCAGTTGACAGATGACTTACTGGAAAATACAAGGGGATCTTAAATTTTAGTTCTCCCTCTGCTTTGTTCCATAATTTAATCTCTTAATTGGCATGCAGAGTACGTCCTTTAATTTAATGAGCTGTATGGTGACCTACACTGGGTTTTAGTAAAGATCTTGATGCATGTGATGCTCAGCTTCCAGCCAGCACTAAAGGCTCGCCATGCAAGAGCTCAACAAGTGCTGAGAGAAGGTGAGAGAAGAGCAAAAAAAAAATAAATGTTAATATCAGTAAGACTCCTTACCAAACTTGAGGTCTAAGACTTGCTCTTTTATTAATGTGAAAAGCCTTAAAGACCTTTAGATTTACCTGGGTATACCCTAGTTGGGATGGTGGGAGAGGACAAGCTGGCCCATCATCTGTGAAAGCTGAAAGTTCAAATTTTTCAGTTCAGCTTCCACCACATTCTGGGATTGCTTCCCAATATAGCAGGTACCTAATGAGTCTTTGCTTCAGACCAGTATGTCTTCCAAAAGTGGACTTTTATTTTTAAAGCAATTTGTGGGAATGTCAGAACATGTGGGTCATTTTGGTCTCCTGGTTGGAAACTGGCCAGTGGGTTCAAAGCTGGAGGGAGACGAAGTTTGCAAACAGACAGGCTGTGATGACCCCACCTTAAGGAGAAAAGGGCTTTCATACTTTGGGCTTGCTGGGCAAGCAGGAAAGCCCTGATGGCCTCAGAGCAGCACCCATGGAGCACCCAGCAGGTCACGGAGCTGCTGCAGGGCACAGGGGCGTTGGGTACCGTGTCCTGGCCCGGGCAGCACTGGCACCCTGGCAGCTGTAGCGTCTCGGGGGTGGTTCTCCCTGTCTGGGCACAAATCCCAGCAGGGGAGCCTGGCAGGGATTTTAACAGCTTTTTTTGGCATTGTTCTGGCTCACTCCAGACACAAGGGGTCCCAACAAGGGTTTGAAGACTGTTGAACTCTGTGTATATATGTGCAAACTCTGTGCTTGAAAGCGGAGGGATAACCCAGAGTTTTAGGTGTGGGCCTGTAAAGCTGGGAAATAGTTACCTCCTAAAATGTAGGTAATGATTATCGCTGTGAAAGCTGAGAAAAATCTGCTTGGTAAGCAAGCACTCTAAAAAAGTCAAAGCATTAAGATGGTTTAATTGGCTTAATTTACTTCCTGTTACTTTAAAATATGCCTGTTTAAGCCTTGACATTACAGCACTTCAAGATGCTCCCTCTCTGATGCTGCATCAAAGCAGTGTTGAAGCAAGAGGGGCTGTAGTTTAAAGTGGCAGCTCTAAAAATTACGGTTCTCCTCTTGCCCTCCTTAACTCCCAGCAGCAAAATCCCAGCCCGATTAGCAGACTGATTTATTTTACATAAAAATAGTAATCTCCCTTTTTGCTCGTCTCCTCCCAGTTGGTGAATTCCATTCCTGACATCTGCAATTTCATCTGGATACTGTTCTATTTTTTCTCCACACCCCACCTTCAATGCGTATCGAATTGCCGGGTGCTGTTAAGCATCTGCTATATTTCACTGCAGAAGTGGGTGCATTTGGATGATGAATTGAATATTTCCTATATATGAATAATCTTCAATATTCTGCTTATATCCTTTGGGGTGAAACACATTATGGGTCACATTTTAAAACTGTTTAGGTCCCTCGCTCAAATCAGCCATTTAAATAACTAAAAATCTTTCTTTTTGATAGTGACTTTTATTTATTATTACTTTGTCACAGTTTCTAATTAAATTAATTTATTTTATACAGCAGTAAAGGAGAAAGATTAAGACACAGTTAGTATGCCGTACCCCTTGGTACATCCAGGATGAAGGCCATCTCAGGTGCGTGTTGGCACGACCATGGAAGTGTAGAGCCAGGCCTGATGGCAGCAGCTAGAGGAATGTCATACTGTGGGATATCGGTAAAATGGTAGGAGGGCAATTTTTTCCTCTTTGCATTCCTATGGTTTTAGTGAGTGAAGGAAATTGCTTTGCCACGCTTCCGATCTTCCAAAGCTGGCTCACTCAGATTTCAAAGCTTGTGAAAAATCAGGGGAGTTCCAAAACGATTTTGCGAAACCTCAGATTTTTGGCTTTTTGATGAAGGGAGGGAATTTGCTTGCTCATGTCTTCACGTGTTCTGGATCATCAGTGCATCCTGGTGTCTGTAACCAGGCCCCATGTGTCTCCAGTCTCTGACGCCAGAGGTGGCTCTGCAGGGGCAGAGGTCTGCCACCCCACGGGGAGGGGTGGGGGGGCAGGGAGAGGGCAGGGACAAGACCAGCCCTGGTTGTTTGCTAGGTGCTGCCAGAGGCTGGGGCCTGAGAGTGCCCTAGGAAGAGACCACATTTTGCCAGGACCATATTTTCTTGTTTTTTTTTCCCATAAAGTCCAAGTAATTTCCCAGCTTTGTTTATATTAAAGTTGGACCTTAGACTAAAGCAAGGGTGAAACCATTTTTCTTGTCCTGGTTTCTAATAAGCTCAGGTGAGCTTGCAAAAAGCTCCCTTGAAGACCCTATTGACTGGAAGAGCATCACATTTCATGTTTGCTGAAAAACTCTGTCATCCCCTTGCGATCAAAATGACGTTGAAGATATGAATGGGGTCATCCAACTTGTCAAACATTTTGGAAGACAGAGTGAAAAGTCTTTCCTTTTCAGAGGATACTTAGAGGTGAAAAGGTAGAGAGCAGCAGCTCCTGGAATCACTTCAGTGTGGAGGTGGTGTTTCAGAAACAGAGGGTGAGGGATCAGGAGCTGGAGTAGGACTGGTTAAAATGCTTTGTGCATCCCTAGAGAAAGAGAGGGGAGAGAGGGAACGAGAGAAAAAAGGGAAAGAGGCATTATATCAAAACCAGGTGATCTTTGTCTAGTATTGAGCTGGAGGTTTTGCTCAGCATTAATCATACTAGAAACCAATTTTCATCCTCCTGTATTAGTGATTTCAGGAAAAGGGGCATTTGGAAAGAAGAAAAATGCAAAGAAACTTGACTTGAGGTATTTAATGGTGTGAGTATGTAGTGAAAACCAATCAGTTCTTCCTTTTCATGTTAAGTCCCAATATAGCAACAACCTGTTGTTCACTAAAATTAATGGCAGGTACATTTAGAACAAATGAGAAGATATCTTCCTTCACCCAGCATGTCCCCAGCCTCTGAAATTCACTACCACAG
This sequence comes from Ibidorhyncha struthersii, assembly GCA_013398815.1. NCBI lineage: Eukaryota > Metazoa > Chordata > Aves > Charadriiformes > Charadriidae > Ibidorhyncha > Ibidorhyncha struthersii. The sequence goes on from VZSZ01010485.1 coordinate 164,635, forward strand.
CAGGTCATAAGGACCACTAGTGTAGCTGGAAAAGCTACAGAAGTTTCTGTCGAAATACCATCACTTATAGTTATACTTGCTAAAATACGAGTGATCTAACCACAGCTTATGTTCAGAGTCTACAGTGATCTCTGAACTAGCTGGGAAAAACTTCGGTCCTGTGGGTGCTCTAAGATGGCAGAGTTTTACTGTTCTCAGACGTTCCCCTAGTTTTGTTATTTTTGTGGCTTGTTAATTTTCTTTTTTTTTATACATCTTTTCCTTTTATAAACCATTGCTTTTTAAAAAAGATGCCTGAGATTTGCTGTTAAACTTCCATTTGCCAGAAAGTTTTTTGCTCCATGCTGTAAACAGCTGCATGAAAATTAAATACAAGATGCTAAAGATCGATGGGCACAACTGATTGCTGTTCCAAATGAGAATACCAAGCACTAAGAGACTGAGAAATCAAATTGATGACCTGTAAAAAATAAATTCCGATTAAGAAATATCAGGTTGAGAGAAATTCCTGAAAGCAAGGAGACAAGGGAAGATGAAATACTTTTGAGAGTGAATGATGAAGCTGTTGGTTATGGGTAATTTTGAATTCCCTTTACAGTCTCTTACAGCACATCAGCTCTATGGCTGATCAGAAGAAAAACCTGTATGGCGGCTAGGGATGTGTCAGCACCGGGGTGGTTAGTAAGAATTTGTGTTTGTACTATGGCTCTTCTGCATAGGCAGGTACTGAACATTTATGCATTGTTTTTTCCCAACTGGACCCCCTGCAAAGGAGTATCTTTGAGCTTGCACAGAAATCTTTCTGCATGTTCTTACAGTCAACATTACATTATCATCTTCTTCAATAGTAGTTTAGTTTATCTACGACATCTGATTGGGATACTTTACAATTAAGAGTATTGTTTTATACAGACTCTCAGAGGAGAGCTTATGGACATATTTTGGTGCCCGATTTCAAGAACCTGACCCTGCAGACACTTATTGGCATGAATCTTAAGTATATGAGTAGAGCCATTAAGGTCAATACGACTTTTTGCATGACTAAGGCTCAAGCAAGAAATTATTTCCAGGGCTGAGCCCTCAGCTTGTTAACTCTTTGGTAGACAAGACTCATGTCTCCTCTTTATCCTAGGCATGCTGTGGGCCCTCTAAAAGCCAGACCATGGTCCACATTTTCAAAGACAGGGGCCGTGTCAGTACACTCTCAAGACTTTGTCTCTTTGTGTGTTTATGACAATTGCAGGAGCAAAACCCCCAAGGGCTGTAGAGGTAAGTGAGCAAACCCAGCTTTCCTTTGACACCTCTTTGTAATTTTACTTGCCTTTGCTTCTAGTGCACTGCTTGTCCCTCCAGCTGTATCACTACAGCAGAGACACAGTGGTAAATCAGGCCTTGATGACTTCTGGAGAAGGCGTCTGCATCTGAATTTTGGTCTCAAAAATGGCTTAAGAGGAATACAAATTGAAGATAGGTTCCTTTACTCTGATATGGATTTTCATTTGATTTTTACTGTATGTTTTCAAAAAGAACTGTCAGTGTGTTTGTTCAACTGAGTATATATGATGTTATAATTGTTTTGTTTAGTACTGTAAATATTATGTGTGATTAATCTTGTTCATGCTGGAAAGGTATTTGAGTTTCTTACCAGACAGTATATATTTAAGGTTTGCTTTATTTATGTGGAGAAAATGACAAATACTCTAGCTGAGGGAACAGAAAAAATGAGAGCAGTGCACTAAAAAAAATCTAGGTTGGAAACTGGGGAACAGTGCTGCTCTGCTGCGCTCTGGGTTGGGGTGACGCTGCGCTGTGGAGGGTCAGAGCTAAAGATTGCTGGCAACTGTCACATCCAACCTGAGATAACAGAGAAACTAGAAGGAGCCAGATGAGCAGGATGTGACCCTAAAGGGTAAGGAGAATAAGCCAGAGAGCCTGGAGGAGGCGTCTTCCCCAGAGTTTAAATCTTTTGTAAATAGCTTGTTCCATCACAAGTACTGATATCATGACCCTGAGCTATTGAAGTTGCTGCTTTCAATAGATCCTGGAGGCTCCATTAATACTGCTAGATCATTCACACAGGATGACATGATATTCCTTTCCTTTCCTTTTTTTTTTGGGGTACTTCCTGAGCAGTGTGCACTTAGAAAAAAAAAAAAGGCAAAAAAACCCCAACCACCTTTCTCCAAGAGTGCATCTACTTAAAATGTAATAATAAATTGCACCCCATTAGGGTTAAAATAAACACAGCTACAGCCCTGCCATACTTTTGGGAAACACCGCTGTTCTATTTTATTTTAATACTGCAGGACTGTTTTGCTCTCACTCCACACCAGCCTCACAAATCACTAGTGCAGTGCTCTCACTAACTTGTCTGTATTATGTTCATTTTCTGGGTGGCAATAAATATTAGAATAAAATAAACTAAAGACTGCTGGCTGGGGCTCTGTTAGCTATCTTTATGGTTTCCACGGCAGCTGAATGACAGCTCAGGCTGGAAGCAAGCGGCCCCTTTTCACCAAGTAAATTTAGCCTTGGGAAGGATGAACATCTTCTAACTCTTGAGCTGTGATGGTTGATGCCAGTCAGTAAATCAGTCAGATTTTAATTATCGGACACATGACAGGGAGCAGTGACAGGCGGCAGTCCACTGGAGAGCATTCCTTCAAAGCAGCTTTAAAAACAGAACAGCACTTGAAGAGGAAAACCAAGTGAACAGAACACAGTCACAGCTGAATTGCAGGACATTAATAGCATGATGGAATTCCCTTCCTAATAATTTTAACTGCTTCTTGGCCACAGCCTTCCAGACCAAGTAGATCTAATGCAGCTTTATTGGGAATTTATTTTTTCTAACCCCTCTTTATACAGACCTGTGGTTTTTAATAGAGTTTCACACAGTTACTTGCATAAGCAGCTGTTTGGTGCAAAGAAAGCAGTGACAGATTTATAATGCAGCAAAACCTGCTAATTGGATAGATGAAATTGCATTTCTGACAGTGGCCCCTCTATGAAAATTGGTAACATACCTCACAATGATTTGCGTATGTAAGAACTTGATTATTTATTATATTTTGCCTTTTATGTTAATCCTATGATTAATTCTTGGGTAATTACCTACAAACACCTCCCTGGAAGCCTCTTTAGATAATAAGGGCTTGGTGGTTAGTGAAAGGTTACGGGAATTTTACAAAATCTATTTAGAGAATTCTCAGGATATTTAGAAACACTTTATAGTTTCAATGTGTATTTGGGGGAAACTGGGGAATCACTAAATATTAGCTAGATTATTTTTTTTTGAAAGAGCTATTAAAGGAATCAAAGTAATCTTTGGAAATTATCACTGAGCTAATAAAAAGCTTAAAAGAAAATGTAATAATAATAATAACAACAATATTAACAACAACAAAGCTCTTCGCTATTCAAAATATATTAATGTGCTACCTTTCCAAGTGGGCAGCTTGCCATTATTTGTTAATTGCGATACGTGAAAAGGAAACTGAAGTGTAGCCTTAAACTGTTCTGCTGTTTCTCTTGCACTGGTTTAAGTTCATTGTTTAGGCTCCCATGCTGAAATCGAGAGGAAGCCTTTGATCACGCTCAGTCACAGGGGATGCTGTACAACCTTTCACGCTATAGCCACGCTGCCGTAGTGCACAGGGCACCGCGCACGCGGGGTGACCTGCCCCCACTCAGGCAAACCCATTCGGTCTACCAACAGAACACAACGCGGCACAATTCAGAGCAGAGCTTAGACTCTGCTGAGAATACATGATGCTGGGAAAACAAAAATAACTTTTGACTTAATCTCGGTGACGATCAATGATTTTTCAATGAGTAACCCACAGCCAGATACAAATAGGCCACGCTTTAGTATTGGACCTCTCTTCTTCTATGAAAATAAATTCTTTCCTACTGTCACAAAAATCACCCGGCATCTGTAAATGAATCCCTTTTCCCAATGGGAATCATACTGTGCACTTGAACTCTGATTTGGTTTTGATGTTCCAGGCTATGCTTCAAAAATAATTTTATTTTAAGGGCTTCTGTGGGAAGAGCTTTATAATAGGAACGCAGGTTTCCAACAAATGCATAACTGCTCAGCATTGTTGGAGTTTCTTGGTAATCATCTTCACAAAGCTAAAAAGGTTCATTTTTATTATTTGTTTTATAAAAAGAAATCTGTAGATTGTCAAATGTTCTGGTTTCCTTGTTTTGTTTTGTTTCTAAAAGAAACAGAGGAAAGGAAAAGTACCTTTTTTTTTAATGCCTTTATTTTCCAATCAGGTAATTCAAACATCCTCCCCAGCTGACAGGAACAGAGACTTAACCAGTACCTACCCAAAACAGGCTTGTCAAGTACTTGCCAGTTTCTAGTTGTCCATGGTTCTTAAAGCGTGGAACATGCAATCAGTGCTGTTTTGATACATCATGGGCCAAGACCAAGGGAAAGGTTCAGAGCCTGCTATGCAGGATGCTGTCTTGTGTGTTCTGGTTATAAGAGGATAACTCGGCATTCATGGGAGTGCCGTTTTCCCACTTGAAGTCAGTGGAAAAAGACATGAAGTGTAGTAACACAGGATAAACCCTTTGCTCTGGCTCTGTACCTGACTTCCAGCTGCTAAACTGCACTGGAAGACAGTTAGAAATACATTAAATATTTCCCAAATGCTCCTTTCCCAGGAAAACAATTGCTGCAATTGCTCCAGTGATGTTTTCTGGCTGTAGATGGGAGGGAATGAAGGTGTGCACACTTGGGGAAGGCTAACGGTGAATGGGGAGAAACTGTCCCTGCGACAAAACCTGGGAAGTAGGGCTCTTTGTGAATATCTAGATTTAGTCAGTTTAGGAGAATGATTCATGCCTCATTTTATGCCATATGTAAATAAGGATGTATCACTTGAGACTGTTGTTAGTGAAACATAGAGCAGAATCTGGACCTCGTGTGTTAAGTTCATTAGAGGATGAATTGTTTTATTATGTTTTTCACATGTATAAAGCGGGTTATTCAGGTGACTTAAATAGTAAGCTGTAATTTCTACAGAAAACAGAGGTTTGTAAGTAGACAGCAATATATGTCAGTGTTTTACTGTGATTATTAAATGTTACAGGAAATGCATCGCATAATCCATACCCTTTTGTGTTTTTTTATTTCTGTGTGAACAAGAGGATGTTATGGCTGCAGACAAAGAAAGAAATCATCCAGAACTGAGTTTGATGTAAAAGCACCACCCTCTTTATAAAGCAGCACCTTCTGGCTAGGGGACAAATAACCCAGACAAAGAAATAGCCCTTTCAGAAAGGTGGGAAGGTAATAAACCAACAGAAAACAGACGAACTAGGTCTTTTGCTAGCATAAGTCAATATAGCTTCATTGGGATGTAATCAAGTAGAGATATTTTCCTGAGAATTTTGCAGATTTGGGGAAAGAAAAACAGTGGAACTCAGAGGGCATTCCATATATTATCGGAAGCTTACGACATCCAGAAAAGGTAGCTTTCTTTACCTAGGTTTTAATATTAAGGAAAGTTTGTGTGGATTTCTAAGGGAAACACACTGCAGTGAATGGCAAAGCGATATTATTCACTAATACCAGATAAAAGATAAATTATGTCTTACCAAATGTGACAACCAAGTCCCCTCATTACAGGCAGTATTTTCACAGTAATATTTTCCTATTCCTGTGGTTTTAGTTGACAGTGAAATATATAATCATATACTTGAGCATTCAAAGAACCTGCTCATGATTTGCTGTTCCTCATCTGTGCAAAGAGAAGGGTTTCTGGGAGTTTTTTCTTCTCTTCTTGCAGTATTTTGCACTAGATAAGGAGAGAGAGAAACATGGGAAATCTAAGATGAAGCCTCTAATTTAAAATAGTGTGCCTAACTGCCAAATTTGAAATAGAGTCTGATATTTCCAGGCAAGGTTTGGTTTAGAAATAGGGTCCAGGAACAATATCTGCATACAGATTTAGATCTGAGCCTTTTATTAATCTGCTTATCAATCTGCTTGAGTGTGTGCTGGAGAGGGAAGAGGAGATGGTTGCAGTTGCGTTGGGCTGGACTATTGCCTGTTGGAAAGGGCAGGGTGATAGCCACTGCCCGTGACAGGGGTCTGAAGCTAGGTATCCTGACCCTGATCCATCACATTGGCCAATATAAACTGGGCACAAATGGTGCCATTTCAGTAATGATTTGCGGCCATTTTGTAGCATGTAAGCAAATGCTCAAGGCACGTAGTAAGGGAGGTCAGAACACATGTCTGGTTAACAAAATGTTTCCAGTGGCTGTCACTCAGGTGGTTCACTTCATCCTTTTGCCCTGCATCTCTGCCTCTTAAGAGATGTTCTTGGGCTTAAAGTGTGTTTAGAAATTTTAATTAACTAAGTCTAATAACAGTCTTTGAGAGGTAGAAGCTGTCTTCATCTGCCACTAACATGCAGCCACTCTTTTAATAGCGAACAGGAATGCTACTGAACAGCTTTGGGCAGGAAATAAGCACTGTCTTAGGCAGCTGAAAGCGTAGGTAGGCAGAGAGGATCTGGAAAGTGTCCAGAAGGCTGATGCAGAGAGAAAACGGCCAGGAACTCTGGTTTACATCTCATCTGAAGGCTTACTCTGTTAGCATTAAAGTTCCCCCCTTCATACCATGCTTGGTCATACTGGCCCATAAAAGAAACACGAGACCTCTTGAATCACTCTCCCCACTTCCTGCAGCACCCAAATATTTTTTGGAGATACTCTGTTCGGATATAGTCTGCACACGACCCCATTTCAATCTGAATTCTTATAAAGTCTTAAGACTTTAAAAATCATCTTGACAGACAAAAAAACAGTCAGTGACTGAAACTGGAAATTTCAAGTCTTATTGCCATCCTCAACTAGACCAGTTCAAAAAGTTTCTCCTAACGCTACGCTTATCAAATCAAAGCCTTACCGTTACCAGGATAATCTACTTTACAGCACTGGGAAGGATGAAGTATGTGCGAGGGTGCATTTAGCTGGGAGACCTTCTTAGCAAATGGAAGCTCAGCACTAGTCCTTTTGAAAAGTGAAGCTGAGCTTTTCTGGTTCTTAACAGGACAAATACCACCCTTGTTAAGCCAGACATCAGAAAAGTTTTGGGAAGCTTACATTTAAAGTGTGAACATGTAATTGTGCAGGGGTAACTTCATTTTTCTTTGGTTGGTCTTATGGCAACTTCAGATGGCAGAATGCCAGGAAAAATGGCGAGAATCGCAGAAGTCTTCTGCCCTTTACAACCTGTGCACAGTCATACTTCAGAGCAGGAGGAGGAAGAGGCGGTCGCGCACTTACAGTAGGAAAATATCCACTCTATTCCGCCCAAAAGGGAAGGATTTTAAATTGTCTGTTGCTATTATTAAAGCAAAAAACTTTGCAGAAGCAAGAGCAATTGTATGCTGCAGAACTTTATGTATACCTGAGCATTTAGAGTGCTTCTGAGTCAGGAATAGGTGCCAGAAGCTGTCTGATATATTTTTGGGTGGAATTACATTAGCTTCACTTGCAAAAAAAAGAAATGATTTGGTAGAGTAAACTATATCCATCAATGGAGAAGAAGTGGTCAGATGGGAAAGTATAATACAACTGGCTTAGGCAAAAGGCCTTTTTTTCCCAATTACAATTAATTTCAGTGGACTTGGGCCTACAAGCCCCTGGCCTTGGGCACTTTTCACATCATAACAGTTGTGGGGAGGGAAAACGCAGAGATGAAATGCAGCCATTCAAAACTAGCCCAAAGCTGTTCTAGCAAATAGACAGACTTTTCTCATTTTCATGAAACCATTGAATATATGAATTTCACTGGATTCACTTTTTTGTGCCAAAGAAGTCAACATAGTTCATCCTGGCATGTTCAAAATTGGAAGGATGTGATTGACAGAAGAGGGAGATGGCAGATTCAGAATATTCAAATCTTGCTGTTGCAGAGTTCACTGCAATACAAAAGATACACACACAAAGAAATACTGCTGACAGTCCATCCATTGTGCTGTGCCATATATACTTACTTTACATTCCCCTTTTTTTTACATTCCCTTTAAAATTATTGTTTTGTTTTATCTGTTTTACTGCCTCATAATTATTTTTTAAACTTCATATTATATTTTTGTATTTTAAGCTAGATTCCTCATGGGTCATTTTTTAAAATTAGAGCCATACGTATCGAAAATATCTAACTATATTTTCTCTTCCCATTAAGGTCTCTCTCACTAAGTTTTAATTTTATGTTTTGGACTGAGTGTGTCCAGAAATACAACTTATCTCAAATCAAGAGTATTTCTTGAGAAAATGTGGGATTTCAACTTGGAGCCAACAGGGAGCAGACACACAAAGCCCCAGTAAAGAGCCTTTGACCAAAAAGCACACTTACATTGTGCACAGAAGGATGCTATACAGAGATCCAAATTATCCTTAAACAAAGCAGGGCGTTCAATGGAAGCAGCCCCCCCCGCCCATGGTGATGTGATTCTTCATACAGGTACTTCTCCCTGTTTCTCTACAGAATAAATGCCCCAAGACTTGCCACAATCCAGAGAATGGGCTGAGCCCTGGAAACCCAGCCAAGTTTTTGTGAGACTAGACAAAGTAGCGTCATTCGAGGTGAGAGAGAGGCTTGATATGCATGTGCCCCTGTGACAGTGTTGGGCAGTGGTACCCCACAGCATCTTGCGTAGCTTCAGTGTCTGCAGAGACTCTTACCCTGTGCAGCTCAGCTCCCTTCAGTAGTTCATGAAGGAACAGGGCAAACATCTGGCTTCTGTTTGTTCTTTTATCCTCTTCCCCAATGCATCTGTTGAGGGAGTGTTTTGCTTTGAAACTTTTTAATAATATATAGGTACATTGCTATGCGTTTATGTCAGAGAGCACCAAGCCAAAGGCAATGCCTTGCACTTACTGCAAAGAGATTGGCGTCGAGCCTCAGTTGCTGTGGGATTTCACAGTCAGGGACCAGTCCCCATGGAAAGGTGGTAGAAATAGCCCTTTGCTGCTTCTTTTCTTTGTGCAGGTGGCATGGAGACCTGCCCTGGATGGTCCCCAGAGGAGGAAGCCCTGACCCGCCCAGGGAGGCCAGCCCAAAAAGGAGGCTGGGAGATGAACAGATCTCCTCCACCCTTCTATCTGCATCTGGGAAAATGGAGTTCAGGTAGGGTTCTGGCAGAGACCTCGGTGTGAGTGTGCTTCCAGGAAGCATGGGGAAGCAAATGGGTGGCAAATTCCAAGATTTCCGTGAAACCACATGATCTGTTTGGTGTAGGGAAGAAACACCTTTTTTTTTTTCTCCAGGGCAATGAGAAATCAGTCACAACTTTCGTGCCGGTGGAGGCAGTCCAGGCAAACTAAGCATTAGGAGACCACATGTATAGATGTTCCTTTGAGGTTCCCCTCCGCTGACCGTACACGTTTCCCTAAAAGGGGAAGCCATGGTCGGTAAAGCTCGCAGGTATGTTATGAAATCGGGGTCTCCATTCTTTCATTTCTTAGTTCTAAGGCACTCCCCAAGTAACTTGAGTCATAGCAGTGCGAGACCTCAAAACTCAGTCCAGCAGTCAAACGTCATCACATGATGAATGAATCCTGTCTGAACGCCGGCTTTATAAGGGAAGCAGGTGAGTCCTGTCTGGTCCTGAGTTCAGTTACGAACACTTCAAACGGCGCCAGCTAATACGTCTTCTCATCTCCTGCTTTATTTGCCATTAAACAATCCTTCCTCAGGCTTTCTTGTGTTCTGCATAGTCATTCATTTGAACTGCCATTCTCTTTGGCAAGTTGCAGGATTTTCAAATGCAGGTTAAAGCAGGTATTTCCCAAAGCAGATAGTGCACATACTTCTGGGAGCTCTTTGTAGCAGGTACTCTACTGAGGTCTAGCAGCTCCGGTTTGTCATTTGTCTCATTTCAATCTTATGATTAAACATTTTATCTTAACCCATCAAAACAGCCCTCCTTACAACACTAAATAGAACACTTCACATGAAAACTTTCCTGTGAAAAGAAGGTTTGTGGATATGAGACATACAGTAATTAATGCTGCTTGATAGAATCTGTAAATGTACACTGTAGCGATGCTATTTGCTTTAAGTACTACTTTAAGCAGGAAAAGGCAATGAATCCCCCTTCCAGTGTCTGATTTTATGTTTAAGAGCTAATGAACTGAATTCTTCGTAAACATTGGCAAAAGATGCAAATGAACAGACAGATTCTCCAAATGCAAAGGGACACATGAGAAAGAGCTAATTTTACACAATTGACTCTCTAACCTTTTTGGATCAGTGGAATTAGAGGCTGATTAATCTGCCATGATTAGCATTTATTGAAGCTTTTGACACTGCTGCATTGTTTTTCTTTTCCTTTTCTTTTGTGTCTCTGAGAGTTAACAGTTTATAATACATTTAACTGCCAGTCCATCACCCTGACAGGGTCATAGCTTTCCTTTATGGACTTTTAAAATTAATAACAGACAGTTCTATTTTGACATGCCCTTGCTTCTGCTGCAGAACTCGGCTGTTTAATTGTAGAGCTGGCCTCTTGTGGCCAAATGCTCCCAATGTTTAGCAAGGGTTGAAAATATGGATGTTAGGAGAAAAACTGGCAGATGGCTGACAAGGCATTTTTACTCATAACACACCAGTAAAACTTTAACTCAGAAGATTTAGTGCTAGAGCTTTGCAGTCAGCAAGCTGCAGCCATATGCAGATTTTTTTTTCAAACTTCTAAACTGATGGTTTTGCAAAGTGTGCATAAGCAGCCTTTATTGATTATGATGTTAAAAATTGAAAGCGTCAGTATCATTTAGCTTGAGACACTTTTAAAGAAAAAAGGAACATTCGTTTTCATTATGAATTCCTGATAGGCCAGACACTAGTAAGGTCTATGGTCTTTATTTTTTAAAACTGAAGCAAGGAACAGTCTTACTACGCTTTCTTCTAAAAGAAGTGTTGTATATATGAATCAAACAGCACCTAACATATATACAGTAACTGTTGGTTCTTACACATTCATAGACTCCAGATGATGTCCTGACTCATGAAAGTGACTTGTTAGCTGGATATAAAACCACAGACACCATAAGCCTAGGTGATAGCTTCACAGCCTAACTTTCAGACACAAGTTAGTATTTATAACACTCTCAGTACCTATCTATCACTGCAAAAAGCGTGTTAAATAACTTTAAAGGCCTGACAAACCCACAAAACTAGGAAATGAAGATTTATGGGTGCGCAGTCCATGAATTCATTCTATTGTGCCCAGGTGTTACGGCACACACAGCAGTGACATACGTTTGCTTTAGTTTAACTGCGAAGTGATGCAAGTACAGTATCACAGGTACGCTGCAGTGGCCGGGCAACACTCCACACCATTTTTTCCATTCAGTGCAGCCAAACTTTGTGTTCCGTCACGATATATGGTACAAAGTAGCTGGTTACTTACATCCTTTCTACCTGCTTCTATACCACAAGACATTAATTCACATATATGGGCTAATTATAAGCATACTTTATACTAAAAAAAGAGAAAATGTATTTTCCTTAGAAGCTCAGGAAAAAATGGTCTTCCTTAGTCTTGGCTCAGGAAGAGCTAAACCAGGTATTTTTCAGTGAGGCAAATATAATGAAAGAATAGAAAAATACATGTTTTCCATAGTCCTACGAGACACTTCCCTGTCCTAAACAGAACATTGGTACAGAAAAAAAGAAGAAGAAAAAAAAAAAGGTGCATTTTCTGGTGCAGCTGACCCTCAAAATTCTCTATATAAAACAACATCTGTAGGTAAAAGAGGAATAATTATGCAACTAAATGTCTTTGCTCAAATGGTGATTGAGTCTATAGCTAGATGGGTAACATGGAGGCTGGTGTATCGTTTGCAGACATGCCTTGCACCCGCTGGGGCACTACTGCCTCCCCTGACAAAGTTTTACCTGAAATCCTTTTTAGGAAGAAACATTGGAAACGGAACTCCCTTAAACCCTCAAGCACAGCGGTGCAATTATATCATAAATCAAATTAATTAAACAGTGTTTGCGTCTATCAGGGCCTCCAAGAGCTCTGACAAATTTTGCCCTGCCTGCAAGTCAAAAGGGAAGCTAAATCATGAGGAAGGAGGACACCTCACAGCCATTACTGGTCGGAGCAGTCCATTGTTGCGGGCACCACGACTTTTTGAAGTAACGGGGCTGGAGACTGTCTCCAGTAACTCACCCAGGGCAGGTCTTCCTTATTTTCCAGTCTTTCCCACCTGGTGGAGGGCTGCTGTCAGGCAGCTCCTCCTCTCTCCCTGTCCTGGTCTTCTCCTGAGGTCAGCTTCGGTGCTGCCTCCACCCTCGCATAGTGGTTCCGCAGCAGGAGAGGGCTGTGTCCTGCTACCAGGCATTGAGCATCCGTCACGGTATTTAATGCATGTATTTTCCTAATTGTGCTCCCAGTTTCAGTTCTACTGAGCCTGACCATTTGGGGCATCTGGTACTGCCGTCCCAAACAGCTGCGCCATCTCTGGATTGGACAGCAGCGGACTCTGACGGTGTCCTGCCAAAAAGGAGAGCGGGGCGAAGAGACTGCTGCAGACCCACCTCTGCTTCCAAAAGAGAGCAGATGGGGACCTGACCTTCCCCAAGTCCCAAGGTCAGCCTTACAGGACGTTTCTGAGAAGGATTTGTAGCTCTCCTGCCAGGTTTCTGGGAGCCAGTGGGTCTATGCTGGAGCCCTCCTGGCCTCCTCACACCTCCAGCCCCCCAAGAAGATGAAGAGGAGCTCCATGCACCGAGGAGGGCTGAAACCCAGCCTTTTAGTTGGAGGCTGTTGTGGGGGGAAGGTGGGGTTGTGTGGGAGGAAGAAATTCTTTGTATAAAGCCATCGGGAAAACCAAAGGCAAACCTCCTTTGTGAGACACTGAAATGAAATGGGGACAGTATTTTGAAAACACTTTGGGTTGCAGCAGCAGTGCTGGTAACATCGGCAGATCACCTGACTCCATAATTTCATGTTACCAATTACTGCAATCGAATTGATTACATGATCTAAATCCATGTGTATTACCTGAGCACGTGGCCCCTGGTATTTTGAACACTTATGCGTAAAAACTGCTATAATTCTCGTTAATAGTTATTGCAGTTCATCTATCGCTCATCTATAATCTCTTGAAGACATAATAGGAATAATTACCATAAGGCACAATGGGGAAACGGAGTCTAATGCCCTGACTGAGGCTGAATCACACCGGAGACTACATTAGTCAAGCTTTGACTGAGGAATGCCCCCAAAATTTCAAGTGAGTCAAACCTGCTGAAACCCTGGCTGAGTTCCCTCCTTTATGAAAACTTTCCAAAGATTTACCCTGCTTTTTTGCTACGGAGTTATTTCCTCTGAGGAAGATACTGCAAGGACAGGAGTTCATTTTGCCAAATAAATATTATCCAATACTCGGGAAGTATTGGCATTTCTGAACCTAAAGCGACAAAATCCATTTAGTACCAGGAGTCAGGATTTCTTGCTCCCTTAGTACCCTGCCAGCTCCAGGCTGTGCCAAAGCCACTATTGCCAAGGGGATAATGAGGTAATGTGCCTGGGTGATAAAATTCCGGCTTTCTGGCTTGCCGCCTGAGATATAAGATGGCACACACCTATGTTCATATGAAAAGGCAACGTAGGATCTTCTCGGAGGCTTTGCGGCTTAAAAATAATGTATCAGAGAAAAAAAAAGAAGCCAGGAATTAGACAGATAAAAATGTCCTTTAACTGCTTATAAACTGAAAGGAAACTCCAGTTGCAAAATACTGGTCCATGCCTAATCCAAAGTCTGCATTAACTAATGCTTGTTGGATGTTGAATTACAACAGAAAGCCTATGTTAATGCATGTGAGAGCCACATGAATATCAAACAAATTCATTACGATCAGTGCTATTACGGTGAATACCAAATGAGTTCATAATGATGGAACAATGAAACTGTTACTGATAGATTTTATTTCTGCAACAAATCCTCTGTATAAGGGTCCACTCCTGTAGTATTTATTCTAATGTAAGACTGCATCTGAATATTAGCATCATCAGATAAATTATACCTTTCAATAGTCTGAACTATAGAGTTCAACCTTTTTTTTCCCCAACAGTACATAATTTTTTTTTAATCTCAATTTGTCCTTAAAGTTTGATGACTATTGTAAAGGGGTAACACTTTATTTTAAGTATCCAATCATTAGGAATTCATTTAGTATTCATTGCAATAACACTAATACAATAGAATCGAATGAATAAGAAATTCATTTAGTATTCATATGGATGTGATATGTACTTCTAAAAGAGTTCCACTCTAATTCAGCATTAGTTTAGCATTATTTAATGGACACTTTATTTTAGGTGTACTGGTAAAGATGACTTAATCTCTACACTTAGATATTTAGATTATTTTTTTTTTACCAAATGCTTAATATATGTGGCAAATTCATCAGAATATGATGCGAGCATTTCAAACCTGTGCAAGAGCATCAGCTTTCTGAAAATGATTAAAAGAAAATCTGAACATATTTTTTTTTCCTAATTGGTATTGACATATTTACAGAACATGCTAGACACAGAGGTTGCAATAATTCTTTGATAATACAGTGCATACCTGCTGCTTGAAGAACTGATTTCATATCAGAACTTAAAGCACCTTTTTTTTTTTTTTTAATTAATATGAAGGAGTTCTAATGTATAAATTGCAATTGTAAGAACAAAGGCAAGTCGAGCTCTCCTTCAGATTATGATCTTCAGATTCGGAAAAGGGTTACATCCGTGTTCAACTGTTCCATACAGTGTAAGTAAATCGCAGAAATGCCCCTATCCAGCGAGGGCAAAACCTTATAGATAACCTCTCCTGCCTCTTTAAGCTTACTCCCTACCATCCGTTAGCGATGGTTACCAGCTAACTGCGGCCACATCACTGAATTTGACAAAGTTATTCTGAACCCAGAGGGATTATGATTATTTGCCTATAGTTTCTGGACTTCAGCAAACACGCAAATGCATTTATGAAGTACCAACTATCCTTTCAGCTAACTCTTCATTAAAATGTATTTAGATGTCCTTCAAAAAAAAAATCATCTTACAGTGAAACTCAAACTGGCTGATTCCCAGGCTTACAGTTACTTTCCTATCAAGAATTAATGCAATATCATGCACACACCATTACTGAAAAATTCTACGCTGTTTTTTGCCAAGTGTTCCTATATAACAGTTTTATCACAAGTCTGACAGCCGCCATAAAAATTCCAGGCATTCTATATCAACAGCCCTCTTTGTACTAAGTTATTAAACATTAAATTTTTATTCGTCATTTGTATTCTGTTATGCAAAATAAGCTCCTTGATAAGATGTGTCTTCTTAATTGGGCCCTTGATGCTTCTTGGATCGGAGTTGTCAGATTAGCTGGAAGAAGAGGCTCTGCATTGAGCCAGCTCGCTACCAGGAGACCAATAGCTTTGTAACAACGATATTAAGTTAGAGGGGCCAAATGGAGGGCAGCACTAGGCTCAGGTGAGACTCTACATCTGTGCATGTCTTATGCTCAGGCACTTTTCTCATAGCATCAGCAGGGCTGATGGAAATAGATTTGTTTGTTGTTTACAGCATGCAGCTGTGGATGCTGCTGCATGGGAGTTGTATAAGATTGAAGCAAATTTGTACTGAGACTAAAATATTGAGCTTTTCTCCAGTCAGCAGTCTCTGGAATCTTATTGTCGAAAACTTTATCTAGTTGTAGCCCTCCCCAGGGTGATTTTCATTTGCAGCTGCCCTGCTCTGTCTCTCACCGCCTGTCCCACCCTGCCTCTGCACCAGCCAGCGCAGGAGGAGGCTCCTGGTGTAGGAGGTAGCGGCGAGGCCAGGCAGAAGTAATGACAACTGGGTCAAGCATTTTGTATGCTGGGTTTTCCGGAAAGCTTTTTGATTCCCACAAATCCCTCCAATAGCTGTCATTATGAGACATCATTATTTTCTTCCTTTTTAGCCACAACCTGAAGAAAGGGCTCGACATTTGGTGTGGCGCTTGGTGACAAAGCATAATAAGAAATCTCTAAGCACGTGGAGGAAAGAAAAAAAAAAAACCCTCATGAAAATGTAGGATTTATTATTTTCATAAGGTAGACCAGTTCTAACAGAAGTATAGTACATTTCCAGGCTGGCGCTAGAAATTTAATTGATTAATGCTTCTGGTATTTGTTTGACTGAATTCTCTTGTAATTCTGAAAAAAATGCCTCTCTCATTTTGGTAGTTATTTTCTGCATTACAGCCAGACATGGAGACCTCACCAACATCAGGATCAGCCGTGCTATGTGCGGAGGGAACACAGCCGCTGCCTCATTAGAGCAGCCGGGCCAAGAGAGTGTGAAGGGAGTCACGTTTCCAGTTTGCGGATGGGGGACGGAGGGTAAACGGTCTGACCAAAGCCGCGCTTGGAGGCCGTGGTGGAGCAACACATTGAACTGAAACTTCTCACGTTTCACAAGGTGTCCTAACCACATGACCTTCGAATTGTCATAATGAAAGAAGGCTTATTTAGCATTTAGCAAAATATTACATCTCAGGCAGTTGTCTGACCTGTCGGAGCACGTTGCTTTTATTTCTTGAACATTATAAATCTTTCTGTAGTTTTCATTTGGACACTTGGTAGTTTTTCAGATTTTTGGCACAAAAATAACTTAGAATATTGGCATACAATATTATGTGGATTTAACAACCTATTGCTGTGAGGCTCTTTTGGATTCTTATCTAGGAACGGTTTAGAGTTTTTAATACTGATCTTTTTCGTAAGAAATCTTTTAAATGAGTACAAACTCTAATCCAATGTACTGGTGTACATTTTCATTTCAGTACATCTGCTGCAATTTAGCTTATGGGTGACGCCAAGGGATAGCGATCAGTCTCAGCTCTTTCACTATCTTCTCTTTAGCCACGGTGATTTTTTTAAAGCACTTCGTCTCTGCAGGGCATTTGACTGAAGTTTTAACATCCAGCTGGAGAAACAATTTCTTTAGAAGGAAGGCGTAACAATGAATGCTGTATATTGACCCTACGCATACTCCGTCTGGTTTTGAATGAAGGCCTTCTGCAAATCTCCCTGTGTTTGCTCATAGGCATCCCCGCGCAGGCTGTGTGACTACAAGGCTGTTGTGGATCACTGGCTATTGCAGCAGCAGGACTGAGAATATTAGTTTGCACCTAACATGCCTTGTGCTTTTAGCTGGGACAAGGGTCAAACAGCGGAAGCGTGGCCCGGGCGGGGGGAGAGGGAGAAGCAGCTGTGATGTTCAAAGACATTACAAAGATGTGTGGAGACATCCTTTCCTTGCGTTACAGGTGCGAAGGCCGGCTTGCTTTCTTTCAGGCTAACGACACCTGTTCCTCTTAAGGAAACTCAGTGCTTGCTTCCTATCCTGAGGCCACCCGTGCCAGACCTGTGTTGAAAGACAAGAAAAAGACATGGAAAGCCTGCCGAGGCAATAAAAAGACTCGGTGGCAACGGGGAAGGCGAAGTTGGTAAAGGCACATGTCTCAGCATCAGAGTTTCAGACAGCTCAAGGGGAAAGGGAGGAGTCGGTGTTGGCAGTGCCCTCTTCATCTCTGCTGTGAAGTGAGGGAGGAAGGGAAGATGTGCATTTCCAGCATTGCTCCATTGATTGTTTGGTGTAAACCCCCTATGTATTCAGAGCATTTTCACTGGAGCAGGGTAGAACAGCTTGCTCACTCAGTGCCCCCGTGCCTGGGACCCCAGGGGTGTCCCCAGCAGGCAGCACGCTGCCAGCCACAGCTGGAGCAGCCCTGTTGGCACTGCCAGTGCTGCATTTCCTACGCATGACCTCCACGCCCCCAGCAACAGAATTTTAAAGGGTTTTCTGTGCCTATTTTCCAGACTTCAAACATTGTTCTTCACCTTATTGTATTTAGAAGCTGAACCTACGGACACCTGCAGTTCAGTCAGAGGCACGCAGACATCCCGTGTGGTTAGTATCTGTCTGCCTGCTCCTCCCTTCCGTCTCAGACTCAGGGTGAAGGACACTTGGCTCAGAGGCTGACAGCTAACCTGATGATGTGCACCAGTGGCAGGAGAGCATTGCTGTGGCAAAGCAACATGCCAAAGGTCGCAATCCAGTAAATCGGTGGCAGAGGCAGCCCTGAGCCATCAGTTACAGGACCATCTCAGCTGTCTGAGACTGCGTGTTTTCTGCAGCCTTCCCTTGGAGCGAGCTGTTTTAACTGCCATATAGCTTAGAAAGTTCTTCTTCACAGCACTTGAGACAGTTCTTGAGCCTTGTTTATGGAAAATTATGAAGATTTCAAAAGGAGGAAGGGGAGAGAGTCTTTAAATTCTGGGGAGAGCCTGCTCTTATCTGCAGAATTATAACCCACAATCCTGACTGGCTAAATAGATACTTTACATCTATAATAATTTTTCAAGAGATACCAGCTAACCCATGTGATTTCAGCAGCCATGGCTCCAGCATCTGGCTGTGTTTTGACGTTTCTAAGATGTAGAGGTATTGTGTGGAATTGCAATGTTTTTGCTCAGACGTCAGTGATAATATTCCTGGCATGCTCAAGCAGTGGATATTCCTGTGCCTAGATACCTCATTATCTGCAGATGCCATAACGAGAATATGAGTGTTGTCAATCACTTTGAGACACTTGTAAAAGCAGTAACATAGGAAAGCTTTCCTTGATTTTCTCTTATTGCTGTGTTGGTTGGCTGGCAAAATCATTGGGATGTGAGGAACTGGGACATTTTTTGGCCTGTTCTTTTACAAACTTGAATCTGTCAAGTCTGGAGCCACACTCCTTAAATGCCTCCAATTCATCTTCCCTTCAGAGGGGGCTAATGACCCACAGGGAACTCTCCTGGAGTCTCTCAGACAACTGTTACCTGTAAGACAGATTGTGGGGGACTGGCTCACCCCACGTATGGCATCACTGATGCCAGATCATTCTCAATTATACTATTAAGGTTTATGGACTCTCCCGATCTGTTTACTTCAAGACTACATAGACAGCTTAGGTTCAAAGCAGAAAAATCATACTTTCCAGTGCAAAAAGTATTAGAAAAGCTTGAAGTGAACAGGCTATCCCTGGAAACCACCTTTTCATCCAGAAGGGCTTTCCCAAGCTAGATGTGTGAAGGTTTTTAATAAGTGTTATGAAATCCCTACAGATGTAGATACAAAACATCTCCGATAGTTGACAGCTTCACAGATTTATTTAAGTTATTTCTGAAAAGCATATTCTGTAAGTAAACATCTTACAGTTCCTAATTATCAAAAGGGGAAATAGTTTGACTTAGGCTCTCATTTTTTGCTCATTTCAGTTTGACATCTGTGGAATATTGGGTAGATAATATTCGTCTTCCTTGACTTTGATGTCTAAAAGTTAGACAATTAAGTCTGAGCTAGTTACCCTTTAAAGTCAGTGGAGTGAAACAGGGCGGTTTGTGCTAAGACAGAGTCTTAGCATTGGTCAAATGAATTGGATTTATAGTCTCTAAAGATTATTAAAAAAGATGTAGCTGAGCGACTAGCACAGGCTAGGTACCTGCCTTTACGTATTTAACGCTGGCTGAGATTGATTCCACCTGGCTCTGGCCAAAATATCGCACCGTACACTTGTGTTCCCTACACATCTGACAAAGAGCCCCTAGAAGCCGGAGTGGCTCTCCGGGGGCGCCAGCACTGCCAAGGCTACGCCGCCAGCCAGGAGGCTCGCCTCACCCATTCATGCTGCAAGCCAGCCCAGCAAAATCTCCTTTTGCCTCAGCAGTGCCCGGCTGCCCCTGTTAATTCACTGTGTGTTGGTGGTGTAACGATAACTGTGTTAAGCTGGATAAAAACCTAAGTCAGGGGCAGGGGAGAATCTCTGTTTCCATGAGGAAATATCTCTTCATCCTTCACCAAAGTCACTGAATGGGGCCCCAGCCTTTGGGTCTGTTCTGCTGGTGAAGGAGGAGGTGAGGGCCAAAGAGTTTTATGGAGAGTGTACTTCTGCGTGACCATTTCTGGAGGCTGCTGATGTATTCCTCTCCTCTCTTTTAATTAATAAATTAATGAATTCAGTGCTGATTTTGCATTGCCCTTTTGAGTGTTGAAAGGCATGATAAACAGTAATCATTAATGTGTTGGTGGAAGGTTTAAAATGGCTTAGGATAAGGGCTCTTCCCAGATGCTGAGGAAGGTGCCTTGGGTGGCCACAGACGGGGAGGTGACACGGCTGGGTAGCAGAGCAGCAGTGTCGAGCTCTGTCGCTGGATGGGTCCTGGCCTGCTGAGCACCTTCTGGCATATCAGGTTTACCACCACACCCCTCCTAAACTGACCACACTCGAACAAATCTGTTGAGCTCTTTTGTGCAAACTGGTTGGACTTTCATTCTGGATCTACTTGAACCCCTTTGTATTTTACTCCAGCCTTGCTACACGTCTTTTAAGCGCAGCTCCTCCCATCTTATCCTTGCATTTAACATAAACATAATGTAGCATAAAGGTGAACTTGATTTTATCATTTCATCAGGGCTCCACACTGCAATTCAAACACAGTGTGTGTTTTCACTGAATTCATTTTACCTGTATAATCTCACATTATAATGGTATTGCCTTCCAGAGGGTCACTGCAGACTTGCACTGAGATCATTTTGTCATTGCAAGCATGTGTGATAATAGGATTACCATAGGCATGTTTGGAAATTGTTGTGAGATTGCTGCGAGGACATTAAGTCTCTGTTCAAGTTTGCATCACTAAGAGTAGCACAAACCAACTTAGAAAACCTGAGAAATGTAAATGTGTTACAAAAAGGAAGACACTTGACGTATCTTGCTCATGAAAGGAGACCATTTGTGTTTCTAGAAGTTTTGCAACAGGCATGAAAGTAAATCAGGAAAGCTTGAAAGAAATTAAATATTTATTGCAGGTCAGATTTACATATATACATGAAAGTACATACATAAAAATGCAAATGGAGTTACTATCAGTGCTTATAGAGGCAAAGGCTTATGTCAATACCTAATTAAACAGCTGCATATTGCACAGTGTTTTATCAGAGTCTGTCTGCTAGGGCTGCCCAATCGTGTCAGCTTTTTTACTCTTAAGTACAAATGTCCCGTTACTAGTATTACCACTACAACAGTGAGTATCCTGGTATATATACAATAATATATGATTTCTTGTTTGAAATGCTGGTAACTATGCAGAGTTCAGATCAAATAGAAAGTGAACGAGCCCATAAAATTAGTGTCATGAAAATAAAGAATTATTACAGCTTACTCAAATTTTAAACAAGTAGTGGGAAGTATTTCATTTCTGCTCATCATTTTTGATGCTCTTTGTGTTCTTAAGGCCTATTTAATTAAAGAAGAGCTTGTGGCTCCTTTTGGGAAAATAAAATAACTCCATCCAGAGAGGTGTATTGTATTCTATTCTAATTCTGTCAGCTCCTTAGCTCCTTGCTTTTTTTTTTTTTCCTTTTGATTACAGGGCATAGTTGCAATGTGATACAGTTTAGCAGTATTATTTAAAATATGGCTATTAAGCTTACCTATGGTTCTGGAAGCTCGGCAAACCTCAGATCATCCTGAATGCTTGCCCATCCAAACCGTAGTCAGTGACAGATTAGCTTAGCAAAGGGCCTTGCCTGGCTGTCCCAGCTGGCTTCTATACTCATTTCAGAAATATGTTTTCATCAAAAGCTCTTCAGCTGACAGCTGAGTTGGGGGGCAAATAAAATAGAAAAACTCTTGGCAATTTAATTTTTCAACGAAAGCGTTGACCAAAAAGAACCCCCAAAACATTCATTATTAAATCCTGCTCATCTTCAGCATTATTTTCTGAGTAACTCTTAAAGGAACCTCTAGCTTTTACCACCAATTCCAGCTCAGAAACCACCGACCTTTCAGAGAGCTCAAGGGAATTTTCAGCTGGCCCTGAGGACACTCCAATCTACACACTGGTTAAATTGGCTCACCACAGCATGAGGGGCATCTGGGGTGTCCATGTACATGGATGGTGAGTTAGTGGCTGGCGTTGTGGCAACAGGGCTCAGAGTGGCACGTATTTTAAAACTGATGCTGCCAAGAGCTGCAATCATTGAATCGTACAATAATTTAAGTTGGATGGGCCCTCTGGGATGTTGTCTACTCCGACCCCTTGCTCAAAGCTGGGTTGAACTTGTAAAATACCTTCATCACTTTATTTATTTTCTGGTCTAATTTCAAAATTATCTCACCTTTCATTTAAGAGTATAAATGCACCTTTGAAAATGAAATTGTTTTGTGGTTTGGGTGGGACCGGTACTTTGAAAGAGGGAAAGTTGAGACCTCAAGTAACTCGCTGTAAAGATACTGGCCAAGACATATCCACAGATTTCCCGTCCTGTCTCCCAGCTTTGTGCTTTCCCTACTCGGGATGCTGCCTGTCTACAGTACAATTGGTTATTATTTACATGGAGGCACAAGATCCTTCTAATGAAATGCCCGTCAAAACGTCAAAGTGGTCATCACTGTGGGCTCATTTTTTTCCCTTGGTATCATTCAGAATTGTATACATGTGTTTCCCACGGGCAGAATTTGACCCTTACTGCACAAATTAGAAGAGGTTGGTTATTAAAGAAACATGGTTTGAAATTGCTTTGGTAGTTGCTAAGCACATCTGTGATCACATCAATTCAGGTTACCTAAAAATATACAGCTTTGAGTGAAATGTTAGAGAAGCAAAGGAAAATAATGTTTTCACTTGTAAATGTCATATGTTGGACAACCAAAATAAAAACCTGCACGTGGTTATATTCTCGGCTCCCTTTTATTTTGCAGCTCTGAGTATACTGGATCGAGGTCTACAGTTGCTGACCACTGCTTTGATTATCTCACTGTAGCACATAATGCTTCGTACCCGGAGAATGTATTCTAGCAAGCTCCTAAATTGTATTTGGACAAAGAATAATTGAACACTGGACAGAATAACAAATGCTATGGTCAAGTTTGCTTCATGGGTTTATCGTGTTGTATTAACATGATAGAAATATGAATACTTAAATCTTATCTCAGGTATAGTTTATAACTGCATTAATCATTTACTGTATTATATAT
Source organism: Ibidorhyncha struthersii (assembly GCA_013398815.1). Lineage (NCBI taxonomy): Eukaryota > Metazoa > Chordata > Aves > Charadriiformes > Charadriidae > Ibidorhyncha > Ibidorhyncha struthersii. The sequence continues at coordinate 187,744 of VZSZ01010485.1, forward strand.
TTTTCATGTCACTAAGATTGTGAGGAAAAGATTCAATTTTCCCAGTGCAGTCAGTTGAATGTGGTTTAGATAAGTTAAAGGCATTGCATTAAACTGTTTCAACATGGCTTTCTCTTATAGATCCTATAAAAGCATGGGGAACATACATCAAACAGTAATAACCGGTATATTTTCTTTTTTTTTTTTTTTAAAGTCCTATAGCAGTGCATTTTCCATTTTCATTAAAATCAGATAAATGAAGTTACTAAGTTTGCCACTTACAGGTAAATGTATTCAAATTGACACAGGCATTTTTACCTACTATATTTGCTTAAAATTGTTAGGGAGAAATGCTCTCCTATCAATTAAACTAGCAGTTTGATAGACGTTGACGTTATCCAGTGATATTATACAGAGCGACAACAAATACCCCCAATATACCCAACAGTGTTTCACTTCCCTTATATTTACTGGTGATGTGGAATATGAACCTTCCAAAAAAGAGAGTGACTCACCAGCATGCATCTCAGAGATTTCAGCACACCACAAAGCACTCCCATTTTACTCCACATAAAAAAGGAATATGTACCAGCATATGCATTATGCACTGCTAACTGCCTTTTTAGATCATTATATGAACATTGCACATTCATTGCCCATGAATTATACGTAGATTCTAATTTGCAAGAGAGATACTGATTCATTTCCTTGAAATCAAGAGGTGGCCAAAGGAAAAACAGTGGATGAAAAGACAAGGGATGCCGGGGAGGCTGTGCCGACTGCTGCAGGCTGAGTGCAGGCAGGGCTATATGGCTGCTGACCTCAGTATGGAAAGCCCTGAGTGGACCAGGTAGCAGTGTTTACGTGCTTGTAAGAGTGCCTCATCAGTCTGAAGGAGTTCGGGACATACGAGTGAACATTGGGCAGTTAAGTCCTTTTGTGGTGCCTCTTATTGCCACGCTGATGTATGGCCACTGGGGCTTACACACTTCTGCTCCTATGGGAAAGGTGCAGCAGATCATGTCTGGCTGGGCTTAGGTCTGGTTGGGATTGGGGCTGGCTGGGGATCAGGTCCGGCACCCTGCCTGGGACTGCCTAAATGCAATATGAGGAGAGGTGCAACGCTGGACCTTGTTCTTACCAACAAGGATGGGCTGGTGGGGAATGTCATGCTCAAGGGCAGCCTTGGCTGCAGTGACCAGGAGATGGGGCAGTCTCAGATCCCTACGGTGGCGAGGAGGTGGCGAGGAGGGCGTACAGTCAGCTTGGTACCCTGGACTTCAGGAGCGCAGATTTTAACCTCTTCAGGGATCTGCTTGCTGGAGTACAACAGGAACGGTGTCAAATGCTTTGTACAAGTCCAGGTAGGTGGTCTCTGTTGCTCTCCCCTTATCCACCAACACTGAAGCTCTATTGTAAAAGGCCACCAAATTTGTCAGGCATGATTTGCTCTTAGTGAAGCCGTGTTGGCTGCTACCAACCACTTCCTTATTTTTCCAACTGGCTGCTACCAACCACCTCCCTACAGGGCCAGACAAATCTGGCAAATCAATAGCTGGCCACAGGACTGGTGCTTACAGCCAGGGTGTTGGCTTCTTAGATCATGGGACTCACTTTGAGAAATCTGGTCTACTGGGGCCAGATGGGGTTCACCTATCAGAAAAAGGGAAGAATCTTTTTGGTCAGAGGCTCACCCACCTTGTGAAGAGGGTTTTAAACTAGAGTCACTGGTGGATGGGAACCAGATTCCATGCCAATCCTACCAGTATGATGCTGATACCAGTAGTAGAGGCCCACAACCTGGAGGTGGGTTGCAGGTCAGCAGGAGGGCACCTGGAGTGCAGCTTGAAGGAAAAAGAGCTACTGCAGCCAGGGAGCTAGATTCATCGGGGGCCCAACTTAAATGCCTCTATGCAAACGCACATAGTATGGGGAACAAAGAAGAGGAGTTAGACATGTGTGCACACCTGCAAGGCTATGATCTAATCGGCATCACGGAGACTTGGTGGGATGGCTTCTATGACTGGAGTGTTGAAATGGATGGATATAGGCTCTTCAGGAAGGACAGACGGGAGACGAGGAGGGGGTGTCACCCTCTATGTCAAGGACCAGCTGGAGTACATGGAGATCTGCCGGGGGATGGATGAGGAGCCGACCGAGAGCTTGTGGATCAAGATTAAAGGGAGGGCACAGATAGGTGATGTTACAGTGGGGGGTTTGCCACAGACCACCTGACCAGGAAGATTGAGTGGATGAAGTCCTCTATAGACAGACAAGGAGCAGCCTCACATTTGCAAGCCCTGGTCCTTACGGGCGACTTCAACCACCGTGATATATGTTGGAAAGCCAACACAGCAGGGCATAAGCAATCCAGGCGGTTCCTGGAATGCATCAACAATAACTTCCTTCTTCAAGTGACAGACAAACCAATGAGGAGAGGTGCCATGCTGGACCTTGTTCTTACAAACAAGGATGAACTGGTGGGGAATGTCACGCTCAAGGCCAGCCTTGGCTGCAGTGACCATGAGTTGGTGGCGTTTGAGATCCTTAGGGCAGCAAAGAGGGTGCACAGTAAGCTTGCTACCCTGGACTTCGGGAGAGCAGACTTTAGCCTCTTCAGGGATCTGCTTGCTGGAGTACAGTGGGACAAAGCCCTGGAAGGAAGAGAGGCCCAAGGAAGCCGGCTAATATTCAAGGACCACCTCTGCCAAGCTTAGGAGCGATGCATCTTGACAAAGAGGAAGTCAGACAAAAACACCGGTTGGCCTCCATGGATGAACAAGGAGCTCCTGGACAATCTCAAACAGAAAAAGGAAGCCTACAGAGGGTAGAACCAAGGACAAGTAGCTTGGGAGGTATACAGAGAAAGTGTCTGAGCAGCCAGGGATCAGGTTAGGAAAGCTAAAGTTCAGACAGAGGTAAATCTGGCCAGGGCTGCCAGGGGCAATGAGATAGACTTCTATAGGTATATCAGTGACAAAAGGAAGACTAGGGAAAATGTGGGCTCACTCAGGAAGGAAAGGGGAGACCTGGTCACTGAGGACATGAAGAAGGCTGAGATACTCAATGACTTCTTTGCCTTGGTCTTCACTAGGAAGGGCTCTAACCACAGCGCCCAAGTTACAGAAAGCAAAGGCAGGGGCTGGAAGAATGAGGTACCTCCCATTGTAGAAGACCAGGTTTGAGACCAGCTGAGGAACCTGAAGGTGCACAAGTCCATGGGACCTGATGAGATTCATCCATGGGTCCTGAGGGAACTGAATTTCTCGGTGGATAAGGATCTGGCTAGACAGTCAAACTCAAAGAGTTGCAGTCAACAGCTCCATATCCAAGTGGCGAGCCGTGACAAGTGGTGTTCCTCAGGGATCAGCACTGGGACCAGTACTATTTAACATCTTTGTTGGCAACAGTGGGATCGAGTGCACCCTCAGCAAGTTTGCCGATGACACCAAGCTGTGTGGAGCAGTCAACATGCTGGAGGGGAGGGATGCCAACCACAGGGACCTGGAGAGGCTGAGGAAGTGGACCTGTGCAAACCTCATGAAGTTCAACAAAGCCAAGTGCAAGGTCCTGCATGTGGGCGGTGGCAATCCCATGCACAAATACAGGCTGGGCAGAGAATGCATTGAGGACAGCCCTGAGTAGAAGGACCTGGGGGTGTTGGTTGATGAGAAGCTTAATATGAGCTGGCAACGTGCCCTCGCAGCCCAGAAGGCCAACTGCATCCTGGGCTCCATCAAAAGAAGTGTGGCCAGAAGGTTTAGGGAGGTGATTCTGCCTTTCTACTCCACTCTTGTGAGGCCTCCCCCTGGAATATTGCGTCCAGCTCCGGAGCCCTCAACGTAAGAAGGATATGGACCTATTGGAGCGGGTCCAGAGGAGGGCCATGAAGATGATAAGAGGGCTGGAACACCTCTCCTGTGAAGACAGGCTGAGAGAGTTGGCATTGTTCAGCCTTGAGAATAGAGGCCTCCGGGGAAACCTTATAGACACTTTCCAGTATCTGAAGGGTGCCCACAAGAAAGATGAAGAGGGACTTTCTACAAGGGCATGTAGTGATAGGACAAGGGGGGGGATAGCTTCAAACTGGAAGATTTAGAATAGATATTAGGAAGAAATTTTTCACTGTGGGGGTGGTAAGACAAGGGAACAGGTTGCCCAGAGAATTTGTTGAGACCCCATCCCTGGAAGTTTTCAAGGCCAGGCTGGATGGGCCTTTGAGCAACCTGGTCTAGTGG